>JAIUCT010000029.1:2275288-2321196 GCA_021307375.1 Tetraneura akinire
TAATAATAATAATAATAATAATAATAATAATAATAATAATAATAATAATAATAATAATAATAATAATAATAAAGTGTATAATATACTGGTTAAAAACTTGCAATAATATATTGTACTATACATAAAATAATTATAATATAATAAAATATAAGGTATTCTATATCTATTACATTTAAACGTTTCTTGAAACATTTATTTTGTGTTTATTTTGATTTGCTTACGTTACAAAGTATAAAAGATGACAAATATTTTTTCGAATATTATATTATAATATATTTATAATACTATATCTACCTATTATATAGACGTTTGAACTACTTATTAGGTATAGGTTAATATTCATAACGGATGACAAATTATCGACCCCTATAAAGTTATTAAAAATTAAAATATTTTATAGACATTTTTTTTAATACAAAAGTATATCCATTCGACGTTGTTTTATACGTAATAAATCGAGGGTTATATTTTCGATAACAATATAGGTAATAAAGTTCATATTATTTGATAGTAATTTTTTAAAATGTTAACTTTTGTGCGATCAAAGATATTATGTTAGCGTTAATGTATTATGTATATTTAATAAACTAATAAATATATTCTATATATAATTACTATATATTAATTATTAGTATTGGCCTATAAAATATCTAAATATTATAATGTCTGTTAAAGTGTTAATGTATTTATTGTATAATTTCACTAATTAATACAATGTATAATAACGGTCAGGGCCGTAGAGAAAAATTTTGGGCCCCAAGACAATTTTTTTGCTAACGAATAAGAGTCAAAATAAATATACATTAAATATATAATATATAATTATAGCCATATAAAAATCATATTTTATTTCTTATTTGTAAATAAATGTAATATTTATAAATTTGATTTGAAGAATTCTTGGAAAACACTTGTAATAAGTAACAAGTACTTAAACAAAATATTTTTTTCCGGGCCCCAGCATAAAAACTTTCCAGCCCCCCTCTCGCCACGGCCCTGATAACGGTTAGGCGTTAGTTAACGTATAGAATTGATTAAATTAAAATCCAATAATATTATATAAATATAATAAGTATTAAGTATATAATATAAATATCATTCCATCACAAGTAAACAATTCGTGCAGACTGTTAGGTAAGTACCTATATCTATTTTTTTGTTTTAGGAAAAGATTTATGTCCACGTGAATAGTTTCCAATGATCGATTACTATTGGTCGATGGTCGAGGATTTTTTAAATGGATCTGTCAACAAAAGTGTACAACAAAACCATAACGTGCTTAAAAAATAATGTTTTATACAATTTAAAATGGCATCCAAAATATATGTTGCCATGTACCTAAATCGTAAATAATCTTATTATAATATATGATCATTACGAGTATAAATCTGTGAAAAATTTATAATTTTGACTTGTCTAAATAACGTATGTGAATTTATATTTTAAATGTAATAGGTATATACAATTTTGTAATCGTTTAATTTAATTTTATATTATAATATGTAGCCATTTACTGGTGTATCGGGACATATAACTGGATAAAATACTAAAATATAAATATCAATCGATAATATTATGGATACAAGAGTAATATCGATATTCTAATTTTCAACCCGTTAATGACGTCGGTTTCAAATTTTTCTCGCTAAATTATAGAGAGTTATATGGTTATTATTTATGTCTCTGCGTGCCTTAGACCCATCACGTAGAAGATCGATTTTTTAATAATTGAGAATGATAATGAAATATATTTGTATAAGTACCTACCTATTTATTTCTTGTTTAAAAATACACGTTTCTAATAATTATTATATAATACTTATTGGACTATAACGATTATACGTTATTCGTTAAAAAATAAGACAGCCCCTACCTGTATACCATCTGTATACTACCTGTATACTATCATTAAATCGTTATCATCTGGAGGAAAAACGAAGAAATTTTTATAAAATGGCAGTTAAAAGTTTAATTTTCGCAGCGGAAAAATACTAATATTGTTATTATTTGTTATTACACGCGTTTATATATATATATTATATTATTGCGCGGACGTGTATAATACCTCTGTACCTATATAATATGAATATACAGTGTGATCAAAATTTCGTGATTGAAAATCGTATTGAAAAGTTTGTTATTCCCACCGTTTTTCTATAACACAAAATTTTGATCACACTGTATATATGTATATAACAGAGCACAGGGTTGGCTTTATAGGTAAATTGTGGCTGTGAAAAAACATTCAGCGACTCCTCACCATTTCATGTTTAATATTTTACTAAACGTGTATAATGTATAATACCTATAAATAATTATAAAATAAATAAATAATTATTGTATCATTTCATTTTTAATTAAACCTATAGTATTGAATCATAGTCATATAACAATAATTATATATTATATACCTAATTATTATTATATTACCTATTCTTTCGATACCAAAAAAGAATATTATTGTTACTATAATAGTATGAATAAGTTGTATTTATAAAAATATTGTAACATATTAATTTTTTCCATAGCATGTTCACTAAAACCATTTTTCAGTTATTTTATTAATTATTCCTGTAAAATATTATAAAATTAACATACTTATAGTCATGGATACAAGAAAATAATACACATTTTTAATTTATTTATTAATTTTTTTTTTTTTTGTGGCCATATTATCATATTTTGGCGCCAATCAAAAATCGCACTGGTCGATCTGGTTAATTATGTAAAAACGTCCCCGGCGGGGCGATCAAAATATTTTCACATTACAAAAACGAGGAATAAAATAATTATATACATTTTTAACGTTATTTTTCCATATTATTTTTAAAACGCGGAATAATTTCGATCACCCTGTATATATTATAAATAATAAATGTGTCGTGCGCGTAATGTCCGTTATGTTTTTATATAATATTATATATGGGGGAAAAAGAAACTCTGCAGAGTAGCGAGGTCAGAATTTCGTACAATGGACATTGGCAATATAATTGCGTATAATTTATAATATATTATAACGTCCGAACGTTTTCGGTGACCGTCCGGAAATAGAAACGTTTGCGCGCGCACGCGAAGGTGTATACGACGTGGCATTGTATACAATAAATAATAATAATATATACAGAGCGATAGAATAATACGTATTTTGGACGGTTATATTTTAGGATGGATATGGTTGGATTCATTTTTGAAGAGAAAAAAAGGAGAACTGCGCGAGAAACGGTCTCGAGTGAAAGTCGTGGAAAAATTTTACAGAAAAATTCAATTACAATCGAACTTATAATACGGATCGTTTACATTAAAAATGAATTTTTAAGGTCGCGATTATTATACAAATATATAAAATCCTATTGAGTTTTTCCCCATAATTTCCGTTTTAATCGTTCATTTTTTGGCCATCGCTATAAGAAAGAAGCCAGGTCTTTGTTTCATCGACTCGACAGTTCGACATTTACCTATTCATTTAGTCTATGCCAGGATTTTGGAAATAAATTTAGGCCTTGGCCATCCAGCCATTAAATCAAAGCTATAAATGGTCAACTGTAACTTCAGTCAGGAGATAATAGGATAATTCCTGGTGCTCCTTCATAAGACCTTAGGTCGCCACACAAAGCAAAAATGGCCATCGCTATTATTTATATTATGTATAGAGTATAGATGTAGACTCGGGCGAATTAATGTCGTATGACCTCTAAGATGCGTCATTAGCGGTCATTATTCGCATATATTTTATATTAAATTATTATTAATTATTTCGATCCAGCTGTATAATACACACGATAATCGAACGGACGTTTAACGACAGATACGTCAAAAATTAGCTGACCGGCTCTTATATTATTGTGTACATGACGTCGTCGGGGCGCAATAAAAACCCTCTCGAAATATAATATACAATTATTATTGTTATTATTACTGTATTGGCGTAGCACGCGAATAGTGCGTATTATGTATACAATTATATATATATATGCGTGCGCGAGTATTGTTGTTTCGGCGGCACGGGTCCTCGTGACAAGGGACAAGGGACATTAAACATGATATATCGGCCGCGGGACGACGCCGCGGACCCTTCGGCGGACGATACGCGCTGTTTTCTATACCGCTCCCGTCCACAGGGCCGGTGAAGACGGAAAAGATATTACGCGTCCGATCGTCTCCCGAGCGCTCGGTTTTCTTTTATTTCGCGTAATTAACCGCGTGCCCGCACCAGCAGCAGCAGTAGGTACCTACCGCAAACGTTATACCTATATAGTATATACGTATACGGTACATAACGTATTATTATTATTATTATTATTATACTTTGCGGTTTATTGCGGTAGGTACTCGTATATATATAGTTAGATATACCTAGGTATATAATAATAATAATAATGATACCACTAGCGGTCATTACTCGTGCGCGGTAACCGCGGGTAAAATAATATCGTATCATTTTGTATAATATAATATAGGTTATACCACATATATACCGTAATTTAGCTTTACCGCGTTATGCGCTCGTTTCCCGCTGCATTATACGATTTTTGTATATAGTTTTTCGTACCTACATTATTTTATGCCACAAACACAATAGGTACATACTGCAATATAAGAAAGAAACAAAATCGATTATCGTTTTTTTTTTTTTTTTGGTTTTTTAGCGTCCCCCCCAAAAAACATTAAAGCCCATTTGTCATAATATAACAAACGCCCGCTAGGACTATATAAATTGCACGACGACTATTTTAAGATAGTCGCAGCAGAGAGAAAACTTACAAAATGACGTTTAAGATATTACGACGTATAATTATTATATAAGATGTTCGCGTTTATTGAAAAAATAAATTATGGTCTATAGGTCTCTAAATAGAGACTTCGCGAGTCAAAAAAGTATACATTAGGTAAAACGTATACCCTAACGCCCTAACCTATAAAATATTTCGATACGACGAATATATTTTTTAAATTTATTTGTAGGTATTTGTTGAAAAAAATATTATCTATACGTACGAATGACTTAAATTCAGGGCTTAAAATCGATTAAAAAATGTAATGTATATAATATCAAAATTGCAAACGTTTTATTATATTCAAAATTTATATAAAAATTAATAATCGTTTTATACTTTAAATTAAAAAAATTAATAAATAAATTTAAAGATATATAGTCAACGGTTATTGTATATTATTGTTAGATATAATAAAATATAGGAACTCGCGTCGTATTCTATATCTACCTGAAAAACGTATATCTACCACAATTTTTCATTGGCGTTGTATGTTATCCACAATTTTCCATCCAGCAGGCAACAATATGTAGATTGTAGGTGTGCGCTGGTCATCTGCAGGGCATTATTACATTAAAGAATTTTTTTTCATATCTACAAAAAAACTGGTCAAAAAGGTTCATGGATTCATTGATTTAACCTTAAACGCCACCACTCTTCCATCAATTGCATCAACATCACACCACTTTTACGAGCTAAACCGAAAGTCATACTCATAATATATATCTGCTAGTTATGATAAAGTGTGTAAAGTGTAGGCTGTAGAGTATATTATTGATGTTTATAATTATACGGTTATACCTGCAATATAAGTCACCCGAAAGGTAGATAACATATAACCCGAGTTCCAAAATATATAATATATAGGTAGTAAGTATAAAGTATTATATAATGGTCATCAGAAGTTATTAGAATAATTTTGTTAATAATTCTAATATTTTACAATAATAAAAATATCAAATTTAAACGGCTATAAAAAAAAAAAAAAATTGAGACTAGGGATTTTTCTAATATTTTGATATGTTGTTAAGTAATATGTAAGAATACTTCAGTAAAATTTTCAGACCTTAATGCCAAAAATTGCCAATTTTATCAAACATTATATATATAAAAACGAAAATTTTACGAAATATTCAAAGTCCTATATTTTTGTAGAAAAATTAACGTAACGGTTCAAAAATTTTACCACATATAATATATAGTACCTATGTGAATACCCAATAAAATTTTCAAGTCTCTAACTTCAAAATTGCTAGAGTTATCGTGAAATATTGAAGTCAAATTCGTCAAAATTACAATTATCGTGAAAAATACCGTTTTTTCGTCGTTTTCTACCGCTTATGGTAAATTTTGAGAAATTCGAAAAATGACCTTGATAAAGTACCAACTAAATCCACTTTCCAACCGGAAACATATGCTATTCGTGAAAATCGGAGCATTATTTCGAGTAGTAAAAGTGTCTTTAGTCATAAAAACAAAAACAAGACACATCATTGTAAAACCAATACATTCTTTGCTTCGTTCAGAATCTAAAATCATAAAAATATGTTAAAATCAATATAATATGATATATAGCCATGTAGGTAGGCATGTAATTTTTATTTCGGTTTCAAGTCCTTCGCGGCTTAAATTATTGTAACGGAATTATCGTAAAACAAAAAAACTATATAGTGAAAAACGATTATTATTATTATTGGGCCGAAAAATCGAGCGATAAAATACGCCTGTTTTGTATATATTTTATATTATACAGTGCGTATTTGGAATGTTTATATCGGAAAATCGAAAAATAATTCGCGTTTATATAATATAATATATATACATTTTATATAGGTACCTATATATTGTTTTAAAAAAACGAACACGCCCACGTTCGTTTTTATATTAAAAAAATAATTCACTATTGTCGATACTGATACTGAATAATATAATGATAAAATGTATATTATATACGTTTGACGAATATATACATAATATGAAACGTGTTCGATTTGTATATTCGCGTGACCCAATACACTCGTATATATTATTATGTCGTTTTATTGAAATTTAATAAATTCCATAATAGAATATTATGGAACGCCATTCAGAAATTAAATATTTTATTATACGCGTTTCGATTAAAATAATAAAATATAATTTCACGTTACAATGTTATGGTTTTATACTCGGGCTTATAATCGAGAAAGTATACGATATAACATAATAGGTATTACATAATATCATATTAGGAAAAATAATCGTAAATCTTATGATATTATACTAAATACGATGTCTGTATGTTTATGTTATGACTTATTATTATATCCGGTGTTTGATTTGGAGAAAAAAAAGAAGTGGGACTATCAGACTTTCAACAAAATTAGCGTCCCCCCTAATATGCTTAAGTACATGTAATATCATAGGGGATTTAATAATTATTAGGGGTACGCTCAAAAAAATAAAAAATAGAATAAGAGGTACTCCGTCCCCCCGCGGCCCCCTCAAATCGAGCACTGATTATATTTCGATATATATATCGGATTATTATAACTCATAAAACAAAACGTTATGAAATTTGGGAATAGGTTTTAAATCGTTTATTAATAATAATAGATAGACGATATAAATATTTTATTATAATTATAATTATTATTTATTATAAATATACGCGAAAGACATAATATAAGTTATTAATTTACTATATTATGCTAATAATATAATTATAAGCAGATTTTGTATTTGATTAGAAAAGAAGAGTTGATACTCTTGCCACAGGGATAGAGGTGTGCAAATCATAGCGTTTAATTTTAATTGGAATTTGAAAAACGAATATTCGAGAAATGATAAAATTTTTTAAATTTGTGAGTCTCTATACGTTCAATATAAATAATTTTACTGAAATTTCAACTTTAAACATCACCTATAAATTTAAAACCCAAAAATGCCAATTTTATCAATCATTATATACATAAGAACGAGGACATTATACGAAATATTCAATGTCTTATATTTTATAGAAAAATTTACGTAAAAGTTCAAAAATTTTACCACATCATATATAGTATACCTATGTGAACATCCAATAAAATTATCAAGTCTTTAACTTCAAAATTGCTTGAGTTAACGTAAACTTACTCTACTAGTTTAATATGAATATTTAAGAATTATACACATTTATTGTAATTATTGACGCGTGCATACAAGAAACAGTTTTTTTTTTTTTTTTTTTTTTTTTATATAAAAATTCAACATTTCTAGTTACCCGCCTACGTATTTATTTTTCGATATATAATTTAAACAATGTACTTAAGTGTTAAATTTAATATTTATTGTGTACTCAGCGTCTGTGAGATAACTCTCATCGATCATTAAAGGGTCATTATTATATAACACTATAAACTCGATCATCCATCATGATCAAGTGTACATTTCAAACGGTTCACATTTTTTACTATTAATATTTCTCCTGTATACTTACAAATACTTACAAACTTAACAATATTGAATTATATACATCATCCACTCCTATAAAATATGCACTTGCAGAAAAGTAAAAGAGTATTATTTGTTTTTCAAATACGTTTATATAATTAATTAAAAAATTCAAAATTTTTAAAATAAATAAGTATACTGGTACAGCATAGAGATCATTTAACGAAAGGTAGTTAAAAATGTTTTATTCTGCACGTAATGGATTTTTAATAATTAAGTTGATACGACATGAAAACTCTACAGAAATAATAAATATTACTACGATAAATTATATATTTTAATCATAAATTTTTAGTAATTTTTTTTTTATCCTTTACTTTTATAATATTAGTACACGTATTTTTCACATTATAAAATGTTAATAAAATATTTATATATAATGACTGTCTCTAAATTTTGAACGACGTAGAAAATTGTAAAATTTTGATAAGATTTAATGTCTCATAAAACGTTTTTAAATTTAATTGAAAGCAAATCTACATATAGATTAGGTACTTATACTATTCCGTAGCCCGTAATGTACTGTATTATATTATTAATTATTATTATCGTATAATATTTATTATGTTAAATCGATATATCGCATGACTTTATAGCGTTCAAAATTGAACAAATAATTAAAAATACAATAAAATATATTTAATGAAAATACATTAAAACAAATTTACATTTTCCGTTATTAAAGTTTAGGAACGTATATATAATAATATGCACAGAATTAATGGTATTCAATGAACGTTCGTGTAGTGTAACGTTTGAAATCGTTCGAGGGACAAGACGCGGTTAAACAGATAAATATTACCATAATATAATGAAGATTTACACAGGAGAAAAGTCAGCGTTCGTGTTAAGTTTGTGTTTGAGGACATTTGCACTTTTATGTTTGAAATTCTTAATGCGATGCTTCCTATACGATCCAGACGTGATTTAAACATCATATACACGAACTTATAAAAATAAGAATAACGAAACAATTTTCGGATATTTTCACAGAAATTTGAACGAAAAGAAACTTGATATATGCGTACGTTAATAATTATTATATAATAATATAAATGAGTATTGTTTTAGTAAAAAAAAATTTAAATTATATTTAATAAAAAAAAAAAATAAAAAAATAAAATTTTATAAGGTATTATCTTATTGATAACAGGCATAATGTAATAGTATGAGCACAATAAATAATGTTTCTGAATTAAAAATGAAATATTAGTTTTATTTGAAAATTGAATAAATTTAAATTTATGGGAGACCAAAAGAAATACAGGTAGTTAATATTATAAATTTACAAATTATAATGATTATGATTATATCGATTCGTGTTTATTTGTTTATAATATATATTTATTTGATGATAATATTATGATGGAAAAAATGAATATCATTAATAATGTAACACTCGAAATCAAGGCAAAGTCAAGACAAGTAATACGACATTAAAACAATTTGTTAATTTATTGAATGAGAAACTGTGTAAAACTATAAATTGGACTGCGGATTTATGTTTTATCCAATGGTGTAAAAATACAACTTGTCGCTAAGGGATTAAAACGGAAGCTTATAAAACTTTATTTGGCATAAAGCTACGAGTACGGTTGAAACTTAAAACTGTTCTTTATTTCGCCGATTTCTCTCCAAAATATAAATCTAAAATTAAAAAAAAAAAAAAAATAAAATACTTATTCTAATATAATTTTATATTATTATACATATTTACGAAGAAAGCATTTTGAAAACACAATTTATATCAGTGCCTAAAATTGTGCGTACTTTGTGTAGTATATACGAAATTTAAAAGTGTGTTATTCAAATTCATCAAAATTCTAAAACTATCCTTTGAGTACTTATAATTTTGATACTTTACATTGTTTTAAAATGTCATTTTTTTGTCGAGTTGGAATATTTTAATGCTTACTTTTTTTTATATATAGCTAGCCCGTAGTCCCTTTTCGAATTCAACAATACAGTTGACAGATTTTGAGACGAATAATTATCGGGTAGGACGAAAATTTGGATAATATTATACTTATACTCGTACTCGTGTATATTATTTCACGTTATAATAATAAAATATAGCATAATGAAGTACGTTAAACTATATTTATTAAAGTCTTTACTATGCTTACAGGTTTTATATAGTTAACTTAGAACTTACATTAGGTATATCGTTATGTCGAAATGCCATTTAAAACCATTTTAATATTCGACGTTGGAGAATCGTTTTTCAAAAGCAATACACGTCTCATTGAATATAACGTGTCACCGTACCTCTATATAATATATTATAATAACAACGGACCGCGCGTGTCCTATATCTTCGGTACCTACCCATATACGTCAACGTGGCTTTTACCCGGATCAGTGGCGTGTCCGCGCGCGTTTTCAATAATAGTTTCCCAGTCTAAAATGTTCAATTATTTAAATGTACAATATGTATAATATAATATATAACGTCCCCGATCATATGTATATACTTTAAACATAATATGTACCTACATGACACGTATATATATATATCGGTTTAAGTCTAACGAAAAGTGAATAATTTTTCGACCCTTTTTGTCCGTCTGTGTATACACCTCGTGTGTACTCGCATGTACAAATTATAACGTCGAACACGAGTCTTATTGTAACGTCGTATTACGAGTATGTATTATTGCGATTAAGTTTCTCTCCCTAGTATAAAATACAGGGATCCGAATGAATCGTTGTATATTATTTATATACGAGCAATACGCGTTATTATTATGAGGGCCCTGGATTTCAATACAAAGTGCATATTTTTTTTTTGCTCGATCTTACACAATGCTTTATAAGTAGGTACATCATAATTCGTTTCAAAGGGTTTCGAGGGTTTCAAAGTTACACATTTTATTTTGCATTTTTCGACGTTTTTTTTCTTTTTTTGGGATTATTATGGGTCATTTTATTGGTTTTTAATGCATATATTTCGTTCAATACACGATAAAATTCAGCCTATATATTTAAAATATTGTCTAACGATAAATTATTGTTCAATGTAATACTCAAAATTTCTGTAAGTGTACAATAAGCTTACTTGGAATTTTAAGTTTACATAAATTTTAATATATACCTGTATTTTGGTATGTTTATAGAATGATTAATATTTCTTCAAAACAGCCAAAATATATGCATGTATCATTTAAAATTTTCACATTATTTTTCAATAAAATAATAAATAATAATTTATATTACATATCTTATTTATAAATTACAAATCGATTAAAAAAATATATCCGTCATTTTTAGGTCTTTTTTGTGGTAAAATGGTATTTTTGGCTTTTTTTTGGAGCATATGTGTAGTGTATAGTTTTAAGTGCATTTAAATCCGGGCCCTATAAAGTTATTATATAACATCAATATAGAATAAATAATATTATTATTATAAAAAAAAAAAAAAAAAAAAAACGATAAACCGCCTTCTGAAATTTGATTTGTACATAATATTATAAATGTATAATAAATGTTTAGGGTTAGAGGAAAACATGTTAAAATGGACTTAGAAAATAAAGTTATATGCACAGAGGACGACGAAGTTTAAAGTTAATTTTGACACCTCACCTACAGTGAGTATAGAAACACGTTATATACACTGCATGACGAATTTGTTTTTTGGAAATAATTAAAATATCTTACTCTTGATTTGGTACTCAAGTTAATGGACCAAAAGGTGATATATCCAAGCAACAATAAATGTTACAATTTTAAATGTTGGTACTTTATAATTATTATAATATACTCGTATATTATATACGTATTATGTATATAATTTATACTTATTACTATATATACATACAGTGGCGTATGGTTTTAAGGGTTTTAATAATAATAATAATAATAATAATAATAATAATAATAAATATACGATTGAAACATATACACGTCAAGTCTTCACTGGAAAATCGGTATACAAATGAAGTGCGATATCACCGACGTATACCAACGTTACCGATATTGAACATAATATATAATAATATTGTATTATATTGTACCTATATATACCGCGTGTCAATAATATATTTTGCAGATTGAAAGCGATATGGAAATAATCAATACTATAAATACTCATGTATATATTCTAATATATACAGTGTGGTGCGGGGTGCGCGTGTTTTGGGATTTCTTTCCGGAGGGAGTCCTAACAATATAATTGTTTCATTTTCTGTTTTAATTCAATTATTCCCACACATAAATACATAATAATAAATAATACATTACATTCGGGTAGTTGCATAACGAACTCTATTTTTATACAATTATTTGTACATTTTTTGTAATATTATCGAAAAAATATCGATTTTTTTTTTTTAAAAATACTGCCCATACTGACCTCGAATTTTCTTATTTTTAATTGTTTAGAGTTTTTCAAAAATACAATTTTTTCAATTTTTTTTATATTGAAAATGCGAACATCACGCAAGAATGTGTGACGTTCGGGCCGGGAGAAATATTAATATAACATAAATAAATAATAAATATTATATAACATATTATTTATATTTTATATAATATCGCCCGGCGTGTACGTTGTTTTCCGTTGTTCTCTTCGCGAGTCCCGCGAAGGGATCGATGACTGACTTATTACACGCACGGATGCCGGACGCTGCCGCCGTCCCTGCACCACCGCTGGTCAGAAAATCCCTTTTACCGACCGTAGAGGGTTGCCCTTTTTTTCCTTCTTTTTTTTTCACCGCCACCACCGCCTTGTCCTTGTCCTTCTCCTCGCGGATAATATTATACGCGCGCGTCTATCTTTCTCTCTCTCTCTCTCTCTCTCTCACACAATCTCTACCGGGTCGAGAAATGAAGAGAATATAATATATAGTGAACGCGACGCGTGCGTGCGAATTCGTCGAGACGGCGGGGGATAGCGAGATGACGAGAGCAGCGCGAGCGAGACGCGGGCACAACCCCAAATATATATATTTAAGTAATACGCTCGACGAGGGGTGAGTTTGTGGGTCCTCGGGGGTGTGGTGTGGGGGGGGGGGGGGGGATTCGCGAAGGGACGCGCGGTAAACGGGAAAAATTATCGATTTTGATGACACGGCGCGGAAGGAAAGGGGTGACCGACGGCGGCGGCGACGTGCGTGTATATGAAAGCGCGCGCGGCGGCGTATATATATATATATATTATATACATAAATATATGTTTGTGCGTTTATATACGGTGCGTGCGTGAAACGGAACGCACTCTCGGCCAATCGCGTCGCGTCCTGTTATTATATATACCGCGTTTATATATAATATAAGAGTACATATATATATACGTTTATATACAATATCTTTGGATTCGCGCTTTCAACCCCTCCGCCAAAATATTATATATCGAATATAATAATAATAATAATAATGATAATAATAATAATTTCACGTGTATGACGGATATCGCGCGGGGTGGAAAGGCGTGTCCGTTATTACATAATATACAAAAACTCGGTCCAATCCGCTGGCGCCGGGTCCAAGGGGATGATATTATTATTATTATTATTATTATGATGTATAATAATTCGAATATACGAAATATATATATATATATATTTATTATAATAATCGTAACATCCGCCCGTCATAACATTATTATGAGCGAGCGCGCGCGCGCCGCGATATTTTTTTTTTTTTGTCCGAGGCACGCCTCCTTATATACGCCGCGCGCGGGACCACGATATCATATTATTATATACCTACGTATTTTATACCGCGGTCGTGGTATAAATTTATAATATCATAATATTATTCCGTCGGCATTGTAATTATACATAATTATTATACCGCGGTATATACGCCGCGGCGATATTACGAAACGACGGCGGTATAATAATAATAATATGATACAAGTATCATATTACAAGTATCAAGATACCACGCATCGCGATAAGTCAATTTTGTATTTTGTATTTTTTTTCTCGAAAACACGAGGTGCTTTCACGAGAAAGCACGATGGTTTTAACCCGACTTAACCTGACCTAACCTAACCATTCACAATCCATATACATAATATAACCTGACCCGGTATAGAAAATCGAGGTATTTCCTCGCGTACATATTATAATAATAATATAATTAACGAACGCTGTTTTTCGATTCGGCAATGTATACTACATACTCGTACATACGAATACGTAATTGTATAATAAACAATAATATTATAAATATAAGTTCGATATTGGCAAAAACGTGAAAAGTGACGAGCTATATATTATTATTTATATCGACATATTTTTCACGTTTAAAAAACTATATTCGTG
This sequence comes from Tetraneura akinire, assembly GCA_021307375.1. Lineage (NCBI taxonomy): Eukaryota > Metazoa > Arthropoda > Insecta > Hemiptera > Aphididae > Tetraneura > Tetraneura akinire. Next base: position 2,289,804 of record JAIUCT010000029.1, read on the forward strand.
TAATCCGCTACCTGTAATATTATTATAATGATATTTATTATTTATTATTGTTATCAGAAATTCAGAAGGACGGTTAACGATAAAATAATGTATACGAGTATTTAGAGTTTTACCAAAAATCAATAGTACGTTTTTTCTCTCAAACGTGTCAAATTAATTTAGTATATACCCGATAAAAACTATAAACACATAATATATAGGATTGTTTTAATAATTCGAACGTGCACACGAACTGATAAAAATAACGTATGTGCCAATTGATTATTAATTCAAATGGGTACCATTTTATTTTTATAATAATTTATAACGCAATCGCAATAAACAATTAATCGGTCGTAAATTAAAAAAAAAAAAAAAAAAAAAAAAAAATACAAAAACTCTTGTTCAAATTTATTAGTATAAAAATCGTTTTGAAAATTGTACTCGTATATATTATACAGTTACAAAACGTGATTTATGTGCGATATAATATATGCGTATCATAAATTTTTCAATATCTATAATATATTATATTATTATCGTTATCAATGTGAGATAAAGAAAAAAAACTTTTGAAATACGCTTGTTAGTAATAACCCGAATAATTTCCATGATTTCCACTGATTTACATACAAAACATTTAAAAAAAAAAAATGATCTTTTCTTAATTTCTTATATTATAATATTATAGAGGTAAAAAACAGAAACATATACATTTCTTCAATACCATACGAGTATTTTCTATGTGACTATATTTTATATAGTCGGTTTAAAACTTTCCGATGAGTAGGCGTATATTATATTGTTATGCCTAATTCGTGTGCAAATATGGCGTTTTGAAGTATAAATAAATTTCCAAATAATATAATAAATTATGTAAAAAATATCAAAAAAAATTTAGAAATATTTATGATAATATAATAACGAGTTTAATATCAATGTGTCGTTATACACGCATTAGTCAAACAAATTGCTTGTGCATAATATATAATAATATACATTATGCGATATAGTTTAATTACGAGTAAATTTTTAAGTGATGGTCGTGTAGGCTTTTGATTTGTTTTCACGTTTGTTAATCGATACAACAACAGCACGCAATTCCACTATTTTTATCTATAATTATATTATACGTGTCTAAAAAACACATAAATTATATAAATAGACACATTTTACAATTCGTAGTTTTAAACGTTTATAATATTGTATATAATACTTTGTATATCACTGCAGTAGGTAACTGCGGGAGTTTTGTGACTATGTATTTTTACGCATATAGTTTGTTAAAATTTAAACTCGAAAACTTCAGAAAAAATAAATATTCTTCAAAATGAAATTGTATTATATTGTAATCGTGTAAATTATTCGTGTTACCGAAACGATATAGTTTTTGAATAATCAAATTTAAATAATATATACGAATATTCTCGATATAAATTATACAATATTATGTTTGTATTAATCGAACGCGTTCTATCGAGATTATGCATTTATATGCCGAGTCAGCCATTTGAATATATTCGATTATTTAAATGTCAAGTATAAATTGTGAAAACTATATATAGATTGTAAAAAAAAAAAAAAAAAAATAAAAAAATAAAAAATAATTTAAATGACAAAAATAATTGTATAAGTGTCATACTCAGGTATATTAACATATATATTTTATACTCGAGCGTATATAAATCTTTTTTTTTTTTTTATGTACACGAGTGTAATTTTTTATTTCATACGAAGTTTTTCATCGACGTTTACAAACGGAATGACGATGGAAACGAACTTTAAAGAACCCAGGGCGGTCAACGTCATGTAAACACGTTTAAACCTTCGGGGACGATTTATATAACCAAGGAGCAAAAGCTCAAGTGAAAGAATATAGTGTTTATACATTATACAGAATAAGAAACGGAAGAATAAAGTAAAAAAAAAAAAAAAGTCGTTTATTTTTATTTCAATACGAGACGAACGAGTTTTTTTCGTAAAAATAATATTAACGTATTTCTGCATTTCCGTCCAGTACAGAAGGGTTTGATTTCCACCAAAAAAAAAAAAAAAAAAAAAAGGAAAAAAGAAAAGAACCGTAAAAACAGGGGAGTATCCGCGACAGAAGTCATTTATAAAATATTCAACGGAGTTAAAAACGACACTCGAGCGTAACGAAAATGAAAAACATTTCCATATTTTATTTTATTTTTTTATTTCGTTCTTCAGCGAATCATTCTCTGTTTGCGTTGATCTCTTCGATTTCCTTTCGTTGTAATGTCGAGCATAATTTCTTATTGCCGATGGTATAATATATTTTTACATTTTACTGTCAAGTCGTTTTGCATATTGATGACGCACGACCGTATAGCCCGTGAAATTAAAATACCCCGAGGGACTTGCTCGAAATCCGAATATTATCGTGATGTTATATAATATATTAATTTATATTATTATATTAAATTGACGCATCATCGGTTTTTCAATCCACCCGTTTTATTGCGATTTGTGTAATTCGTATACCTATATAATGATCAATAATAATATTTTATCCGACTTCTATATTATATTATAATACAAACCTAACCCCCAAGGCCCTATTAGTTCTATAAGAAGAACGTTTTTATTACACAGTATTGTAATATTTTATTTTTCTCACCACTGACATGGTACTGGTTAAAATAGTTCTTTGGTAACGGTGTCGGAGCAGCCGAGTGACCACGAATATACCGCGTTTAAACACTCGCGAAGTCAAGATGCCTTTTCGACAAAGGTACATTTTGCTTTCACGTGATCCGAGTCTTACCAGATTTACGGGGTTCACCAGGTACGGTAACGTGAGCGATTTCGGTAGGATGCTATAAGCGGATGGTCAATGGTGTGTGACGACACATAGATGACCGAAGCAATTATATTCACGATTGCGTCAAATCGATGACACGTGTCTGAACACGACACTTTCGGATTCAATCTCTGGAGGAGATATACACACGCAGGCGTTACGCTACTGGCGTCTTAGTACACCGGACTATTCATCGACAGGTATAATCTTCCACTGTTACCAGACAATAGAACAAACAATCAAATGAACAAGCCTCAACAAGGTCAACCTAGTATCAGATTACTTCTTCTTCGTGCGTGCACTACACGTGCACTGACGGGGAACTTATCGGGTTGTAATAAGAAAGTTTACTATACGTCCCTCGCGATATGTGTCACAGTAGTGGTGGTTAATTATGATAACAATATATTTTATTAATTACCTATACGTTTTTCTTGCGAAATTAATGTATCGTACATTAATTACCTATTATAAATTACGAGTATAAAGTCTGTGCGGATAAATTATTGTGGCGCGTGTTAGATTTTGTTGTATAATATACTTTCCAGCGTAAAAACGTTTTGGGACTGTAGTACATACCGTCGTTACAGGGTGATCGTAATACGGCGCGTCCGTACACAGATCACCCTGTATAATATATCGTCGAGCGTGACGAAGAGACGGCGATAGACTGTATAATATGTATAGGTATATATATTATAAGTTCTGTTAAACTCGTCGTCTTATTTTATTCCGACGAAGAAGTATAAAGCATTAAAGCTGGAGGAAAAGGGATATCTTTTTCGGAAAAATTAATAACAAAAGTGCCTCTCGCCCGATTATCATACAGATAATATAATATAATATATTTTATAACCGACGAGCGAGCGCGTGACTTACGAAATCGTCGCACGGTTGAATATATTATATTGTGACGTGTGTGTGTGTGTGTGTGTGTGCGTATAATATATATATAAGAGAAAAGAAAACAAACATTTCGCGGAAGGAAAATCGTACGCTCTTTAATAGCTATTTCTTTCTTCATATCTCTCCCTTTCCATCTCTTTCTGTCTTTAGCTGGAAAACGCTATATTTATATAATATACGAATAATATATATATATATATATATATGTATATATTTACTATATACACACCTATTATGCGTATATATGTGCGTGTATACGGAGGGGTGCAATAAGGCGTTAAAGAAGAAAAACGGCGGTTAGGGCAGAGTCTGTGCGTGCGTGTGCGAAACTACCAACGACGAGGCTGCGGCGCGGTAAAAGACGTTCAACACTTGTATATATATATATATTATATACGTATACACACAGCCGGAGAGATAACGTTTAAATATATACAAACAAAAACTGAGAGTGAAACGACCCCGGTATACGTATATATAGCTGTTGTTGCAACCGTGGTCGTGGTGGTGTTGCGTGGCGGAAAGTGCGGGGAAGCCCGGAAATACGAAACTTTTACAATATGCGATAAATTGTGTAAAGCTGCGCCGCTGCCGCCCATCGTTATTTTTTTTCTTATTATTACTATTATTATTATTATTATTTATTTTACACGCACGCACATGCAACGCATGCGTATTATATATCATTTATATATGATGTATAAAAAAAAAAAAAAAAGAAAAAGGAAAAATAACGAACATATCGGTTTTGGCAATTTATATAATATAAATAATTTTATTCCAATTTTTAAAATGACGTTTTAATATCGAATCATAAAAATCTCTTTTTTTCCCCACGTATTTCGTTTAATATAATAATATTATTTAAATATTAAAATTTATAATATTACCATTTTAATACTTGTCCGCCGCTCGAATCAGTGACGTATTTAGGACTTTGTCAATGGGAGCAAAATATTAAACTTACCCAACCTAAGATATAGAGATAGGAATAGAGAAATAGATAAAAAAAAAATATTGACTATCAAAAAATATTACTAAAAAAAAAAGGTTATGGGGGGAATTATCACTCATATGATCATATATCCCCCGTAAATACGCCACTGACTCGTATTGAACATATTATGTTTCGTATATACCACGGTTATCTACATTATGCACATGGGTATATTATTATCTTCTTGTACCTGTAAAACGATCCAGTCAAAGCCACTTTCGGGCTTACCATTATATATACCAAGGTACAATATATAATTATTGTAGGTACTATTACTGCGTTTTACAAAGACTAGCTATAAACATAATATACGTTTTCTATACGTTCTTTGACAAGACAAATTTATCAGCGACAATATGATATATTATTTTGGTTTAATATATAATAATGTTATACCGTAACCATTCTTCATGTATCATCGTTAACATGCTAATAAAGACGTGAGATGTAGGTGTAACAATATTGATTATGATTTTATTATATTATTCGTTATTTGGAGAAAAATAAATATTTTATTTTGATAATACGATTTACAAAGTACAAGATATTTATTTCATGCAAAACAACGTTTTATTTTTCAACATGGGATTTATATTAATATTTAATATTATACATTTCTTTATCGAATGAAATGTTTGCTCGTTGAACTGCCAAGTAATCAAGTACTCGTATATAAATTGAACTCTAGAAGTAAATTGAGATTTTCAATTATAAACAAAATTTAAATACAACTACAAGGTAACGTAGAAATTATTATAATATTTCCCTTATTCGTAAGTTAGTTATAAATTGATGTCGTTTTATATTGTCGCATATAATAAATTACAATTAGTTAATATAGTCGGTATAAGATAAAATTAAAATAACGTCTTCGTAAATAAAAAGTATAAGGTGTGAAAAATATAAATATAAATTCTAATAACACTGAAAGGTTAATATAGTAAAGGTAAAGTTGAATATCGACAACAATCAAGTTTGGTAACATGCGGCCAAATTTTCTTCCAAGTTCACACGACCTATACGATGTATTTTCAATATGAAGAATTTATATTGATAAATTTGTATTTTTATAAGCCATGTTATATAATAACATTCTTCTCGTCATATATTATCATATAAAAAAGATAGTCCACTTTTTATTGTCTTAAATTATAATTTTTTTTTTTTTTTATCATTTTATTGATAAGTAGTTACTTATATACTCGTAAAATTTGATTTCTTTTAAATAATTTCGAAAAAGAAAAATGAATTTATAAACATCACTACACATATTATTATATAATATAGTCTGTATTATAGATAAACAAAATATGTTGTTTCCTGTTTGCATCATTTATTAGATTTATTTTGCACGATTCCGTCGTAAGAAAATATATTATTTTTTATGTGACGCGTGCGGTGATCAATCAAAATAACTCTGCAACTGCAATAATATCTGTTGTAAAATATTTGGCTTCCAAAAACAAAACACAATATAATATACAAGAGTGTTATAAGTCATGTCTATACGAGTCGTTATTCACAATATTTTTGTAGGTAATTAAAAATATTTTAAGTAGAAATTGAAATAATTTCCAAAATAATACCACGCTCATGTGAAGGTACAATAATAAATAATATAATTATACAAATTAGTGTACGAGTGAAATTGAACTTTTTAAAATAATGACTGTAAAAATAAGTATATTATAATCGGGGCGTGCCTACAGGGTGGTTTTGGGTGTTCAACCGTAATTTTAGTAAATTTAGAAAAATTGTAATACTTAATATTTTTGTACAATTTACAATTTTTGTACTATAGATAAGATTAACTGTGAACCGTGATCGTGTACATAAATGGAAATGTAGGCATATCTTTTATTATTTATTATAAATTTATATCGATGTTATATCTTATATCAATAAAGACGTCAAATAATTATTATTAATTAGGTGTTATCATAAACTCAATACCACATTGTAACAATATAGGTAATTACTAAATACGCATGTGTGAGAAGGTTCGGTTTAACACTTCGAGGACATGGATTTATTTTGTAATTGCTTAATATTATTAGTCATAACTATTTTTCAGATTATACCTGTATAATACTCGTATTATAATTATTATAATATTGTAATTTCAATTTACTTTGAATTTATTTTATTTTAATTAATTAATTTTTAATATCGCGATTGAACTAAAATGTACACATACGACACGTGTTGTCACGTGTGTTCGACACGTCGAAATGTGTTTTTTGGGGGGGTTGACCCAGGAAATTTCTCCAAAATCTTAAATACGATAGTATGACTCATCATGATGATTGTAATACATTATTTTTTTTTTTTTTTTGAGGTTACCGTTCGATTTGCGTTTTTATATTATATTATTAAAATCGTGTATAATATAATATTGTATAATAATACGTAAATAAATACAAAAAAAAAAAAAAACAGAAAAGAAAAACGCTAACGCGTTTCGTCGTGCGGATGAGAGAATACGGTTTTATTGTGCACATCGGTATAAAAATATAATGTACGACGACGCGGTGTATATTATATTATTGTGTGTGTATACGGTGAGAAATTGCGGAGAAACCGTCGGGCCCGCGGGCGGCGTGGCGTGGGAGAAAGAATAAGACGGGCCGAGTGTGTGCGTGCGCGATATAAATAGCGGGCGGCGGCGGCGGACCGACGGAAATAATCCTTTGTTCGGGGCCTGCAGCTGATGGACAGGGTCCGGCGCTCACGTATATGTGTATAATATGCCGCGCGGTAGTCCGTCGCGTCACGTCACGGGTGAGCGCGCGACGGGGCGGAGAGACCTTTTCGCTGCTCTTTCGCCCGGCGCGCCGCGCTGCTCCGCTCCGCACCGCACCGCACCGCACCGCGTGACCGGTCGGCAGCGCGTCCCACCGTCCCTTTCTCACCGCCGTCCCGCCGGACCGCCCGCTACCGTTACCGAGAGGTTCGCGTCTTGTAAAACGCGCGTGTATATATATCGGCCGAACGGGCCCGGCGGTGTATGACAGGAAGCTTTTTCTCGGGTAGATCGATAAAGCCCGCCGCCGGACAAAGATGTGGTCAGCGGCGGCGGCGGCGGTTCTCCCGGCCATCGGCCTTTGTCGCCCCCGACACAATAATCCGTTTTAGCCGTACACTCACTCTCTCTCTCCCGCGGCAATATAATGCGAGTATATTTTCTATTTCGTTTCCTTATCCTTATATTATATATCCTTTTTTTTATTTTTTATTTTTCCTTTTCCTTTTTTTTTTTTATTCCTTCGTCCGATAAAATCAAACTTTTGAGAGCTGCCCGTATTTATATAATACTTTTACGTGATAATAAAATATAATAATAAATAATAATAATAATAATAATAATTATTATTAGGAGTATATAGGACAGGTTTTCGTTGACTTGTTTGTCGATTTTGGACGTCATGAAAAAATCGTATTTGACTTTTCAAATTTCCATTAATTAAGTATAATATCTAATCGTATCGTCGAATTCGATAAATGCGAAATCGTAGAGACGCGTTTTAAATATTTCCAAATTATACAGTCGGTGTAATAATATCGGCAATAAATTCTATTCGAGCGAGATCGTATAATATAACGTTAAATTTTTATGCATATTATAATATATAGTTTCTATCACCGCGAAAATTTTATCGTTTTAAAAATGGCATAATATATGGAAATTCGCGTATTTACGACGACGGGACGTACCTGCAGGATATTGAAAATATAAAACTTTTCCGAAACCCGTCATTTGGATACAACAAACGCGCGCACACACACATTACGTATATATGTATATAAGGTGCAGGCTAACGATTTATTATACTAACCATATTTAGGCGTTATATTTAGGGGATGAAAAGGGGTGCGACCCTTTTACGCGTTAGGGCCGCGTTTCTATTGTTTAGCGCGTCCCTCGGAATATCCATAATTATAAAATTTGCAATACTGACAAATTCTTAAGTACGATGTAATTTTTTTTTTCACCAACATCGATATTATTCGTGATTATTGATCTTCCGTTATATTTATATGCATTAATGTATATTTAATCGTGTATGTATCATATTATTATAATAATATAATTGAATATTATTTAAAATATTCGAATCGATCGAATATAATATTACGATGGTTTCGACGATCCGATCGAAAATAAAATTGAAAATAAAATTGACTTAAAATATTCATATTTAATTATTTGAATATAATTATACGTTTGTCGTTTATATAATTTATAAGAATTATTTTATATTGTAATAAGTCAGTTATTTTTATATTAAAATGCAAATTATTTGGTTTGTGGTTTTGTATTATGTGCATAGTAATAATAAAAATACAAGACTTGTAAAACGCAAATACTGTTAAACTGATTGTATTACACGCTCGAGTTACCTGTCCGAAACGAGAGAGAAGTTTAAAGCTACCCACCGACTACAAAAAAAAAAAAAAAAAAAAAAAAAAACGCACACGCGAGAGTGTATATAGATATAAAACGATAAAACGGGGGAGAAAACATCAAAGGTAAATCGTTCACAAATGTTTTTTTTTTCTACAAAGGTTAAATTTAACCTGCCAAATCCACATGAGCCAATTCACATTTTACAGATTTCATTTATATATCCAATGAAAATATCAATTCGACTTCATAAGAAAAACGAATAATCCGAGGTACCTACCTATGTAATATTTACGTACAGGTATAAATGCTATTATAATATTCATTGTTCTGTTGTCAGTTGCATGTATTATGCGGATATACGTATGTATTTACCCCCTACCCCCTACCCCCTCCCGCGTATATGGGGATAAATCCCCCTTAGACTTTTTTTTCAAATGATAAAAAAAAAAAATGTTTTTTACCTAACTATATCCCTATTTATATTATTTTGGTCAATTTAATATTTTCTGATAGCATGCTCCTCCCTTGACAAAATCTTAAATATACGCCACTGGTGTATAACGTTGACGTATTATTTATATAATAAATTAACGTGTAGATTCTTTTAAAAAAATTAAAACTGCGAAACTTTTTTTTTTTTTATCAATTCTATAATAAAAAACGATTTTCATAAATACATTTTTAAAATTTTAAAACTTTTTTTAATCCGCGTAATACAATATTTAACGTGATCTGCAATTATTGTGATGCGATGACGATTAATATATTAATACTCATTATTTCGAGCCCAAAGGATAAATTATAATATGCGTAATGGTAATAATGTAATATGTTTCGAATAATCCAATTATTAAATTGTTCGTACAAAAAATTTGAAACTTATAAATTTATATTAACACAATATTATATAGAGATAATTCGTGTGTTCGAAAATAATTTATATTCAACTTTATTTTTTTCGTTTTTAATAATTAATTTTATGTATATTATGTGTTACAGCAATCCAATTTTGAATAGTTAAATGGAGTAAAATAAAATTTTATTTGTCAATTTTCGCATTTCATCTCATTCTTATATTTGGATTGTTATTATAGTTGTTACGTTTTAAAACACGATTTGATGGTTAGGTTACAAAATACTTATTGGAACATAATATTATTCGGTATATGGTTATAAACTTACTATACCGATCAAGGTAACTTACTGAAAACATACTACAAAATTGGAGTAAATTTTTATTCTAAATACTTTTCAAATGTATGTTAAAAGACAATAATCTTTTATAAATAGGCACTTTAAAGTTTAAAATGTTAAAAGTATTTGAATACGAGTATTTTTTTTTTCAATTTTAACCTAAACACTCATAATATGATCGTTCTATATTTTTATTTAAAAATTTATATCACATAAAATATTACGCATTAATTAATATAGTTATGTTTTATTTATTAAGTGAAACAGTATTTAATTGTTAATACAAAATGTTTAATTTGCTTTACTTATTAATATAAATATTAAATATTAATTGTATTGTAGCAATATTTATCATTTTAAAAATAATTAAAAGTAAAATATTACGAGTAAATACGAGTATTTTAATATCACGAAACATACTTGTATAAAGTATTAAAAATAAATGTAAACTTTTTTAGCAATAGACTGCAGCGGGTGTAATTCAACGGAATAATTTAAAATACAAATTATTGGTTAATAAATTGGTCGTTGGACCAAGTGGCCAGTATAATACCCAAGAATGAATGAATAATTTTATACCTAACGCTATATTATGTTATAATATACAGTGAATTGGCACTCTGTTATCAATGAATTGGCACTAGTCGGTTGTCAATTTTTTCAATATTTTATTTTGCCGGAATTAATAACGACGTTATCGTATAATAGAAATTACGTTGGTGAAAACGCATTTTTAAATGAACGTTTGGACGTGAAAATTAAAAAATTAAAACGCTAGCGATATATTATTATTATTATTATTATTATTATTATTATTATTATTATTGACCGAAATTATAATAAATTAATGATAAACGAAAAAAAATGTTCAGTTTCGCGGGGTGAAAATGAAAAAGTTTTATACGCAACGACACAGGGCTATCGAGGTGTTCTCTCTCTTCGAGAATAGGGAAATCATGGTAAACAACGATTCGACAACGAATAACGGACAAGGAATCGAAATTAAAAATGTCTAAAATCGAATAGTTGGCGTTGTTATTGTTTGTTATATATTATAATGACAATATATAGATTTTGCACAATGCGGAATAAAGGGGCGGGAGCATAATAATATAATACACGTCACATAAACTATATATATATACGTGCACATAAGCTGGCCTGATGTAGCCGCACAGCATCATTAAACTTAATGGAAATAGGGACGGTTGTTGGGATTAATGGGATGATTAATTTTCAGAGTAGAAACACTATAATATGCGATGTGTGTGTGTGTGTGTGTGTGTGTGTGTTTGTGTGTGTGTGTGTGAGTTAGCGTATACGAGGTTTAAAGAGGATGACCATCATCGCCAGCACTACGATTATAATAATAATATTATTATATAATATTCTATATTCGAAAATTGTATTCCCTTAAAACGATATACAACTATACAAGTGATAATATATTTATAATAATATTATGATTTTTTTATATATATTATAACATCCATATTTTATTGGCGATAAAATTAAAGTTTTTTTTATTTCGTTTTGAGAGAGAAAGAAAAAAAAAAAGATAAACAAAATAGTACCACCCATTAACTTCTAGCACGAGTCAAAATATCCGAAATTCGTCGTAAACAGGAATTTTGTTTAATCTTCCAGAAACGGTGTGAGTACGCGTCTTTTATTTTTTAATTCGATAGACCAACATATTATTCTATTTTTGTTATCCGGATTATATTTTGTCATTTTTGAGTAGAAATATTTTTAAATTTCTGCGAGATATTAATTTTCATCTTATCTTTTCTACATATAAAATATGTATTTACTAAATGTCTTAAGTAAAATGAGTTCTGAGCATTTTTTTTTCTTTCATATTTTCTTTCAATATTCTGTAAGATTTTTATTAAATATTATAATTTTTTTTATAAAATTATTAATAAATTTAATAATTTTTATCTAATAATTAATTCATAGTTTCTATAAAACATATATTATAATTTATCGGTAATTAAATATTTATTAAGAACTAACCGTTTATTTTTGTTGCGTTCATGGCATTTATAACGAACATTTCCGAAACCACTCATTTGTTGCTATTAATGTGTCAAACTGTCAACGTTGTTGAATCTTATTCGAAACTATAATGCGATAATCATGTCCATAATAAGTGTATGACATTTTCGCTAAAAAGTATTTTATAATTTCCTCGTTTAATTATTATGGCAATAATTATAACGTAGCACTTAGAAAACTTTTATAATATATAACTATACAATGATGAAGAGAATTATTGATTCATAAAGTTGAATATTATTATAACTTTTACTTATTAAAAAAAAAATAAATGACTTAATTTATAAAAATATTAGTAATGTATATTTTTTTAATTTTTATTGTAAAACTTTGTAATTTTTTTTTCATATTTTAATCGTTTCTCATGAACACGGATCGAGTATATCATCGTTAAAGTATTTATATAATATTTGTTGATAGCATCAGGTGAATCCAGAATTATTTGTATTTCTTTATTCCTTTGAGATTTCATAAAGGTGAACGTCGATTTATACTGTAATAGAAAAAAAAAATATTTGCCTTTTAACAAAACACAGAGTTGTATTATATATGTCACAAAGAAAGAAAAATAAACACAGCTTATGTATTATATTTTTAATCTTTATTTATTTTCATTCATTCATTAATTCCATTTTAACCGTCGGATTAACTTTATTTATTAAATAAACTATTACATTTCCCCCTGCCCCCCAAAGGATTTGTGTTCTTCGGATGTTTTTACAATATCTATTATCTAATATCATATTATTATACTTACGACTTATATTACTTTAATATTAAAATAATTGATTTTTAATTTTGAGTTCGTTTTGATTAAAATATTGATCTGTAATACTTATTATTTTTTATCGTAATCAAAACATAATAATAATACACATACAAATTACATTTTATTTGTCTATAATATATAGAAATTATTAATTTATTATATTAAAATAATGTAATGTTATTATAACACACTCGGTTAGCGGGCTATAATTCGTTTAAGTCTGGAGTCGTTGTTTTTTGTTGCTCTTTGGCATGACGACGACGATGACGACCGCGGTATATAACGTAATATACCCGGTTCATGGTCCGCGAAACGCGACCGGGACGGAGGAGAAAAAGTAACTTCCGTAACTATAATCATTCTCTTTCTCTCTCTCTCTCTCTCTCTCTCTCTCTCGGCACAACCGTTTGGAGTTACGCCAGTAAATTTATAACACTCACACACATACACACGTAGACAAGACATAATGAACGCTATTAAAACTGACCACAAACTTACCACTCGCCGCGCGGCCGCCAAAGAGCACGTATATATATACACATTATTCTATGGTTATATATACTAACACGCACTCGTCCGTCGCTTATATAGTCTTTGAACATTGTGCGCACGACGTTACTTGATTGAATATACGACTTAGTTCGGTTAACGAGACCACTGGGTTCCCCCCCCCCATCTCCCTCCGCCACCGTTTATCATTCTTCCGTAGGTCCTTTTCCCTCGTTTCCTTCGTCCTCTACACACACACACACACACACACACACGTTTGTACGTATATTATATACATAAATACGTATATACACGAGTCCTTCGTCCTTCGTCCTTCGTCCTTCGTCCTTCGTCCTTTGCCCCTCCTCGTCATTCGCGTACACCGTCGTCACACGCCCATCACCTCTCACGGTAGCTCCCCGCGTCGTTTTAATAATGTAATTCTCTGCGTGTACTATATACTATATGTCTATATACCATATAATATATACATACATATATATATACCTATATATATATTATGTACATAAGCCGTGCGGACAATATCTGTTCATAAACGTGCGCACGCGCACGTCCGATTTCACTCGGTGCCGTAGTTTTCCTCTCGTTTCGGAAAATTATTATTATTATTATTATTATTATTATTATTATTCCGTCGTATATAATATATATATATATATACATATAATAATGCGAATACCTACCCTGCAAACGACGAAGTAGTTAGAACCGGCCGACCAATCCTTTAACGCGTACAAATTGTTCGTTAGCCGTGCATTAATAACATCGGGATTCTTATCCACCCCCGCGAGTTCGATGGTCACAGGACCATCCGCGTCCCTTATTCGTCCTCGCTATATATACATCGTCCTATGCGCATCACACGCACGCACGCGTGTGTTCGTGTAAACGAGCCGTACTATTTATGTACCGCGGTATCCTCCGTCGTTATACTCCATATAATAATATATATATATATAACTACCTACTTGTTGTCGTCGTTCGTGTTACGCGGATTTAACGTCACGCGACACGATTATAGCCCGTTAATTTTTCGGAAATCCACGTGATTTTCGCGCACAGCTGCCAGTATTATTATATCGTGATATTATATTTTATTTCTTGTATATTCGATTTTTTAAATAATTATTTTATCAATATTTTGTTATACATTCGATGAATATAACGGGGGTAAAATACCAAAATAACAGAATCCGCATAAAACCTATGGATTGGATTAAAAACCTATGTTATACGTGCGTCGATCGGACGAAGAACTGCGTAGAGTGAATAAAAGTAGGTATTAAACGTCCGTATATTATGATATATAGATAAAATTAGGCAATTTTTGGGTTTTTTAATCAAAAAGGTTAATTTTTTTAATTATTAATTTTTTAATCGATTATTGTAGGTAAGAGCTAAAATTCTAATATTATGAATGATTATATGAATAATAATAAGCTAGACAATAATGGCATAATAAATTAAGTTCATATAAGCATTAATTGCAGAATAATATTATATTATGCGAAATTAGGTGTAGGAATAAGAATTTTATTCCGAGTAGAATAAATTATCGATATTGTAACTTATTTATATAATTTAAAATAACACATTTTTGTTTTTCCATTTACGATTTTATATAATTATTACTATAAGAACTGTTGAAATTAAAGAATATTCTCTAGAAAACTATTCAAAGATGTACTATATATTGTAGAAATTGTAAATTCATTTTATTTTCAATTTATTTATCGATAAACATAACAGTATAATATATTAGTTTTAGTTATTATATATTATTTGAACTAAAAAAGTAAAAACTAATGTAAACTAAAAAATAAAACTAAAGAAAATTGAAAGGAGAAAAAAGTTTAACAAGAATAGTTTGAAATCGGAAAGAAAGCCAAGAAGAAGCAGTGGTTCGTTATTTAGAAATCACTATAAAATCCCGAAAGAAATGGAAGACAAAGTTATTTAAACTGTTGCATTTGAAAACATTTTTAAGGTTATTAATTTATTTTAATATATTATAGTTGTTGTAGAAGATCTGTACTTCAGTACATGAAATACATATAAGAGAATACGAGCATATATATTATATACTAAAATAACACTTAAAGTTACTTTTCAAGGATTGTGGGTCAAGTTTAAACGGTATCTTGTTGTAAGTGACTTAAAATTTAAAAAAAAAAAAATACTTTATTTCATCCGTTGAAATTAATCAGAATTATAAATATTTATAGAAATGATTATATTAACTAGGTGTATGTCATATATTAATTCTATATAATGTGTACAATGAACTTTTGACTAAAATAAAATAATAATATCGAAAAACGTACTTCGATATGATGAAATAATAACGATATTAAATTTCAACTAGTAGATTGCTTGAATGAAAGTGCTCTACGACGTTTTTTTTTTTTTTTTAAGTCAATTACAAATGATTTAAAACAACAAAATAATAAATCCAATTCAATTGTCATAGGCTTTTAATTATATACAAAATACAACTATAAGAAAACCGAACGTAAATTGAAATGTGTTAAAGCTGGATTTGTTATAGAATAATTGCCTGCAGGATCTGAAAACGTGTTTAATGCGTAACATAATCACTTGAACGGAATTGTTGACAATATTTGTATAAAAAAAAAATAAATTTCAATTTTAAAAAATAGTTAAAAAATTTGAAGTCTTTAATCATTTTTTTTTTCAAATATAATATCTGGTTTAATCACAACTTTCGATCATTTCCAATTTAATGAAATAATAACTATAAGACGCATAAATTGTTTAAGATTAAAATATTTTTGAACTTATATTTTTATCTAAAATGCTAAACTAAAAATTCTAAACCGTATATTGTAACATTGACATGTGATAACGAACGGTGTATTTGGCGATAAGAATATTTTGTTTAAACCGAATTGTTTATCGTGTTTTCGATTATATGTTTATTCTCTTGTGTAACATGATATTCTCATCGGTTTTGTTAACATGTATAATTTGTATTTTTTCATTTTTTACACGCGATAGGTGATTACATTTTTTTTTGTTACTCGATATTTTTTTTTTTTTATAAAAGACATTACGACAATTGAAACTGATGGAAAACGGTTAAAAAAAAAAAAAAAATCGTCTACAAGATAGTGCGATAAGTTATAAAACATGGCAGTGTATTGATCGAACGTTTGAAAAATTGTAAGTCAAAAACAGTGCCGGAATGGACGAGATAACGAATAGTACACTGAGATGATTAATACACGTTCGCGTGACATGTTACGCTGAAATTGATGGATGTAAATGAAGACCAGTGAAAACGTTCACCGTGCGCTGTGTGTTTGATAGCTGCAATCCGACTGCATGACTAATATAGAAATTCAATAGGGAATATTAAACGAGGAAAAAAGAAGAAAAAAATCTATTGTCTTAAAAAATAGATATATTATAAAACTCAATAATTGAAAAAGAAAAAAAACAATCAACCATTTTTTATATAGACACAAATGTACTTAAATAAATAATCTTTATATTATGGATTCTTCGATTTTCGATTACAAAAAAATATCAACTTTAAACAGCTATAAAAAAATTGAGACTTCTAATATTTCGGTATCGCGTCAAGCAATATGTGAATATACCTCAGTAAAATTTTCAGACCTTAAAACCCAAAATTTCAAATATTCTATTAAACATTACATAGATAAAAACGATAAATTTTAGTAAATATTCAAAGTTCTATATTTTGTAGAAAAATTAATGTAACGGTTTCAAAATTTTATCACATATATATATATAATACCAATGTGAATTTCTAAATAAAAATTTCATGTCTCTAAGTTCATTATTGACAGAGTTATCGTAAAATATTAAAATTGATTTTGTGAAAAATGCATCGTATTTTCGCCATTTTTTTTGATATAGTTTTTCGCACGGGATAAGTTGAATTTTGAGAAATTCAAAAAACGACCTAAACTAAGTGCCAATTACATCCACGTTTTTACACCGGAATGCTATTCGTGGAAATCGGAGGCATTATTTCAGGTAGAAAAAGTCTCTCCAGACATAAAAAGAAAAAAGACACACATCATTTGTTATCTATATATTATTAAAACGACCGATACGAAAATATTATATTATGTTTTTTTTTTTTTTTTGTAACATTGACAAACGTATTTTCGACGAGAGTTTCAAAATCATAAAAACGTGCTCGTGTCAGGTAATTATTGTTGTCATTCATAATGCATAAAATCATAATATATGCAAATAATGACGCGGGCGATTGTAATATTAAATACGTCATCCGTATTACGACCGACAGGCGAATCATGAACGACAAAATAGAAATAATGTTATTTTAACAATGAAAATCGTGTTGTGACTAATCCCGTCCTATAATACGATTTCATTGTCCTTCTGCGAGTGTAATGCGGTGGGAATTCGGATTTTTATAGGGGGTGGGGAACGATGACGAGTTTTTAAGTTCGCTTCATTTCTTCTCATTTCTCTTCTTTTTTTTTTTTCAATTTGGGGTTTTTATTTTTACCGTCGTATTTCAAAGTAGTTTATTAAATTCGTAAAATAATATTTTTATACGTCAACTATATTATATAGATTCGTATTTTATGTAATAATACATGAGGAAAGGGTCTTGTCATGTCGTATCAGCGCGATGTAAAACTCCGTCCTAAATTTATACAAAAAAAAAAAAAGAAAAAAAAAAGAAGAAAACTTTAATGACTTCATCTGCAATTATTGTTTGGGGTCCGCATTTATATTGTCGAATGAATATCGCAAAAGCTCTTTCGCATAAGGGCGAAAATGAAAAAAAAAATCTACACAGTTATCAACGTCTCGTTATAATACCTCGAGAGCGCAAACTATTTGAATGTATAATCAAATTTCAAAAAAAATCGTGTTGTCCAAAGTCCAAACGCTCTATTACGAATGTTCGTATATAGGAAAAAAAGAAATGTTATGGCGATATGAGTTTTAAATGGATTAGTCAGTCTCTCGGAGACGGTCAATTTAAGATATCGTTTCACGGTTTTTTAGTAAAAAAAAAAAAAAAAAAAAAAGAATAAAGAAACGTAAGTAAAAAATAAAAAATAGTAACTGTATTGTAAAATATATATTTTGTTTTACAGTGGCGAATTTTAAACAAAATTCTGGTGGGGGGGGGGGGTCAAAATTTTTCCCCTATTTAATCGATAAATTATAACATAAATATAATATAAAAAAATAAGGAGGGCTAAACAGCGGTTCGGGGGGGGGGGAGGGTCCAGTTCAGTGATAACGCTACTCTGTATTATTATATGTAATTAATTTCTCTTCGACGAATTTTTTTTTTTTCGTTTTAATTAAACTGAGAATAATAAAACAAGGACCGAATGATAATATATAATTATATTTTATATGTCGTATATTTATTATAATAATAACGCGCGAAAGGACGATAAAAAAAAAAAAGAAAAAAAGAGGGAGGAGGAAATATACCAGAAAAGATAACCCCGTCGAGCATTATATTATTATTATAACGCGTATACGGGGCAGATACGCGTTTTCTGTTCGTTTATAATTTCCATATTAAATAAGGGAAATTTAAAGGACAAAAAAAAAAAAAAAAAAAGCAAGTTGCGCGTCTGCGGGGGATTTCATTATTTTCTCTTTTTCGTCTTATTGTGTTTTCGGCTTTTCCGTCTCCCGTCCGGCTCCCGGGTCGCCGATCCCCCCGAGGACCCGGTCGGCGCGCGGAATCTCGGAAATTTCCACTTGTAATTTAACATTTATTTTATTTAAAAATAATACCCACCGCAACGGCGGCGCAACAGAAAAATAACAACACGGATAAAGCGCAATGACAAAGACGTTAATAAAAAAAAAAAAAAAAAAAGAAGAAGGAAAAAGAACGAAGAAAAGAAAAGACACAAAAAATAAAATTAAAAAAAAAAAAAAGAAGAAAAATCCCATTATTTCTCTTCATAACTAATTCCTTCCGCACGCCCTTTTATAAAAACGGAAACAAAAGAAAATTCACTTCCGCGCCCGCGGGTATTTTACCCTTCGCGCCCGGCGTCCGACAACAAAAGCAATCAAGTTAGTTTATTTTATTCTCATTTCGGATTTTAATTTTTTTTTTACCCCGTCCCTCCCACCGATCCCTGGGTAATTTTCCCAACAGGACGACAACAACAACAACGACAACAATAATATAATATAACGACATTCATCCCCCGCCAACGATTTTATTGTATACTATTTTTTATTTATTTTTATTTTTCCCACCCGTTTTTCTTCTCGTCCTTTTTTTTCCTTTTTGTTTTCTCTCATCCTGACGTTTTTCGACCACCGTTAGCGTCCGGTGCGAAACACGCCGTAACCATCCGGAGAATGTAATAATAACATAATAACGTATACCCGGTACGCGGTATCTATACCCACGGGTAACCGTAATTGGTATATCGTTATAGAGTCCGTTGTTAAAATTAAAACCGTCGCGACGTTAAATCATATAATAATTATTATAATACGCCTATAGTGATGGCGTTTATTTATTATTATTTTATTGTTCGACATGAATATTTTGAAATAAGTATTCAAAAAAATTTCCTTAAACTCGATAAAAATACAAAATACTCGTACGTTACAGTTTCATATATATTACACTGACGATAATATTCGTAGCTGACGATTTCTGTTATCCGGCGTCATATATAATAAGTTATAAAACTATTACTTAAATATTATATTCAATATATAACACGGTATTGGTATATAATATTATGCAATATTCGTGATTCTCGATATTGTATACGAGTAAATAATATTATACCAGCCACTTAGGTAAATTATACGAAATGTCATCGTCATAAAATATAAATTACGTTATTATTATTATTATTTTTTTTTTATTAACTCGAAATCGTCGTCGTCGCATTCGTTCCGATCATGCGAATGACAATCATAAACGATATATGTACATATTATATTGGCGGGGGGAGGGGGGGTTGAAAGGGGAAAAAAATAAAATCTGCTATTGTTGTATGTATAATAATATAATATATAATATTGTATTGTTGTGTGTTCGTACGCCAAACATGCGATTCACCCCTCATGCAAATAACTCGAAATCACGGTATTTATTATTCATATACATGGCTGGGCGTTATGTCACGTGTAAAATTGAATTCGGAAAATGTTTTTTTTTTTTTTTATTATTATTATTATTTTTTTTTTCCAATTATGTGTAATGGACGTTTCATTATGGAAATAATTTTAATAATAACAATAATAACAACAATAATAATAATAATAATAAAACTCATTTTTGTTGTTATAAATAATAATACGGTTTTAAATTTTTTAAATAACATATACCTAGGTATAATTTATCGATGTTTGTTCTTCTTTCCTTCCATTATTATATAATATGATTCTAATTTAAATATAAAAAAAAAAAAAAATAATAATAATATTATAGGTCAAAATTATTATAAATATACGAATAACGTCAATGAAACAATTGTGTTTTTAGATATATATTTTTTTATTTTTTGGAAAACATAACGAGTACAATCATATTATAATACCTTAAGTTAAAAAATAAAAATTACGATTAAAATATTTCCTTCGAACGTTTATATTTTATTATATAAACGTATATAATTATGCGACTTTCGTTATGCTAAAAATGTTATTTCGTTTATTCCGAAACGCAATGAATACGCGTACACGCGTTTTACAATTTAATTTTACCTTTTATATATACGTAACTCGCAAACGTTTGAAAATAATTGAACGCAAATATTCCTCGGTGGTAAAATTCCTTCCGATTTATTAATATAATAATATAAAATTGTATTTTTCACAATATTCGTAATATTCGAATGTTATTATTATTATTATGAAATCGCTGTTGGCACGTTTAAAATTCAAATTATTATCATTTTTTTTTTTAAATTTTTTTTTAAATTTTTTTTATCACTAAAAAGTTATCTATAGTTACAAAACAATATTATATAATACGTCAAACGAATATCACGTACAAACGACTTTAATTAACGAGTTTATACGTATACATTATATAATATATGATGTATACAACAGTAATAAATGTGAGCTCAATATACAATTTTATATGGCGTATATATACGTAAATTTTGATAACAACAATATACATCGTTTTATATTGCTTTTTCGGCCCGAAACGGTTTTAATGCGAATAATAAATATAATACCATTTCCAACTGCATAGTTCAAATGTTCATCGGATTAAAATATAGCCTCGGCCCTCGGACGAATAATAATAACTGCAGCACTCTCTATATTGTGTTCCTCGAGTTGATAACGCGCGTTATTTATAATTTATACACTCTTGGATTAAACTCGTTCGATTAAATTAATTTCGCCACGTTATAATATACTAGTATATAGATATATTCGTGTTATGTAAAATATACAATAATAATAATAATAATAAGTTTATATATATTATGTAAAATAATAATAGGAATTCGGGGGAAAAGTAAATTGAAAATCGATTTTGTAATTTTGCATAATTCGCCAGCGAGACGCGAAAACAAGAAATAATAATACAGTTTCTTGTTAATAATAATAATAATAATAATAAAAAAGAACGAAAAAAAAAAGTGATCGGTATTCTTTTCTCAATTTTTATTCATCCCGTTATATACGGGGTTTTTTTTTTTTTTTTTTTTAATAAAAGTATAATATTACGTTCCGGTATTCGTTTTAATATAAATTATAATAAAATACACACACACTGTATATTATATTAATATTATATATTATTATTGTATTCGAAATACGTAGTATTATCCATTCTACGAGTATACGAGTCAACAAAAATAAAGTATTCGAATTTAATATAATATAATATAGTATACATTTTAATTTTCCACCGCATTAAGATAAAAAAACCATATATTAAAGTACGGTTTTCAATTCTTCACCGTACATCGTACAAGGCCTAAAAAGCCCTTTTATGTGCGGTAAAAACCGTACATCTGGCAACACTGGTCATCGTTATTTTTTTGTGAAGTGTTCATTCTCTAGACGCTCTTATGACGCCATTATGTAGTTATTGTTATGTATGTGTGTAGTTCATGGAAGAGAATTTTCATTATCCAATAGGATTTCGTGTTGTGATCAACAGTTGTTGTCACAACAGGTGCGGTTCAAACATGTAATTACTTACAACGTAACCGTTACCGTTATACTACGCGTCTGCGACTCTGCGTTTATTATTTTAGCTAAAAACAAATATTATTGAGTAATACTTGTGTAACACTGTGAAAAAATTTTCAAATATGGACAACTCAAACTCGACGAATGATATCATACAAGATGACACTGTCATTAGTTCTAGAATAGGAATGGAATTGCTCATTAATGAAGATGAAGCTCGTAATACTAATACTCCTGTTGAGTTTGATGGTATTTCAGTAACAATGTCGGACGTTTGGAGATTTTTAAATTTTAATTGTGATGCAGCTCTTGATGAAATTTTTGATATGCATAACATTGTAACCGGTGGATTTAGTATTGTAAGAACCACAAG
Organism: Tetraneura akinire; assembly: GCA_021307375.1. Classification (NCBI taxonomy): domain Eukaryota; kingdom Metazoa; phylum Arthropoda; class Insecta; order Hemiptera; family Aphididae; genus Tetraneura; species Tetraneura akinire. The sequence goes on from JAIUCT010000029.1 coordinate 2,313,014, forward strand.
GATTTTGAATGACTATAATGAAATCAGATTATTTTCCTTTTTCCCTAACCAAATGTTTACACAATTACGATCAATAATGTCACATTTATTATCGACAGAAGTAATAAGAACAGTACATTCTACGCCTGCTTTTGACCAAGTAGTTCTTATATTTCATGTATCAAGAAATTTAGAAGGATATCCGGCAGAAGAAATATTCTTTAGAGTTCAACGTTTTAGAAACAATCCAAATTATTTCCCTATATTTACAAATGTTGTTGCAGGAGAAAATGGTAAAAATTACAATAAATAACAGTATTTTTATTATTTACTATAAATTATATTTTAATAATTTCTAGATCTTGTAACGCAATGTGTATTATGCTGGAAAGAATATTTTGGGAATTGTACCTTGAAGTCATGTAATCATAGTATGTTTTGTGCACTTTGTCTTAGAGGATTGATAACATGGGCATGCCCAATTTGTAATAATGAGATAGTAGAAGTTGAATATTTGTAAATATTATTGTTCACTTTTAATATATACCTACAATCATTTCTATAATTAGCATAATAACTTTTATATTCAAAACTTACTTTTTTTTTTATATAATTAGGTGTAATATTTGCTATATGACCAAAAGGTTATAATTATTTGTAGTGTAGGTATTTAGAACTATTTCTTAGTTCTAAGACAATTTATTTGTTAAATAATTATAATAACAATAATGAAATGTATTATTGTAGGATAAGTGTTAAACAATAATAGACTATCATAATAGACTATTTATGATTTTTGAAATTTAGAATTACTTAAAAGAAAAAAATGACATTTATTTTATTGTATGTATTAATAACTAGGAAAAAAATATTCCATTACATTGTATTTTAATATTCATTATACTATTTGAATTAATATTAATTCAAATATAATTTAAATTATAGCATTAAAATAGTTAATGTATTAGATCTTAGTTATAGAACAATTTAATGTTAAATCATATGTTCGTAATATATTATTGTATGAAGTTGTATGAATAAAATTGTATGAATGTTTATATATTATAATATGATTCATAATGAAAAGTATTAAATAAAAATTTGTTCTTTTTAAATTGTATTAGTTTATAGTAATAGACTACCTATTTATGATTTAAACCTAACCGGAAACATACCCTATTCGTGATAATCGGAGCATTATTTCGGGTCGTAATTTTGTTTTCATACAAAAAGAGCTGATACTCCTGCCGCACAGGATACAGGTGTGCGAACCATAGCGTTTAATTTTAATTAGAATTTGAATGCAATGATAAACCATTGCATTCGAAAAAACGATTCTGAGCGAAGTTCAGTCAGATTATAATTTTCGTTTGAACTAAAAATATCAATTTAAAACAGCTATAAAAAAAAATTGAGATTAGGGATTTTTCTAATATTTTAGTATGATGTTAAGTAATATGTAAGTATACTTCAGTAAAATTTTCAGACCCTAATACCAAAAATTACCAATTTTATTAAACATTATATACGTAAAAACGAGAAATTTACGAAATATTCGAAGTCCTATATTTAGTAAAAAAATTTAAAAAACGGTTCCCAAATTTTACCACATATATATAATAGCTATGTGAACACCCAAAAAAATTTTCAAGTCTCTAACTTAAAAATTGCCCGAGTTATTGTGAAATATAGAAATTGAATTCGTCAAAATTTCATTTTTCGTGAAAAATGCCGTTTTTTCGTCATTTTTTCGAAGTTTTTTCTACCGCTTATAGTCAATTTTGAGAAATTCGAAAAATGACCTAAATAAAGTACCATCTACATCCACTTTTACATCTGAAACTCGCTATTCGTGAAAATCGAAGCATTATTTCGGGTAGTAAAAGTGTTTTCAGAATATTTATTTATATGTATGGATTCTAAAATTTTCGTTTTCCTAAAAATATCAACTTAAAACGGCTAGAAAAAAAAATTTTGACAATGGATTTTTATAATATTTTAGTATGATGTTAAGTAATATGTAAGTATACTTGAGTAAAATTTTCAAACTAAAATACCCAAAATTGACAATTTTATCACACATTATATACGTAAAAACGTGAATTTTACGAAATATTCAAAGTCCTATATTTTGGAGAAAAATTAATGTAACGGTTCCAAAATTATACCACATATATATAGTAGCTATGTGAACATCCAAAAAATATTTCAGGTCTCTATCTTAAAAATTGCCTGAGTTATCGTGAAATATAGAAATCGAATTCGTCGAAATTTCATTTTTCGCGAAAAATGCAGTTTTTCGTCATTTTTTCGCCGTTTTTTCTACCGCATAGCGTCAATTTTGAGAAATTCAAAAAATGACCTAAGTAAAGTACCAACTACATCCACTTTGCTACCGGAAACATACCCTATTCGTGAAAATCGGAGCATTATTTCGGGTAGTATTTTTGTACACAGACAAAAAAAAAAAAAAAACAAAAAATAATCACACATCATTGTAAAACCAATACATTCTTCGCTTCGCTCAGAATCTAAAATAAAAGTACAAGCAGACGAACTAAAATGTTATTAAAAATATTTTTTTTTTTTATTTTCGTACCAATTTAGACGTTTCTAAGAAATAATAAATAAATTGTCTAATGTGCAGGGGAAAAGAATAAAATTCTGTTTTAAAACACTATATAAATAATCAAATATTACAGTAAATTGTATATACGATATACGAAACATTTAGAGTAATTTTTTTTTTATCTTACAATTTTATTTTATACTCATCCCCAAAGGTTATTCGAACAAATGTATTTAATAATTTAAAATTGTGTACGCGTGTTATCCGTTTAAATTCAGTGAAAAATAATAATATATTCATAGTAAGTAAACGAGCTTAAACATATAATGTTCGTAAAATTATTAATCGCTTTAAATTTGTATTAACACGGTATTATAAATTTGAGGGGGTAAGACAGTATGTCTTTTTTATAAAATAAATTGAATTTTATTTTTTATATAGATTTATATAAGTTATTTTGTAAATTCTGTTAGGTATTATGTGTGTTAGTACCGTCCAAGTTAATGTCCAAGTAAATGTCCAAGTTGAAATAAACAACGCAAATTTAATACGTTTTATAAGTTAAATTTAACTTAAAGTTATTTTACATTACTGTTTTCATTCAGTCATTTACTGATAACCAAATTTTTTTTTTTTTTTGATAATGGTTTTGCGTTCGCAATTTTTTTTATGAAAATTTTAAATTAATACGACGACCGAAAAATAGAAAAATCATTCTCATTCTCAAAACGTAGGTGGTAGGTATGTGTTTGTACTCATTATTGAAGCATAATTGTTATGACGTCGCGTTAACTTCGCTCGTTACATCTAACGCGGACTGAATAATAATACATTTTTATGTATATTATAATATCGTTTTGTAATATCGAAAAAAACGTATTTCGTTCACGATAACGACAATGAGTCTATAACCATAAAGGATAACAATTAACGACAGCGTGCTTGAATTGGAAAATAAGAAGTGGAAGGACTATCAAAAAAAATTAGCCTTCCCCGAAATTAGTATATACATACTATAATAGTATATACTAAATTATGGTACTCTTCAAAAAGAAAAAAATAGCAGAGGGTAATTCGTTCCCCTGCGTTGCCCCCCACAAATCAAAGACTGATTAACATAACGCATCGAACGTCATATTATTATTATTATAATTATCATATACTTTACGTGTGTGTCAACCGTGTACGAAGAGGCGGGTTTGCTGGAAGGATGGAACCAATAGTAAAAAAAAGTAACGTTTTCAGCATTTGCTCGAAAATGCCAGTTTCTTATCTCAATTGCATACATTATTATGATATAAAAATATATTAATTTCCTAAAGTATATACTATACCTATAAAAAAAAACTTCCATACCTGTATAGTGTATATTATATGAATGTATTTTCAATTATATAATTGTAATTATTCACACATTTATAATATATTAATAATTATATTTTTAACGGTTTGCCTTTTTGTACATATATAAATATACTGCATATACAGAATGATCGGGAAACACGTTGTGTCTATATAAGTATATACGAAAACATAAAAAAATAAAGCCTTACGCCATAACCACGCTGTAATACTGTAGGCGGGGCGAGGGTTTAGATGACAACGTCCCCCCCCCATCAACCAAAAATTATATATTCGCGTATCCACCGATAGCCTCTTTCTCGTTCTTCGCATTTTCTAAGGAGAAAACACAACAAAATATCATATTATATATTTTTATGTACATTATAATATATAAAGTCTATATTTAAGTATATTATTGGATGAACATTTTCAAAATTGAATCACTATTGCAGATCCTTGAGAATCCTCTGCGCGAATTTCCGCAATCACCCTGTATATATTAAACACACGCCGTTATTGCGTCCTCTATATATAAAGGTGTGGACGAAGCAAACCTATTGTGTATATGATGTTCGAATGTATTTATACACGTATATATGTAGGTACGGTAACAAAAGCTCGGAACGTTATATTTCACGCGTTCTATACGTTATTCGGGAAAAAACCCTACCCTACTCGAGCGCCGGTTACCACATCCGGGGTTAAATCCTTGAAATTTATACCACTGGCAGGTTAAAAACGGAATATAAAAGGCAATGGCCGCCGTGAAGCTTTCACGGAATATTGGCCATTTTCTTTTGTGTGTATATATATATAGAGTGTGTGTGTGAGAGAGAGACGGTCATTAATTTTATTTATGGACTCCGGAGGACCGGGAGCAGTTTAAACGGCGCGGAAGAAGAAGAAGAAGAAGAAGAAAAAAAAAAGAAACATAAAAATAAAAAACGCCCGGCCTTTCGTTATTTCTTCGCGGGGTCGAAAGTGGAAAAATAAAACCGTAAGTATATATATATATATGTTACGTACACCTATATATATTTATATATTTCTATACACGCCCTCTCAAATATCATACACACGCCGACGACTGGCGCGGCCCGCTCATCGTCTTCTACATATACGCGCGATATAATAACAATATATAACAAACCGGATCGATTTTTCGTTTTCCGAAACGTTGTACATTGTACCTATGTGTATTTATATAATAATGTACAGTGTGTAGCGTATACGAAAAACCGAATGGTATATAATATTGTATTGTTTATCTATATATGGCGCGTCTCGTGATCTCCCCTCGACAAGAAAAATAAAAAAAATAAATAAACGAAAAAGAACGAAAAACGTGACTAGTAAAACAATTAATAATAATGATAGGAATCGCGCGATCTTATAACGTTTAATAATAATAATTTATTATTATTATTATTATTATTATTATTATTGGTATTATTATTATTATTATTATTATTATTAATATTGGTACGTTATATTATTATTTATTGCATAAGTACGTCGTGGTAAACGCAATTAATATTTATGCGCAATATCGTTTAGTATTACCAAAATATACCACGCGTAACCGCGGTTGAAAACCAAATATTTTTTCCCCCGTATTATACAATCGACAAACGAGGCGGATTTTTACATCACTCGGCCCAAACCTATGCTAAATTAACCTAATCGAGTACATGTTGAACACGCGCGATAGGGCGAGAATCCGTTTACCGAAAACAAATCGTCGTTATTCCAACAATAAATGTGCACTCCAGAGGTTGATTGCTATCACTTCTGCATTTTACACTATACTTGTACTATTCACGCCTACTTAAATTTTGGATGTACAATAATAATAATCGTGACTTAAACCTCAGGTTTGTAGTTTTATGTGCGGTTATATTGTGACCATAGAAATAAGAAAGAATGCCGAGAGACAATATTTTTTTTGCCATCGAATCATAAGAAATCAACGTGATGTTTGTTTTTCTATACCGTGGTTTGCGTGATACCATATAGGTACCTTATACAAGTAAAATAACTTTAACTGAAGTATTTAAGTACGCAGATCACACTTCCTAGTTTCTATGGTTATAACTTATGTTATAACTAATGGTCACAACAACAAATATTATACGGACACGCACGTCGCATAATATCATTTTCTTATATTACACATACATAAATACATACATATGGATATTATAAACATATATTCGAAATCGATATTGATAACTTCATGTTATCTCGGCAATGAGGTAATTTGTTTTGGCAAACAATCGAAAACAACATCCAACTAAATCGTCGAAAATTTCTAATCACGAATTAGTGATTTTCCCATTTGATTTTCAAATTTCGACCTCCAGAAAAGCGAGGAGAGTTTATAAATGTTAAATTTCTGAAGACTAGTTTTAGTCGTTTTAGAGTATATTATAAAATTCATAATATGAATTCTTCTCTTTTACGCATATTGAAATGATGTAAAATTGTATAAAACTTCAAAAATAATAACTACGTATACTTTGATATTGTAATCGATCGCTTTAGTCGGTCGTGTCACTACTGTTGATTTTTTTTCTAAGTTTTATTTAAATTTTATACTTTTAGAAACTGGTTTTGATATTAATGAGAATTAACATCTTTATAATATTATAATAAGGGAATTAATAATATAATTTAATAATAAATGTTAATAACATATTTTTATGAAAATATAAATGTTAATAAAACATTTTGTTTTTAAGACATTTCGCGTCCATAAAATAATTACAACGGATGCGATTTACCGGTGATAATAATTTTTTTACAATAGTTAAATAACTTAAAATATAAAAAAAAAAAATATTTAAATAACAGAAAGAATATTGTCAAACTAATCACAGTGATCATACTATAAGTCTATTATACTACTCCGAGTATAATATTATATGTTATTCTTGTATCTTGTATATTGACTAAACTTCGAGAAAAACGATTGTTAAAATAAAGACAATTCAATATACACATAAGTGTTGTGTTTAATTTTTTGTTAAAACGAACGACTGCTATTTAAGGGGCCTCTCCACTGCCATTTATTAAGGAGTTCAATATAGGCAATTTTCATAAAATACCCACATTAGTGTTGTCATTGTGGTAGTCGTAAATGATATATTAGTGTGTGTGTAGTACAGTCCCGCATATACAAAATAAGAAGGTAGTACACGCATGCACATGTCTTTGATAGTACAAGGAGTAATATATGAAAAAAAACCTGAACAATTTTGCAGTTTTTCTTGACAAAAAAACATGTAGTTGAAATGATCGGATTTCAATTTTGAAAAAAAATATTTAGATTTAGCTACAAATTTACAAGAGATCGTACGAAGTACTTTTTTACATAATTAAATTTATAATTTATTAATTGTATTTTTAAAAACGTATTTTTTTACAATATTTAATCATTTTTTTATGTGAGTAGAAAATGAAAATTGACAAAAGTACGACGTACGCGATCTCTAGAATACTTATTTCTCAATTCTAATTTTTTTTCAGAATTGAAAACCAATCACAGCTACTACAAGTAATATTGTCAAGCCTTTAGGTAGTTTGTAACAAAAATATTGGGAGTAGAGAACTGAGAGGTCATTTAGTATTGTTTTTTTGTTGAATCGAATTTTTGGTGTATTGTGAGTAATAAAAATTTAAAATCACGAAAAAACTAAGGAATAAAATTAAAATGTACAACTTCTTATTTTTTGATCGTTTAACGTGTTATAAAAACTATTTAAAAAAATGCGTTTAGTATTTAGGAATGATTTAAGGCGTTACTCGTATCTATTTTATAAACACCCGAGCGTGTATGTTGCATAATCGCATAACATATTTATATGAATAAATAAAATAAAAATATTATAATATTTTATTATTTCAATACATAAGAGATAGATTTGACTACGTACGCGAGATAAGTCACGCCTGTGTAGGATGTAAAATAATAATAATAATTTATAGGTACGTTATATATTTTAAAAACGGTATGGCGGTTAAAGAATATTTTGGGCGTTTCGCGCGCGTTAACTGCAATATACAATATTTCCAAAGAAACCATAAAGTTGTGAATTATGCGTACTCCTCGACGTTATCGCGATCTCCGTGCACTCCGCGCTATGGATAGGAGGTATACCTATAAACGTAATTCGCGCGAACAAAGATAATAAATATTTATAACGACGCGCGTGCGCGGGTGCTCGTGTCTACACACACACACACACACACACACACACAATACACATTCGTATTACAGCAGGATATAATA
>JAIUCT010000029.1:2325306-2345457 GCA_021307375.1 Tetraneura akinire
AATAATAATAATAATAATAATAATAATAATAATAATAATAATAATAATAATAATAATTCCGTATATTCCGTTATGTAATTATATTTATAATATAATATCGGGCGTGTAGTAATCTCGTCACACGCGCGAGAGAATCCGACGCGAGCCATCCGGACGAATCGCGAGGCGCGCGTCGCGGTCACCGAGGTTATACTTTGTAATACGATGGTTACTGGTTACTGTATTATGGTTATAATATTATATTATACGCATACTGGTTCGATTGCGGATATAAAACTTAAGCCGCGCGACGCGTGTTTTAACGTTTATTGGAGGGGAAAAAAAGACTATCGCGCATTATCATATTACACAATATTAGTATCTATCTGTGCGTCGTTGAATAATTTTATAATACGTACGCGAAACGCATCCGATCGGAGTAGGTACATTGGCGTAACGATATTTGGGGGGAACTTTCGATCCGCAACACGATATATATTATAATATTATAGTCTGTTTTTGGGCGTCGTAGTCGTCGTAAATGGTCTCTCGAGTCGTATATAATATATACGTGGAAAAAATACGCGTATACAGGGTGTTTGTCGCGTGTGCTCAAGATTTTTGTTGTGTAGAAAAACGCGTAATACGTTCTATGTACCTATACAAAGAGGTTTGGTTATTTCGTATTCTCCCGTTTTTTTTATAGAACGTCCGCGACTTAACGACTTTATGTGAGAAATCGGACGTATATGAATCGCTAATTGCAGAAAGGGGACAAGTCCATTTTTATCAATTTTTATCTTATCATCGTTTTCCATTAAGCATTCGTAAATACATCGTTTACTGCAGATAAGAGTCAAATCCGATTATCAAAACAATAAATATACTGTTTGGAAATTCTTGTTTACTATATAGAAAGGGAACATGTCCATATTTGGTTTTTGATCATTCCTGAAAAATTAGGAAAAGTGAACTTGTAAGCGATTCATATATTATATAATATACGTGTACTTCGACATAGGTATCTATCTCTTCTCTCAGCGTGTATTATAAAAGACGAAAGTCGACGTTTTTCGAGTTTTCACGTTGGATTTAAAATAGAATTTAGAAAAAAAAAAATGCATCGTATTTACGATACACTTTGTGCACACCGAACACCCTGTAAATAATACTAGTACGACGTTTATATACACGCCGGCGACGACATAATATCATATATAATATACAGGGGGGTGCCGCCGGAATTATATTATATATTTTGTGAATCTCTCACCCTCTATGAATCGTGCTGTCCGTGTCTCCTTCCCGCCGTCGGGATGACAAATTCGAAAATTATTCCACCGCAAATAACGCGTATATACTCGTATACATTAAACGTATATATCATACACATAAACGATATTATTCGTCCGGTCCGCGTTTCAAATTAACCCCGCGGGTCGTCCGCGAGAACGCGTCATATAATATAACATTATACGTATATGATACGCGACGACGATCGTTTCATCCCCGACGTTTGTCTCGCGAATAACACCCCTAACGCCCCCGCACCCCCGGGTGGCCAATTGTCATGCACGCGTTCTGTACGCGGTAACGAGTAATAACCGAACTTGCGGTTAATTGAATATAATATGCCCGCCTTCATAATACGCGCGCAATATTATAATAATGATATAACGCGCACGAGTATAAAAATTTGATCTCAAAACCCACCCCTTATTAATATTTAGTTTAAATGCATGTATTTAACGTATATATTATATAATTTATATTCAAAGGTTAAAAAATATTTTAAAGTTTCACTTTACGATCTTTTAATATTTTATAGTAAGCAAAATTATATTGTCAATCATAAATAATACTTGTGATTTTTTTTAAAAAAAATTGGTAAAGCCGATCTTAAATTATTCATATACGAGTATATATATACACATTAGAGCATTAGACACACGTGGTTGCGGATCCAGGGAGTACGGACACGTGGTCCAAGGGAACATAGAAATATTACGAACCAAACGTATATACCTAGGTAGGTTTTAATATTTTTCAATAATGTTTTATTTAAATGTCGCATTGTTCTTTGCGCGTATATTTTTATATTATATTTTTTATTTTTACATCCTCTCTTACGTTATTATAACAAATATTATTTATATTATTCGTAATATTAATCAAACGAACGCGGACGGGTATAATTTTAATTTCACCTCATCATATTTTTGATAACGATAATATAGTGATAAAAAGAAATATACTTATATAATCGAATCGATGATAAACTGGTATGGGATTTTCGACTTTTATAATATATTTTATTATAATAATATTATAATAAATTACAATGATTGCATCAAAACACTAAATTTAATTAAATCGGGAACGCGAGAGAGCAAAATGTAACGCGTATTATTATATCATTACTTCTTGTCGTTGTCGTCTGTTGTGAACGGACGGCGTGATACCGCGGTAGGAAACGCGCGTTCGTCCTGGAAGAATAGATATAGCGTAATAAATTATTATCGGCGAGCGGACCGCCGCCGAGTTTGTGTTTGTTATTGCATCGCCGCCGAATAATAATAATTATTTTTACCCCGAAAATAAGACACGAGAGTGACACGTTTCTCTATTATAATTATTATTATTGCCAGTGTCTTTTTTTCTTCCTTTTTTTTATACGAGTTTATTAAAATATTTAATAATTTAATGGAAATTTATAAAATCAAGTTGACCATTTTAGCAATCGACATAAGACAATCGGCCATATTTTATTTTAAATAAAACTTTAACCGTTTACGTTAAATAACAATTTATTCGAGTCATATATACGTATAATAATTATTAATATTTATTAAAATACATATTATGGTTGTTGTTGATGATGATAAAAATAGTAAAAACAAGAACCTCTTTATGGATTGTGGTTAGGTTAGGTTAGGTTAGGTAAAAATGTGTTATCCATTTCTATGGAAATCTATTATTAATTGTAATTTACATATATTATATTGCTGAAACATCATTCGCGTATAAATGTTTATTTTTACGTATTTTCATCCGAATTTTTTTTTATTAAAATACATAAATTCTAAATTAAAAAATATCTTATTACAATATAGTTTGACTCGAAATTTGCAGGGATATACTCCGGTTCGTCCACATAGGTATATAAATAAGTCCCTGCCTTAAAAAATAATATGTAGGTGGTGGTAGGTATGTCGTATGTAAGTCGAGCTATAATATTATAGTAATATTTTTGTTTATTTCATGTTTTATGCGGAGGATGACCTCGAAGTTATTTTAATAAATCCGCGTGTATGCCTGCAGGAATCAATGTAAGCCCCGATTTCGATACTTCTATATATTTTAATAAGTCGAATTTTCCATGTTTTTTCCCAGCTTTTTCTTTATATTCGTGTAATCCCTCCGATAGAAACAAATGCGATCCGAAGATAAAAACAGTAAAACTCGCGTGCTTATAACTTATAATATTTTTGACATATTTGTATATCGACATATATGATTATAATATAAACTCTTTCGACGTTTTTTCGTTTCTTTTCATCGTTTTTCTTCCCCTATATTATATACGACGCGGTCCGCGTGCGATCACATAATTTACATTCGTATCGTCGCCTTATTGTTGTTGTGTACATCAGACATCAGCTATATAATACGCGTATCTCGAGGAGGGAAGAAAACAGAAAAAAAAGAATCTAAAAAACCGAAGATCTTCTATACGTTGTATGCCCGGATGAGGATGAACCGAGAAAGACCCGCCAGCTACAAATCAAAATCAAAAAATCCTAAAAAAAAAAAAAAAAAACAATATATACACGCGTACAAAATATATATATATTTATATCGTCTCGTCCGTTAAACCGCCGAATACAAATGGACCGTTATTTTCATTAAGACTCGATTCGCTAAAACCGAAACGAAAAATCGTATATATATAATATTATTTGGAAGAATAAAAAAAAACACCAAGAGAACGACAATAAAAATAATAATTCGCCAATCTTTGACCGAACGTAAACAACGATACGGTTACCGGTTAGGTTATAAGAACGCGACACGGGACCTTTTGATATGATAATATAAGGGACTCGTTTATAACCCGAGTAATTTTGTATATAATACGCGGTACGATATACGGCCGTCGCAAAGGACCTATATAAGTTCTCAAGTCTCAAGTCGGTCCCTTCCCGAACGCGCTACATCTTTTCCGCGGAGCTCGATCTAATGAATGTATGTATATATATATATATACATATTATATTATATAATATACCGTTGTCTGTCAACTTTCATGAATATTTAACGACTAATTGAACTTTACCTGGTCGGATTTAATAAACTCGCGCCATTCCATCCGCGGAGACCCTTTATAATGAACTTTGTGTTATCATAATATGATATTATTATATCCCTCCGCCGCCGAAGCAGCTATAGGCGGCTATGATATGTTTTTAAATCGTTATCGTTAATGTTATTCACTCAGACGAACAGCCATGATTAGATAATTCTATAATTAGTTAAGTTTTACACTTTTTGTATCTTTTCTGTTTTCTTAGTCTATATATATTTATATTATTAAAATGTACCTAATCGAATATTATGTAATCGTTAATACTTCAAACATTATAACTGATTTATTCTTTATTAATATTATGTATCAGTTTTTATTTTATTAAGCACATACGTATGTACGAGAGTTCGAAATTTTAGCCAAATATTCCAGATAAATAACCAATTAAATTTAACAAAATATATCATCGATTGGTCAGAATTTATTTAATACTAGGTAATCTTTCAACGATGACTGATAATAATGTTTAATAGTGATTCGTTACGTTTTATAAGAATGCATATTTCACATAGTCTTCTAATTTTAAATAATTTCAAATAAGAAAATTGTTTCATTATATACTTCGATAATAATATTATTATCAAATCATAATAATAAAATAAAATTTTTAAGTTTGATAAATTTTACATATACGAGTATGTTAAATATTACGATGTGAATTTATTGTAATCTTCCGAATAGCCAATAACGGGTATTAGGATATGTTTTTAATTTCAACTTTTTTACATATATTATGAATGTATCTAATTTTGATCTTCAGTCTATAATATATAGTAGCAATAAAAAACGTTTTACGATTTTTCGTGGAACTTGAAATATTTCTCAAAAGTTTTCAATCGTAATAAACTTACAACCATTGCGTGTAGTTCCCTAACGACAACGAACCACAATTTATAGTTTAAATAATTTACAACAAAAACAATACATTTTCTTAGTTATAGATATATATACAGGTAGGTACTTCCGAAATAAAGCAGTGACGTACTCAAGAAAATTTATACATTATATGGTCGTTTAAAACACATTTTTTGAAACTATGTTTATCCTAATTTTTATTTTTAAGTACTTAACTTATAAGTTATAACCAATGTACTCGTGTATTTATATTATACTCAATATGGTATGTAGAAATAAAATTAATAACCTCGATTAGGTTTCAATTAATCTGGGTATTAGATATTAATTTAGGTATTTCTTTATAATATGAAAATGCATCGAACAAATCAAATATAATTATCACTATTGTTTTTTTTATTACTCGTATTATTATTATTATTATTTATTAATAAAAATTTATGTATTTCTGTAAATTTACACGTATTTAATAGGTACTTAAAGGCGATTTAAAATTAAAATATTTCGAAAATTTCGCATTATTTCATACATAGTTTTATGGTATATACGAGTATACGAATGTATAAATTTACATCAGATTTAAAAAAATACCAAGCGGGAAATAATAGCATGGACATGAAGTTAATACCAGGTCATGAAAATGTACTAAAAGTAGGACAGCGAATACGAGTTTAGACAGTTACACTGGTATAAACGTGGAGTTGGGTCATATGACATTAATTATTTATGGCATTTTGTTTAACTATTTTCCTAATGAAATAAATAAATATTTTGGATGTTTAATTAGACATAATTTATTATTCTCATGATAAACTTCACTTCATCATACGGATATAATAATAATAATTCTTCGATATGTTTGTAGCAGCAGTAAGAATAACGATCTGTTATTATTTTTATATTGACGAAAAAAATGAGAAATTAAAAATTTATTAAAACCTAGTTTAGATTTTTAACTTAATTTTATTAAAACAATATTTTTCAACGTAAAATTAGAATAATATTATTCTGACTTCAAAAAATAGTGTGGTTTTTTAAAAAAAAAAAAAAATACGCTTTTATAGTTATTAAACGTTTACAAATAACTTATTTGAAGAACTGTTTGTTGTTTTAATCGAAAACCAATCGATTTCAACATAGGACTATATAAATTGTTCGTAACTTTTTAGTTGCATTTAAAAGTGTTTTTTTTTTTTTTTTTTTTTTTTTTTAATAGAATAACGATAATAAAAATTATTGCGCAACAAATAGCTTTTTTTGTTTGCTCAGAATTTAAATTGTTATTCATTTTATTTATACAAATTATATACAATTGAAAGTTTTTATTTTTACTGAATAATTTAAATAAAATTGTTAATTAAAGTTTAAAAAAATTATTTTTGAAGGACATTATCTATATAAGTTTATAAGATATTCTTAATTAAAAATATATATATATATACTTTAATGAGAAATGTTGTAATACTTATAATAAATTCAAAATAAAAATTGTAAATAATTAAAGTTCGAAATTTTTTGAATATTTTGATATTTTCAAATCCATACCGTTAATATAATTAAATTTGCATAATATATATGTGACATTTAAAAATATCAAATATACGGAATTATAAATAATAAATATATAATTAGTGCCAAAATGTATTTATAACAAATGCATCGAATTATATCTACCAAAAATTTAATAATAACATAATTATTTATTTACTTCATTTGTTTTTATGAATAGTATTTATTTAAACCTAATAACTTTTTATTCTTATATTATTTTAAATAATTTATATTATACACTATAACTTTAATAACAAAACCGTGTGGATAATAATTAATATAATACAGAAATCCGATTACCGATAACAGTGGTAATGTAATATGTTATATTATATTATTGCACTTTTGTGATAACATACCGGACGAGAGGGCATACAAAAAAACACTGATTTTTAAAACCACGATAATCGCAAAATAATAATAATAATAATAATAATAATAATAATAATCATAATCATAATAATAATAATCATAATCATCATTGTTCTCGTATTCACGTATTGTCGCGAGACAAAAGGGTGCGCTGACTAAGCGTAACGACGTCGTCCTACGACGAATACTGAATAATATATTTTATTATTGAAACGTCAAAAAAACAAAAAAAAACTTTATTATTTATATCAATACTGTTATATTTCGTGCCGGTTGATTTTGATTGCACACACATCGGGCCGAATTCGACGTACGAGTTATCTTTTGTATTCAATCGGGACGATGTTATAATATATTATAATTTTTATTTTTCTATACGTAGTATTCGACGATTTGTACGAAAAGTATTGAATTTTTAACCCCGTCCATTATGTATATAAATAAAAAAAAAACTACGTAAAATTTAAGAAAATTTTTAATAATTATCGTAACAATTCGTTTGTAGAAAGAGCGAGATACGTTTACGTTTTTCGCAATTAAAGGCACAAAATTTTTATTCACGTTTTGGAAAAGCAAGAAAAAAATTTTCAGGTCTACATCGGAAAAGTTTTGTGCTCGTATAATACAAATAAATAATGCTAAAAATGTTATAATCAAAACGCATCCCACACATAAGAATCGAATCTCAAACTTCGGTACGTAGGTGTAAATGTGTAATCAACTTAAAAATAGATATATACATGTACGTTTAATTAAATTTTTGATCAAAATTATAAGTTAATAATCAGTTTTACAAAAACTTTTATAAATACGATAAGAATAATTTGAAAAAAATAAAAATGATATAATTAAATAATATTAAATAATATTAAAATATTATTTCAGGAGAGTTACAAAATCCTTTGGACTTTAGTATACCTACTCGTATTTAAAGGAGAATGCCGACATCCAACAGGGATATCTTTATCCCTGCAATAATATTGAAATTCATGAACGTTCTGTGTTTAAAAATGATTTTTTCAGGTATTTTTCAGGTAGTATAACTAGATAAAATAATACGAATCGTAATAATCGTAATATAAATACAATATAGCTATAGATAACAAGAAAAATATTTTGGATTCGACTTTCAATTACAATTTTTATTAAATTATAACTGGCAGAGAAAAAATTTACATCCACAATCGGATATATCGTGATTTATTTTCATTTTATTATATTTTAACTACTTATGTTAAATTGTTTAAAAAAAAAAAAAATCGTTATCACAATAAAATTCGTTCCCAAATCGTTTTATTATAATAATAATTATATTATATTTCGGTTATTATTTTAAACAATAGCATAAAGAACGTTAGTATAAATGTATAATGACGAAATTTACATACGTAGAGATTAATTAAATTCGGATAACGTGAAAACAGTAACAATTAACTCTAAATTTAAAATTCCGTTTATATTATTATTATTATTATTATTATTATTATTATTATTATTATTATTATTATTATTATTATTATTATAATATATTTTAATACGCTCGCGTATATATTTCCAGCGAACTTTCGAATTAATTAAGAAAATATAATATAGTTGGATTGTTTAATTAAACGTTTAGAAGATAAACAGAGGCGAGCGAAATAAAATATATTTCTATGTATAATACGTACAAACGGAATAGTATATACGTTATTAATTCTACGAATAAATTATGTCAAGAAATTGTTTAGAATATAAACGAAACGGTTTTTGAATAATTACAGCGGGGTCTTTCATGCACCATAAAACTATCAAAATACATAATATATTATATTATATACACGCTTAAAATAATTTTTTAATTACTTATTACCGTTTGGTACAAAAAAAAAAACGAACGTTCCAATTCTAAATTTGGACGATAATATATGTTATTTGTTTTCAAAAAAAAAAAAAAAAAAAAAACATACTTAACGCGATTTTAGATTCACTATATAACACAATACTCGTGTGTTGTAATATTAAATTTCCCTAAGAAATCACTTTTTTTCCACGTGAAAATAAACCGTTCTTATTTATGACTTTTAACACGTACCTAGTGTTATGGTCCTAAAGTATAAACGCCAGAATCTTAAAAAAAAAAAAAATGCAAAAACGCACGCGTTCGTTTGACGAGTTTGTGAGCTCCCTACGAAAAACACGATGATATCGATTAGCGACAATGATAACATTAAGTGTTTTGATTTGTTATTTTATTTAATTTTCGCTATAAACTACTTATTACTTTTATTATAATAATAAAAAAATTAAACTAAATTGATAACGAATTTGTGTGCATCGACACGTGTGCGTCTAAATCTAAATAACGGACAAAAACCGAACTACAGTAAAAAACAAATTATAAGTTATGATAAAATATAAAAATTACATTTTCTCTCTCGAATCCGAACTTCTAGGAAATGAAAAAAATAGTTTATGTAATATAAAATTATAAAATTCTAACGAATAATCGACGGAATCGATATTATAAAATGACGGCGACAAACAAGCAAATCGATATAATATTCAAAACATTTATACGAATTTAAATTGCCTATATAAAACGCCTCGAGAACATTTCCCATTACTTTTAATATTTTATTGATTCCTGTTCAAAAACACAATATTTTTCGACAACGGACTTACACGTCACTTTAATCCGTGAAGATTTATTTTACCCATTTTTGCGCTTCGTTTCATTAATAATTAATCATTACTTTTTGCCATTTCAGCATTGAAACATAACGACAATAAAATGTAACATTAATAATAAATTTTTATATAATAATCTGGTCGGACCAAAGAAGATTTGAAATTCGATTATAAAAGGTACAAAACGGTAAAAACTGGGGGGAAAAAAAAAAATTTTTAAAGGTATATTATTTGAACGCGTTTTATAATAATAATAATTATATTATACACTTCAAATACTGGTTTTTTGATTGACTATATTCTTTTATTGAATATCAAATTTGTTTTAAATTGTTATAAAATTTAAAATCCAGTAATTTTCTCAAAGAATAAATGAATGCTTTTTGTGAAAATAATCGAAAAATTGCGTAAGATATTTATTTTTATCGTGTATATTATCCTTTTCGCAGTGTTTCGATTATACAGGTACAATATTATAATATTACAGGTAGGTATATTATATTATACGTAGTAAAAGCAACGATATCGAATTCGTAATTTTATTCATTCCAATAATGAAATAAAACATAGTTCATGGTAACATGAATACCTACCATTATATATACCTGTTTAATAACTAATCGCGATGTCGGGGTAATTCATATCGATTATTTTTACAAAAAAAAAAAACAAAAAATGATAAAAATGCTCATGATAAAAACTTTTTTTCGTCCAAATCGTCTATTTTATATTGACGAGAAGCGAATAAACGTGTGTGTGCAATAGTCATCCAAAATGGGGTCTAAAATATTTTCCAAAAAGACAATCGCGACGAACCGTCGTGTGAAATTCTGCAGAATCGAGAAAACGAAATATTCAGTTTTAGTATTTCGGATTTTATTAGTTTGAATCGATTGACGACCAAATCAATAATTCGTATAATAAAAATTGGTTTAGACAAGGTGCGATGCGGATTCGTTTTATTTCATAATATACACGTTTGTTTTATTTATATTGAATTCAGGCGTTGAGTCATACGGCAAAATTAGACATTTTTTTTTCTTTTTTTTTTTTTTTTATGTCGGGTCATAGCTCATAGCTAATAAATAATTTTCTCCAGAGCTCTTCGCTATATCGTTTATGTAATATATTTATAATATGTAAGCAGTTTAGTCAATATTAAACTCGCTTTTTCCCGTCTCATAATCGTAAAAACAATAATAATAATAATAATAATAATAATAATAATAAAAAAAATAATAATAACAATAATAATAAAAATAATATATTATTATACAAGTTATATATTAAGGTCGTATAAAATATTACGTTTATAATTTGCAGTCGGAGAGAAAATTAATTCAATATAAAAAGCTATATCGATTTGTCAAGTCCTTCAAATTAAGTATAAGTAATAATTTCTTCGAGTCACTTTTTTTTTTCATTATTATTATTACTTCGACTTTCTAAGTTCTTCCAAAATTATTATATTTAGAATCCGATACTATAAAATAATAATATGCAAATACAGGGTGTCTCACCATCATCATTTCCGTCAATGACTTATAATAATAATGGTGATATGATCTTATGCGTAAATTTTTAAAATTTAGTTTTCTCAGTTCATTTAGGTACCTACGTAATAAATAAATCATAAATTTGATTGATATAAATTATATTTTTCGAGTACTTGAAACAAAAAATTCGATTTGTATACTAATTAATATTTTGAGAATACCAAATTATTGAGTTCATTTTGAAGAAGTTGTAAATTTGAAAAAAAAAAAATAATACGATTCAGACGTATTTCTAAATGAAATATTTAAAAGAAAATTGATTAATTAATAATAATTATAATAATGTTACTGCAGTCAATCGATTTAATTTCTATATAGGTAGTCTATTAAAATATCACACGTAGCTTTGATCGAAACAAAATAACGAACATGAATAATTATTGATAATGAAAACTTTATTATGTTTACATTTTAAAAATTAATAACTATACGTAAAAATTTTATTGATTATGAATATCACTCTGTGCGTTAAAATATTTATAAAAAGCGTTCATCTTATAAAAATGTCAATTTAAATAAATATGAAATTCGTTTATTTTGTTTTGATTATACACAAAAACAGAAACGTATATTATAAATGTCACTATGACAAACAGTTGTTTTCTTATAAGATTATGGAAAATTGGAAAATTGGAAAATAGTTTTATAGGTTAGAAATTCGTATAAAAATATTTACATCGACGTTATCTATTATGGTCTTTCGTTGAACGAACGAGTTCGTTAAATATTAATTAAAGGAAGGAAACTTGTAATATTTGTACTTACACTTACGTCACGGCACGTTAATTATATTTGTTGACATTAGAATCATTTAAATATTTATTCGGAATATAACAATTTTCAATATTATAGTTTATATCGATTTAATACGAAATCAACTTTCCGATCGTCCTACCGTATTGGTATATAAATGTCAATAATTTAATATTTAGTTCGCGTAACGTTCGAAAATTGTCGAATTTTTATCACTATTTTTTTTTTTTATCACATATTGTACGTATTATTTTTATTATAAAAAAGGTCGTTGGAAATTTCGATTTAATGCCGTCACATAATTAAAAAATATAGCGAGATGAGCGTTCGGCTGTAAAACCAAATTATATAAAATACGTAATTTAAAATTTTGCATAATCCGACTATCGCATAATAATATATACAATTTGAATAGATCGGTTTGTGAAATACGTCGAGCGAACGGTTATCACGCTGAATTTGATAATAAAATATAAATTCAAAACAAATAGAAATAATAATAATAATAATAATTTATAGTAGTTATAAACCCGTGTAACGTACCTACTAACGTTATTAAATTTAAACGTATTTATTGATATTATAAAATGTATCGTTTTTTATTCCTTTCGATACGCCAACGGTTTTCAATATAATATAAATAATAATAATTAATATAGTGTAAAATTTAGATTTTTATTGAGCCGGTACGTTTAATTTAAAATTATTGCCCACCCCGTTATAAGGGTTGTAAAATCGAAAACGTAATAACGAAACAATTATTTATACTGCGAATATAATACACCCCTTGTATATATATATATATAAGGATTTAATGCCCTCGCGATAATTATTTTTGATTAAATGAAAAAAATGTGTACGTTTTTAATTCATTTTAATTTTTTTTTCTCTCTTTATGAAAAAAGTTTCGTTTTAACTTGTTTAGTTTGTAACGACCATGATTTCCGAGTTAAACTGCCTACTCTATATATACCTACTTCACTTTTTATTCTTGACGAATAAATATTAACTTAGAGTTATTTTAAAAGCTAATAACAAAGTTGTTTCGAATGCGTAAATATAAAGACTTCAAAATGTTAAGCTAATGGATAACTTTTTTTTTATTTTTTATTTTTTTTTATTTTTTTTGCCTCCTCGTCCGTTTGTCAAAATATAATTATTGAAGTTTCCTCCGTCACGTCATTATCATAATATAATAATATTATAATATATATACAAGTATATATAGGTACATTTTTAAACCGCCGAATACCAATTTAATGGTTTTAAAAAAGATTCTTCTTATTATACGAAAATTATTATTATTATGATTATTTTTTTTTTTTGGGGGGGGGGGAACAATCGAATGTTTATTTTCGATTTACATAATATCGGAGAAGTACCGCGTTAATTATGGTTTCGTATATAAACGCAAGGAGAATGTGGAAATAATGTACTTAGAAAGTCACATTATTTTCGAGTTGGAATAATTATTATAATATATTTATGTATAAAATATAAAGTTGATAATTTTTTATAAATATTATATTTTTATTCGTACGATATCCATCGGTTTTATTTATTTATTTTTTTACATTTATTTTCTTAAATTTATTCTATACATTTTTATATAATATTATTTTAATAATATTTTATACAACACCGATATAAACAATTTCTATTTTATCACGATCGTTACATATACCATATTATGTTATACGTTTACGATGTATTCGTTAAAAAAAAAAAAAAAGGAAAAATGTAATTAAAAAATATCAATTAACACGTGAATCCAATCGTGTAATTAGTATACGAACTCGTGACGCGTTAAGTATAATATATCGACGAATGACGACGTATAGGCGCATTCCGCTATCACAAGATATTATTTGATAATTTTATATCGATAAAACGGTTGATAAACTTTGCCGATTTGATCACGAAGGGTTAAAATCCATAAGTACGTTCTAACTCTGAATAAAAATATTTTAATGAACGGGTCCCAATTTTCGTTTATTATGCCTTTGAAATTAGATTTTACTAAAATGACGTGTGGCTTTTGTACGTTTATGAAAGTATGAATAGACGTGTTTTTTTTTTTATAGAAAAATAGTATTGCATATAGCTTATTAGTTCCAAAATATGAAAATTTAAATTTAAAATATTGATAAAAAATTCAAATTCAGGTACTGCTGTGTATACATATGATGTATTTCGATTGAAATTTGAATACAATAACAACACGTTCGAAAAAATTTTTGAGCGGAGTCGTGTCAATTATGGGCATTTAGAAATTTAAGACCACTATTATGTCCATGGGTGATGTATTAGATATTCTAATGAATAAGTCAGTATAGTAGCAGACGAGTTGTCACTCCAACTTTGACGAATTTATTAATGAATATTTTACGATAATTTATGGGAATAATTTTTGAACATAGAGATTTGACAATTTTACCCAGTGTATATTTACTCAGGCTGTATACTTTATATTATAGGTCGTAAAATTTTAGACCTCTTACACGTCGATATTACGTAAATTTGAATGATTATAATAACGCCTATATGATTATCATCCGCGACTGAAGTTCGGTCAGATTATCGTCTCTTATTTCGAACGTATGATCGCGTTCAAATTTCAATCAAAATACGTCACTGTCCACACGTGTATCTCACTCACAGCAGTATCATAATATTATTTTTAATACGCGTAGCAATGAGTTTGTTTTTATTTTTTTATTTTTTACCCTAGTTGACAATATACCCATTACCCGGTATACTCAATCTATAACCGTGACCGCGTTCATTACGTCAGTCGTTATTATTACGATATTGTTGCGATTTTCGATAATGTATAATAATATAATATAATATATGCGTTACTCGGGCACGCACGTTCGTCGTCCTAAAGTAAATGAAATATTCGATAACGTTTCCGCGATGTATATACATTTGATAAAAAGGGACGCGGTGTATATTTCACGACGAAAATAATAATAATAATAATAATAATAATAATAATAATAATATACGACGGCGTTATTATATTTAATATATTATATTGTATGGGGGACACGTTGAAAATAATATATGTAAACAAGTATCTCATTTTACGGTTCATCGTCAGTCGCCCATGTGTCTCATCGCACCGGCGTCGCTATATAATATTTTGTAGCAGTATCTATATACGTATTGTGTATATAATAATATACTATATATCTATGTATAGTACAGTCCGGACCAACTGTCACCACGAAACTGAACCGCGGTATAATACGTATACACACATACCGCTCCCCAATAAATGTATATAATAGCTCTTTGCACACACACACACACGCAAACACCAAAATTGAAAGCATAAAAAAAGCCCCGTCGACGAATTAATTTACTAATCACGGTCGTGATTATTACACGCACGATGTGATATATCATATTATACATTATTATTATTATTATTATTATTATTATTATTATTTTTATTATTATCATCAAACGCGTCTACCCCGCGTATAGATATAATATTATATTGCATTAGACACTCGGTCACCCTTCTCACGAATAGCGATGATAATATTCTAATATAAATTTGTACGTCGAATCGCACGGGGGCGTCACAGCTTCGTGGGTATAAATACATTTTTTTTTTTTTTATATCTATGAATACCATATGGCAGAACCACGGTTAGGTTTCTCGTTCGCGATCGGAAGAGTCGAATTCTATATCAAAAAATCAAAAATCATTACGCGATGAAAACACGCGAATCCTCCTTCTGACAAGTGACAATAATATATTCATTTTCCCTCGGAAATTTAATTACACCGCGATATCAAACAGTTTTTCACGTGCGCGAGGGAAAAATGTATTTTTTTTTTAATTAAGTATTATACGACTTTTCAGGCGTTTAAAGAACAAAAAACAAATTTTGACACATTTCAGCTTTACGCGACTCCATATAAGACTAGACTTAAAATATTTAGATAAATGACATTTTATATAGGCAATATATATTACGAAAAAGAGGATTTTTTTTTTTTGTAGGCGAAAATAAATCGTATTTCGTGGTTTTAAATTTTATTCCAATGTTATTCGTATTTTTATAATCAAGAAAATAATAATAATAAAAATATTATCACCCGAGGTCGAATTAAATTTTCCACACTTTTTACTACGTAAAATTATAAAGTTTTTAACGTTCATTTATCGCGGGCTTTTTCTTTTCTCCCGCTTCGCAAAACGTATATTCATTTTATTTTATGATGGTATATTTTCGAGAAAAGTGTTTAAGCGCCAAGTATAGAACCGGGTATAATGTACATAACGATAAACGTACCCGCTTTGCGATAACGAGAGTCGGAAAAAATGTCCGCGAAAAAGTGATCGCGGCAAAAATATTCAAAAGATAAAATATCTGAAGAATAAATAACCGCAATAAAAAAGGGAAAAATGTGTATGGGTACTCCCACTCGTGCGTTTGAATTGCACCGTCTATTTATAAACTGTAAATCCGATTTACATTTTTTAAGTTATCTAAAAGTGTATAATACACCTTTTCTACATATTAAATTGATACTTTAAGACCATATAATATTATAATAATTATTATGTCATTAAGTCATTTTTAATAATTGTAAATTTAATTCGTGTCGATTTTACGCGTTTTAAAAAACGATCATATTCGAATGATTTACATTTTTCCTATTACCTTTTTTTCTTTTTTTACTATTAACACTCTGTATAATTTCTGTACATTTATCGATATATTTTTTTCGGATATTTTAATTTTGTTGATATGTCTTGGTATTATTTTTAGCCATTTTTCTTAGGCTTAGATATCAAGTTTAGAGTCGTGTAGGTAGTTATCGTTGCACATGTGTCCAAAAAGACTAAATTTTCATTAATTTTATTATTCGTAACCGCAAACAGTTGGGGTTCAATAATCCTTATGGCATCAAAAATCAGCTCGAATCCATATGTAGATCTGAAATTTTTTTCCATAAATATTTTTTCGTTTTCCTAAATTCCGCGATAACATTTACATAATACTACTTATCAATTTTTTGCAATATTATAATAACGATAATGTAGATAAAGATATATAACGCAGTAGTACCTATTTATAATTCGCGACGGTATATTATTATATATTGTAATATGTATTTATATACACGAACGAATATACATTATATTATTAAGGGGCCGAGACGTATATCATTAAATTCACCATAAACGGATCCCCGCGAGTTTATATTATACATAATAATATAATATAATATGTACGTGTCATATATGCGTATATAGTTTACCGTCGGTGGCGCAGGGTATCATTGACGCGATCCCTTTCGGCCTCACAGTGAAAGGGACGAGTCGGTCTGGAGGGTACCGGTTGTGTTTACACAAGACCATGGTATATATACGTATATATACTATATAATATTATATTATATTCCGAACCAATGTCATCATCATCGCCACCGCCGCCGCCGCCGACGTGCATTTGTTCGGAAAATTATCTTCGCACTACTGATTTGACAAAGAGGACGAGCACATAACGCGCGTACAGGGTGATCGAAACGTCGCGTTATAGAATTTTTGCGATTCGTTTGATGTCACGTTTGCGTCGTTTTTGTATCGTGACGTTACGATCATCCTGTATAATTTATGTGTCGCTTTCTCTCTCTCTCTCACTCACTCTCTCTCTCTCTCCATCTATATATCTATCTATCTATCTATCTCCCTGTTTCTGCGTCTCTTTTTCGTCCCCGTCGTCCCCGTCAAAAACGCCGGAACCGCGATTTCCTTTCCGTCGGGTATAACGACCCCTTTTTGTAGTTTCTACTGTGCACACACGTCGAAATTTACACAGTTATTAAATTGAAATTAAACCGTCTGTCACGTCGTCGGCGAGGCATCCGCCGAAACGATAATATTATAGGTAATATATTTATATACCCGATATTTGTACCTTGGTATAATATAATGTACAAACGGGATATTATACCTTGGTATACTGTATAATATACGTATTACCTAACCGCAAAATCGTATTTTTATTAATAATATTAAGCCTGTGAAATACAATTATATACGTTCTAGAAACGATCGAAATGACTTGATATAAAATAACAAATTTTTAGCAATAAAATATTGTTAAGTATTAACAATAAAAACTGAATATAATAATACCTAATTATTATATAACGATAAATTAAATCGATACATTTTTAATATTAAATCAAAATATATATGCAATTAAGCTATTTCTTTTTTTTTTTTTTTTAATAACAAAATAATATTTTATAATTGAAATTAAATAGATAGGTACCTAGATTAAATAAAAATTATGTTAAAATTCATTATTTTTATTTTAGTCATTTTCAAATACCAATAATTGAATTTTTAATTTGTGTTTCATCGTATATTATATTGTCTTTCCGGCGAAATCGATTGACATATTGTTAAGCTAAACATTATATTATAATGTTTGTAGTCTATATTTTATTTTCGTATTTCGTTTATACGAGTTATATTTGGCTCTTTCCAAAAAAAAAAAAAAATAATAATAATAATAATTAATGTAAATGAATAAAAATTCAAAATTAATAATACGTACCCCATTGTGTCGTGAATTGCGATCTCGAAAGGTTAATAATTATAATATTTAGAAACCAAAATTGAAACGATTTCGTTATAATACGAGTGCATATATACGTAAATAACCTTTTTTTTTTCGATGAAAATTTTTTATGAAAATAATATAATATAATTAAGGTTTTGAATTTTGAATTTTGTGTAAAATTATTTAAATTTTAAAAGCGTTTCATCTGCACTTTTAACCCCTATATGAGTACCTACTTAATTATTGTATAATATTAGGTACATCATACATTATACTATATCGTGTTCGATGGAAATTTAAGTTAAAATCAAATTTCAATTTTGCCGATGCGAACTTCGAGGAAAAATTTAATTTTTTTTTTTTACACAGATCAAAGATGAATGTTTACGTATAATACATAATCGCATTCAAACCGCGTATAATTCTCAGGTATATTTTTACGTACCCTGCACTAATATTAAATTATTATTAGCCGTATTGAATATTTAAAAAAAACATATTTTTTTTTTTATTTGAAAAGTAATTCGTTCGAAATTTTTTTATTTTGTATAAAGTAAAAAAAAAAAAAAAAACACACACTATTAAAACAATTTGTTCGCTCTTTTTTTTTCACATAAACACACATTTCAATGTTTCCGTGCGTTTTTTTATTTTAAGGTTATATAGCTTACATCGTAAAAAATAAACGTCCCTAATGATGACAATTGTGCTGGTGTGTATACACATTATATTATGTATATTTCATATCATATATATATATACACACATACAGTTATCTCGTCAAGCATATTGCAGTGATATCTAACGATTTTTTGTTTTTTTTTTCCATATCGATGCACGCCGTACACTCTGAAAACGTACTTATATATCTATTATAAAACATATTAAACACATGCGTTCACAATCACAATGTTGCTTTACGGCGGACGGACGATATAAAAAATAATAATGTACAATATCTTTGACAGATGGTTGGGGATATTAATAGTTAAATTGTGATATCCCTGTTGGAATATAATTATTATTATTATTATTATTTCAACTGCTGTACGCTGGAAAAAAAAAAAACGTAAACACATAATATAAAAACTAGAACCGTAGTTTTAAAATAAACATTTACCGCTGTATAGTATATTGTATATATTTATTATAACCCTTTAGCGTGTATAATAATTAATGTGGCTGCTCGTTCGAAAATGTATAATCGTTTATTCTATACATTATTGTTAATATATATCGTGCGCGCGTTTCGTGATAAACTGATAAACAATAATAATATTATATAGAGAATGTTTTTCTCGAAAACGTCAAAATCTATATCGTATAAATATTGTTTATAATATTATTTATATTTACGTGAGTACATGTTATATTTTTAAGTTTTCACCGTTGATCCTAATTATTAATAATAATAATAATAATAATAATAATAATAATAATAATAATAATA
>JAIUCT010000029.1:2363875-2392714 GCA_021307375.1 Tetraneura akinire
GCGCGACTTTAATCGCCACACGCAGCGTGTAATATCGCTCAGTGTAAAAAAGTATCTACTTTGTACAACAAATATGTACACTTCGGGAAATGTACAAATTCGGACTTTGTATGTAACATATATATATACAAATATATATTTTTAGGTTTAGTGTATCCTGTCATTGCAATTTGTGCTGTTCCAAGATGATGATATGTTGACAAAACAAATGAAGGGGTGAATTGAAAAAATGAACTGACAATTTCAAGACTTCTCTGAAGGCAACAATTAAATCCAAAATTATTTAAATTCTTCGATTTTTTAAAATTTGTTTTTTTAGACTAATAATTTAAGAAATATAATATTATTATAATTCTTTAATTATTGCGTTTGAACGGAATTACCGTTAAGCTAACGATAATTTTCCTATTTGAGCACTTAAGCCATGTAATAAGAAATTACTGTTACTTACAATAAATTAATATGCATCACACGCATATAGGAATTACTAAAATTAAAATGAAAATACTTATGATATACTTTAATTGAGCTTACCGTGACCGAGGACCTAAAACTTACCAATTGCGACACACGATTATTGAACAAATGATAATACAACAACTCTTCTTAGCAAGAACCGCAACGACATGAAGGCATGGTGCACACGACGTCTGGTAATGATGAAGAAACAGTGTTCGGAGATTTGAAGACAAAGTGAGCATAAAGTCATTCTGGAAAACACACGCAGACAACGATTTTCACGACCATATTGTTGCTATCATACATAATAAAATTATTCAATTGCTGATTTCGTAAAATAATATAAAAATAAAATTAATAAAGAAGTAATAGTTATTGTAACATATTTTTGAAAATATATTCATTGCATTGAAAGTATTTATATTATTAATAGTGTTATTGGTTGCTACATGGATACCGTATAAGTACAGTAAATTATAAAATAAAGAGGCTAGATAATATTATTTTATTTTTTCATAACTTTGTTGTTTTTACGTGATTTTTCAGTAACTATACAAAATAATATATAAATAAAAAATAAATATTTAGACTAAATGGAAATTACTACCAGAAACTATTCCTCCACATACCCATATACACACGACAAAGACGTATACAATACTATTTCTATTTAAAAAAAAAAAAAAAAAATGATTAAATTTGTAATAAAACCTGTATGGACATGTGGAATTCAAATATATAGGTCTACTAAAAAATCAAACCTTAATAATAATTAAATAATACAAAACAAATTTTTTCATCCATTACTAATGCACTCTTTTAGATCTCTAACAAAATTTCACACACAAATCTGCTCACCTACACGGTTATTAACTTCACATTTTTAATTTAAATATTTTAATTCTCTTTTTAATCACTCAAATATAGTCTTGCCTAAATTCTTGCCTCTCATCAAATTATGTCAACCAAAAAGATTAAAAATTAAATGACGTCATGATTAACTACAATTGAATAAAAATACAATAAATTTCCTTGAAATGTCACTGACGGGCAGTTTCTCTTTCCTTCCATACTTGTTATTTATATTTTTCCCTTCTCCGTGTTGATAATTATGCTAATTATGTCTATTTTTTACACATTGTATACAATATATTAGAAATAATAAAAATGACATTAAAAATAAATAATAAAACTATTTTTTTTTTTAATTTTTTTTTTTTATATTACCTATTACTTATTTGTACATCTCTGAAATGAGAATATCATTTGATCAAAAGACTTCATTTACAAAAACAACGAATATTTTAATTCTAAAATTATTAAATGAAACAAACTGAAAACTTATATGATATTCGAGAGTTCGATGACGGATGCTTTTAATTTAGATAATAATTTATTGTGAATAATTATTGTTATGTTTGAAAAGACAAAAAAAAAAAAAATGTTCTTTAATTTAACTTAGGTAATAACGTAAAACACATAATAAGTACATTATAAATCTAGACTATATACTTACTTGAAATGTTATTAAATTTATCAAATTGTCCAACTTCAGTCGGTGTAAAACGAGTATAACAAAATGAAAATATATAAGCATTAACTGAGTTAAGAAATTACATTTTAAATTTAAATTTACTATTAAATTTATTTATAATTATGTGCTATTGGTAAGAATGTTAAAAACAATATAAACATAAATTTTCAATAAAAATTACTTTCATAATAAATATACCTATAGTTTCCATGGCACAAACAATATATATATTTTTTTTAATGATCGTAGTAGTCTTTAGCCAGATTGATTTTTTTTTTTTTATCCGCCATCTAGGTACTGGACGTCACAAATTAGGAGGTATGTGTAATTTTTGAATTTTTAACATTATAATATTATAATTAATTAAATGTATAAAATAAACATTGCCTGTTTATTTTGTTTGTATACATTTTAAAGTGTACCTTTTATTATAATAGATAAAATTCATAATTTTGAATATATTTAAAAAAAATTAATAAATAAAATGAACAAATTTCTTTAAAAATACATTTTTATAAGAATCAATTATTAAAAATACAAGTAATAGTAAGTTTAAAAATTATAAATTTACTTAATATAGAACAGGAGTAAAGCTTTTTTAGCAAGTGTAAAACATATTTTTTTTCAGAAATAATAATCCGATTGTCATAAAGGAAGAATTCGTTCGGTCGAGAATTGTATGTAGTTTAAGTATTTTTTTTTTCTTTTTTTTTTTTTTTAACAAAAAAACTATTGAACGTTTGAAAAAATAGTAAATTTTGTAAAAAATAATATTTATTCGATTTAAATTTTACATCTTTAAGATACCTAAATAAAAGAATATAAATCGTATTTTTAAATTTAATTGGATATTATCAGAGCTATTTTACACACGTGATAAAATTTAAAATGTTATGTTAATTTCACATCGACATACGAGTATATAGATAGATTAATCATCTATGATCTGTGAAAAATATTACATTTCAATATTATATTTCCCTGTTATTACAACAATTATACATTTATTTTAAAAACATGGCCCAATTGATACCTGCATAAAGCATAATACATATAGGTACACATATCGAAACATAAAATCCTAGGAAAATTCTGGAAATTTTTTCCTAGTAAATATTATAATGAATTTCGAATTTTTTTACGAATAATAATTTTATCTGTATTACATTTTTTAAGTTTGTTTCCAATTTATTACCTATAACCTATACATTATATCGATTAGTAATGACGTATATGAGTTCTGTGGCTTCCGCTTTTCAGGTTAATTATAATATTGACATTTTTATCGATAAAAGGTACCTGTATATTAAGCATTGCAATTTTTTTAATTTCGCTAAAATTTCTGAGGGGGGAGGGAGGTAAACATCCAATCCTCCATCTCAAATAACACGCCCCTGCTCGTAATCATATAAAAGATAAAAAATATAACCGTCATTTTTTTTATGGGCACAATTTCGGTATAGTTTTTTGCAGGTTTAATGTTATGTGGTCTAGCATTCACTCTCGGAATAATAATAATAATAAACGGTAAAATTTGGATTCATATCATTCCAGGTTTTATAACGTATTATTTTAGTTAAGACCGAACCCTGTTATCTATACTATATATTATTATGCTATCGTTATACAATGCGCAACCTTGTTTATTTTATATAATATTATATAATAATTATGCGCGTTTCGTTCGAAGTCGTATATCGTGTTATATTTTTAAATAGACTTTATTTTATATAAGTATTAAAAATTTATAATTTCAAAAATTTTAGAGTCTTTCAGTCAAGAGTTTTTCACAATATTATTGTTATTATTTTTACGGTAAAACGTATATAACGAATACATATTATATATAAATATAATTATGGAGGACGGAAAAGGGGAGGAATCAAGTGGACATTCGTGTAAACCGTATATATAGAAAATGAGGAATAATAATAATACTTATATATAAGTTTATTATAATTTATAATATATCGGGGCCTGCGAACAGATCGAACCTAGTCGTTATTCCATATAGGTCGAATCTCACTTTGTTATAGAATTTATTTTTATAAATATATATCTAATATATTTATTAGATAAATGCGTGTCGGTTTAAAAATGATAAATATTATAAAATATAATAATAGACTCCAAAATATTTATAATATTGTTTTATAAAAGTGGAATTCTCAAAGAAAACGGACAAATTTGGTCTATACGTATGTATGTACCTAATATATTAAACGGATCGCATTGTTGAAATACATTCGGTCACCCATTTTGAAACATCAAAAGTATTCGTTCCCAATATGTACCCCGGAACCCCTGAAATATTATTTCAATCGAATGTGAAGTGTGATTTTTCGGATAAAATCGATTTTTGATTTACATAATATATCTAAGTATAGGATAAATTCGCGTCGGAAAAAAAATAACCGTTATATTTTATTATAATATAATATAATAGGTATATATCTGCCGTATATACGATTGTTGTAATATTATACTTCAATTTTTAGTATAGTCCAAAAGAAAAAAAAAAATACATACGAGTTATATATTATATTATTGTCGACGGGAACGCGCTGTATATAACGCGTTTAACTGGGAGGGGGGGGGGGAAATTCACGTTTTACTATATATTATAATATAATAATAATAATATATACCTATATAAGTTTTGGGACGACGGCACATAAATTTCATTAACGTTCTGCATTGATATATATATATATATACAGTCTGATCATAATATATGCAAATAATTGTCGCTGTAAATCATTAAGGTACCTATAATGTATAATATATGCATAATATATATATATTTGTTTAATGCGAGCAGACTGTGCGTTGTGTAGTTATATTTGATTTTATCTCGATATATTATTATATTCAGTCGAACGAGTATTATAATTGTTGCAGGTATATTTTCGTGTTAGTGTTATAACTTATAAATCAAATAAAAAATAAGGCGCGCGAGAAAAAAAAATAATCGAATTTTATTTTTTATATAATTTTACATACACGCCTACATAAATAATATTACAATCGTTATTCAAACGCATAAAAAAATGGCGGAAATATATTATTCGTATGAGATATTATTTACGATATTCGTAATGTTATTTTATGAAAAATTGACCATCTTTATAATGCGACGTTTTGGCGTAATAAAGATATGAATATTATGTGATAATACCAATGTGTAATAATAATCGTATTTTTTTTTTTTTTTTTTTTTTAGTATTCAATCCGTAGATTGGTCTACAATAAATGTTCCCTCCGTGATTTGCTGTCTTATGCTTTATCTTTGAGTTTTTTGTACGAATCGACTCTTATTGTATCTTTGATTATCTGACTTATATAACACGTTCTTGGCCTACCTCTTCCGCGTTTCCCTTCAATCATACCCTTCAATATGATGCCATGGAGTTCTTCGTTATGTCTAGTGTATGACCTATCATATTCCAACGTCTTGATCTTAAATTATTTAGGAATGTTCTTTTTTCTTTAACTAAATCTAATACTTCGTCGTTTCTCTTCATTTCCGTCCATTTTATTTTCTCCATTTTACGCCAACACCACATTTCTAAAGATTCTAGTGAAGTTTCCTCTTTTTTGTTCTTTTGGTGGTACCTATTCAAAGAAATAATTTTATTATCGCCATAACGAAACAATAAACATGAACGACCCGCAGCAGGTAGTGGAAAATTGAATCATCACACGTACGCGCAGTCACATGTCATCGACTTATATTTGGTTAAATTATAATAACTAAAACTGACTAATAAATAGGTAGTCAAATGTCTGACAAAAATTTGGGCACTTTTAATAATTCAATTAAAATATTTGAAATTGTGAACATGTTTAGTGTTTACTATGCATCAGTCGGAGCAGATTCTTCGTTTGACCAATAATAATTTAAATATTCAATTTTACAAATTTTTGATTTTCTAATATTTTGAACTCTTTTTTTTTTTTTAACAAAATAATTATTAAAGTTAAAAAGTGCTCCGACCGATGCACAATAGACTTATTAAACATTTCAATATTTTTTTCAAAATTTAATTTTTTTTTAATTCTAACCTTCCATGCATTATACAATTAATAAATTATTTTAACAGGAACTCACTTTTCTCTACCTTAATGCTGACGTTCAAATAAGTTGATAATTAATTTCTTCTCGTAAAAATAAAAAAATGGAACAAACAAACTTGAAACAATTGCAAATTTACAATTAGCTGTAGGTAGTTAATATGGTCCAATCACCATTAACAGTAGTTTGAGAGGAAATGTTTTCGGCTCGGATGCAACGGGAAAATAAATGTTACCAAAACATTGGTTAACCATATATGGTTTGATAAATTCATAATATATTGGGAGAAAATCGCTAAGTACAATGTAATTTATTTGATATTCCAGATAAAGTGAAAATTCAGAATATTAGGTAAAAATTATTATTATTAAGAAATTATATTATTATCGTCAAATTTTACTAAATATCAAAATCAATATATACCACTTAGCATTTGTCTAAGTTCAAATAAGTTGATAATTAATTTCTTCTTGGAAATATATATTGAACAAACAAACAAGGAACAATTTAAATTTACAATTAGCTGTAGTTAATATGGTACTATCACCATTACAGTAGTTTGAGAGGAAATGTTTTCGGCTCGGATACAATGGAATTTAATAGTGCAATATAATTTGATATCCCAGATAAAGTGAAAATTCAGAATATTAGTTAAAAATATTTTAAATTTTAAATAACGACTTAATAATTTCATAGTTATTTGTAGATTTAAAAATATTATTTATTTATATATTATTTTAAAATATTAAAAATATTAAAAATATTATTAATAATATATTTTATATGGAATAACAGTTTCAGATTAGTAGCTGCAAATCTGCAATTGAATATATAGACAATGAAAACTCCATTATTGGTTATATTATATTTTATTTTATTTTATTTTATTAAATATACGAGAAGATCCCTTTTAACAATATTAATTAATAGTGCTCATATTTAACGAGTCAACGGCCAGTGGAAAACATATAATGATTTATGCCATAAAATCATAAAATGCATAACTAATAAAAAAATTAATCCACATGTAATATTCTTTACAAAATTATAATTTAATTACATTAATTAATTAATTTTTTGTTTTCATTAAAATTTGCACACATGTTAGGCATCAGACTAATAATATTTAAATTCAATAAAAAATTGTGTTAAGGACTTAAGTACCAATTTAATAAATTGTTTTTATTTGTATCAATACGCTTTCTTATTTTATAGTTAACGTATGTTACTCAATCGAAGTTGAAATTGTTTCAAATTTCTTTGAGAACTATAAAGTAAGAAATTGTTTGAATTGTATGCCAAATAAAAATAATTTATTAAATTCGAATTTGAATTTAAGTGCTTCAAACAATTGTTTATTGAAACTATAAAAATAATTTTAGACTGATAATGACTATATTATATTATATATAGAGAGACTTGAGAGATAACGAACAACAAAAATTTAGTACACGTCCACGGCAATTATTTTTTAAGGTGCATTTTAAGGATGGGGACATTTTTTATTGTTACCGAATCAATAATTAATAATCAATGAAAATGTCAATAATTTTTTTATCAATTTCAATAATGAGTAACTTTATTATATAGTAACTATTTATATTGTATACTCGTAATTTAAATTATCATTTATATTTTAGTTTAACAATACTATACCTACCTGTAATAATAAAATATTAATATAAATCTTAGACGAATGTCTATACTTGTAACTGGGGCGGCATCGCCCATTTAAATAAATAAATAAAATTGGAAATTAAAAAATGTTCTTATTGTTTATATAGATTGAAGTTTATAATAAAATAAAGGAGGAACTAATGACAAAAGCATATAAGATATAAATCAATCGAAGAAAAATAATTTCCTGATAAAAAAAATTTGCAAAAAATGAGTTATTTTTTAAATTCATATATTTAATATTATAATATGTATTATATTATTGTGTATATTATTAATAATTATATACGATTTTATGAATATATAATAATATCTAAATTTTATTTATGTTCTCGTATGGTACTTAAAACATTTATAATGCGTGTTATTTATATGAAAAATTGTGCAGTAAATAATTTATGGTAAGGTAACCATGTAAATGTTATAATGATATGTAGGTGTATTTGAAAATAATTTATCATCATTGATACATTCCAAAATATTACAGTTGCTAAGGTAATTAATGTTAATAAGAAAATATATTTTTACATTTTCTAAGTAAAATTAAAAAAAAAAAAAACATATTTAAATTATTAATTAATATAGTTTTGTTTTCTGTTAGTAGTGATATATGTATGTATTATAATTTATAAATAGTTTTTAATAAACAACATTAAATATATATATTTTTCTTACCTTTACACTTTACAACGTTTCTCTTCCATAAATCTCCTAGTTTTTTTTACAAAATAAACATTTTATAAATATTCTTCCGAATAAGATTATTATACGTTTTATACTTCCAAATGATGGAAACTGAACGAGATATATGAAAAAAAAAAAATAATAATCAATATATTATTTGTTTTATTAGTATGAGTATATTTTGATCGGATTCTTACTCAATGTTAACATTGACGACGGATTTGTTTGCATTCGTAAAGTCAGTCACCTATTTATAAAAAAAACATCATACATATTTTGTTATGTTAATATTATAAACTCGCGTACACAGGAGACAGGAGAAATATTATTAAAAAATAAATTATAATAATCTAATTTTTTTTTTAACTGTTAATACAAACTTTTGTATTTTTGTCTTCCTCCGTCATCATTAAATATGAAACTTTATATATTATAATATAAGTAGGCCGAACGATCGCCGGCATAAGCGATCTAACTCATGTCAGCCAACAGCTATGGGTGGAGGAGCCGACATGAGAGGGGCACTCTTTTGTCCTGGTGTTGGAAAACCGGCTCTAAAGGCGGATGAACTGCAGAACGCGGTCAAAGGCATAGGAATGAGGAAGAATTTTTGGACAAACCACCTCAATAAAGGTCCAGAATGGATAAGTCCTAGTATACGTATATCATCATGACTACGAGTGCGATTAAATTATTATCCGGAGTAAGTTCCTCATTCCTAGAATCATTTCCTAGAATCTAGCATGAGATACGGACTGGATATAAATACAAACAAAACTAAATTTATGAATATAAGTAAAGAAGACATCACAGGAGTTCACTTAAACATAAATCAAAGCAGAATAGAAAGAGTAAATAAATACCAATATCTTGGCACCGTCATTAATGAACAATAGGACAACGCAGAAGAAATCAAGTGTCGTATTGGAAGAGCTAGAAATGTATTTAATTCAATGAATGCGTCATTCAAGAGCCACAACCTATCTCTACATTTAAAAATACGACTACTGAGATGCTACGTGTTATCAACTCTATTGTATGGTGCAGAAACTTGGACCCTAACCAAAGCCACTTCAAATAAGTTAGATGCATTTGAACTATGGTTATACGGAAGAATTTTGAGAATATCATGGACTGAGAAAATTACCAATATTGAAGTATTGCGTAGAATGGAAAAAGAAAAGGAATTAATGGTAACAGTTAAATGCAGAATACTCCAGTACTTAGGACATATTATGCGGAACAAGCGTAGATAATATGATCTTCTCCAGTGTATCCTACAAGGGAAAATAGATAGCAAAAGATCGCCTGGAAGAAGAAGAACACCGTGGCTGGTCAACCTGAGAACATGGTTCGACAAAAATTCAGTAGAACTATTCCGGAGTGCAACTAATAAAAATTGTATATCAATGATGATCGCCAACATCCGAAACGGATCGGCACATTAAGAAGAAGATATAAATACACGTCAACATATAGTATAATAATAAATTGTGTTCGAATTTCGTGTTAACATGTTTTCGTCTTCTTTACAGATTTTTTGGTCGTAATTTTTTTCAGTTCGTATGCGAAGTGTTGGTACTACGAGTCTACGACGGTTTTCCACGGCGTGACGAAAAAGTCAAAACATATTTCTATCGTATACGTTTCCCGTGAAGACGAATCATCTGTTTTAACAAACATTTAAACCAGCATTATGTGTATATTTAATCGTTATTTGTACACTGGTTGACTTTGTAGCCAGTACCTATAATATAATTATTAATAAATGCATTCAAAGTCATGACTCATGACTAATGACGTATTACTAAAATTACGGTTTTGATTATTAATAATTGGAGAAATTTTTTCATAATATTATTTTAGTTAAGATATAAATATAATTTTTTTTTTTTTTTTTAAATTATTATAAATCCACAGAATTAAGATGGTTACTATAATGTTTGCGGATGAATAACATTCGAAATATAACGTATATATTTGTTTCAGTGAATGTTGAAAATATTAGGAATTATTTATATCATTTCCTAACAACAGTGGGTAATTATGACATTTTTATTATAGTTATTATATTATATTACTAAAAAAATTTCCTTGGTCTACCGATTTTAAAATTGTGTTCAAATCAACTAATTTGAGGTATGGAATGGATAATATTTTATAGTGGAGCAACCAGGTATGGTCCAATAGGAACACAATATATGAAATATAGATATAAAATATCAAATAAGATAATAAGATAATTCCAATAAACATTTATTTACAATTTTTGTGTTGATATTAATATAATAATGCAGGCATGCGTCCATAGCATTTACGAGAACCGTAGACTTATATTATATTATATAAACGAAAACTCATGAGTATTAACCGAGACAAATCGTTATTTACAACAGACTATTTTTTCCATTCGAATTTATCGTATGCATAAAATATAATAAAATTATATATTATATTGTATATTATTCTGAGTATATAAATGCAATCGTTTTATTCGACCGGTCAATATAATATACGATATATACGAGTATATATATATTATATGGACTTTTCTTGTATTGTCATTTCGAGTGTGACGAAATTAATAAATAACGTATTTATATAATAATATGTAAATGTACGTATAACATTGGGCGTCCGGCTCGGGGTATTTGCAAAATCCAACACAGTGAATCGGTATATGAGTGTTCTATATATATATATATAGACACGAGTTTAGGGTCCGAAGAATTATAATAATAGTCGATGCACGTTCTACACTCGACTTATTTCTCCGGAACGTTTTTATTTATTATTATTTTTTTTTTTTATCCCTGCAGAGCGTAACAATATATAAACTACGAGTATAGATACTTTTATGTTATTTCGTAAAATTTTTAAAATAATTTATCAATGTAATAATACACAAACCAAAGAGGAATGGTAAAATTGTATTTATTATTATAGTATAAAACCTATTCTCCGTGCTTATAAATTATAATAAATTGACAAAAAAGAGAGAGAGAGAGAGAGAGAGAGAGAGAGAGATGAAAACTCGATAAACCCATTTTTGTATCGTATAATATTATAATAATATCGTTATATTCGCTCTTTGCACTTTATAATATATTTATATATAGCGTTACATTTTGTTCAGACCGGAAAATTTACATATATTATTCAATTTTAATCGTCGTCGAGTTAACTTTTTTTTTTCCGCGGACGAATAGGCGAGTGAAAATAGGGTCGCGCGTCATATTATACTTCTACTTTTTTTATTTTTATATTTTTCGCCCCCTCAATTTATTTACATGTTTTCGACAATATAATAATAATAATAATAATAAATTATCATCCCTCTTTGATACTTTAAATAGTGTGTAGACGTGCACGCGACTCATATAGGTATACGCTTATTTAACGATACAATTATTATAATATTAATATTATTTACTTATTAATTATTATATCTAAAATTTGGAGGATAATATGTGGACCAACTTATAATAGCGTCAATACAATGTGGAGAAGAAAATATAATAAAGAACTACAAGACGAATTGGGAATTGCATCAGTTATCAGCTTTATAAGAGGACAAAGGATCCAATGGTTAGGACACGCGATGAGGAGAAGCGAGGAGGATCTAAGTAGAACAAGTATAAATTGGAAACCAATGGGAAAGAGACCTCGAGGGAGACCCAGGAAAAGATGGATGGACGTTCTGGAAGAAGACCTTGGAAGATTGGGAGTACAGGAATGGAGAGAAGTAGTTCAGGACCGTAAAAAATGGAGAGATATTGTGATGGCGGCCAAAACTCTCAGAGAGTACTAAGTGCCAGATGATGATGATGATGATGATGATGATGAATTATTATATCATAATAATATCATAACGCAAATGATAACAATACTTATAAAAAAGTGGGCATTCGTCGGATCAAAAAAAAATGTGATTGAATTGGTTCCGATTTGAAATATTATAATTTGATCCATATTTATTATTTTAAATATTATTATTATTTTTTTTTTTTAAGAACAAATTGTGATAAAGAAAATATGACATCGAATCGAAAAGTCCAAACGTGATAATTCGTTCCTCGTTTAAACAAACCAAGTCTGTGTATACGTCATATTTTTGTATATACTTAATATATTTATTATTATAAGCACTTTATAAAATATTTTTCCATTCATACCAAATAGTGTAATAATAAAATAAATATTTAGAGTCCTTTATTGGCTTATTGCACGATATTGTGTTGTAAATGTTTGGAAAAATAGATAAATATTATCAATGAGACGAGTAAAATGAAAAGACGTTTTTAATATTACAATTCGTTGCTCCTATATATTATTATTGTAATTTTCGCACAATATTATTATCGTGTATTATACTCGTAGATATTGTTTT
This sequence comes from Tetraneura akinire, assembly GCA_021307375.1. Classification (NCBI taxonomy): domain Eukaryota; kingdom Metazoa; phylum Arthropoda; class Insecta; order Hemiptera; family Aphididae; genus Tetraneura; species Tetraneura akinire. The sequence goes on from JAIUCT010000029.1 coordinate 2,376,695, forward strand.
GTTCGTAGTTATGTTGGCCCGCGTTAGGCCAATTTTATTGTCAATTCTGCACACACCATATGGCATAATATTCGACGGAAATGTTTAATTACAATCGTGTTCAATATGTCATTATTGTTCGGGCGAGCGATCGATCAGTAATTTCGGTCGTTTCGCCATTCGTCATCAACATACTCGTATTATTATTATTATTATTATTATTATTATTGTTATATATTTGTCACGGTCTGACAATGATGGACACCGAGTAATGATGGAGAGGGGAAACAGTTAATTAGGAGGAAACTGAGTATAAACGAACCGATACTAATTTTTGACCTTGCAAAAATCATATTTCCGATTTTCAAACAAGTATTTTTAAATACGATATATAACATGCGGAACATACGAGTATTATATTGTAATAACTAATTAGTGCAGTGGTTCTCAATCTTTTTAGAAGCGCGACCCAAATTTTCTTCTAAAAATCTATCGCGACCCCCATAGTTTTACATTTACAGAATCAAAAAAGTATAATTTCAAAAAAAAAAAAAAAACAAATACCAAAGTCTTCGGGAGTAGAATTTCATAAAAAATTTTGAAAAAAAATTTCCTCGTCAATATTTCAACGATAATAATACATAATATTATTATTATTATTATTATTATTATTATTAAATAGCAACGAAACGCAAAATAATTATAAAACAGAAATAATAATAGCTAATTAATATACTTAATTAAAATCAGGAACAATTTATTATGTCACTACATAATATGTACCTATGTATAATGTATATTTTATATAGCTAACAAATGACAAAAATTTTAAAATTTAGTGAAATATTGTGAATTTAGTAAGTAGGTACTTATATATTATAATACACAATATTATTATCGTTTTAAAATTTAATTATCACATTTTATAAACAAATATTAGTTTATTATATTAAAATCCATATAATACGTATTTATTATCTTGTACATGTTTTAAAATTTTTATTCCGTAATTTCAGCATAACGCGTTTTTATACGAGTAGATTAGGTACGTCGATGATATTTTCAAATCGTTGTAAAATTAAAATTTTGTAATTTCATTATTATACTTGAACAATATACCAAAAACACGTGCAAAACGTTTTAACGTGTTTTTCCCGCGAATTTTATTGACAATTTATTAATCTGGTGTACAATATATTATTATAGTTTATTGTTTATATAAATATCTATTTTGGGAACACTCATATTTATAAAAAAATATCGCCAGGTATATGTGGCGATAAAAGGATCACGAAATTAAAACAAAGAAAGAGTTAAGTTTTTCACAAATCATAATTTTTACTAGGAACGCAAGTCCGTCGAGAAAATTTGAAAAGTAAATGCTGCAGTTAATCAGGGCTTAGATACCTAAATATTATAAAAAAATTTGTTTCTAATAAATCGTGAAAACATCGTTAAAGCTATATTATTTTGTTACCTACATCTACTTTAGCAGTTTATACACCTTAAAATATTTGAGTATTAAAAAATTTCAACGTCCTAAATGTACTTATTTTAATATTCTCTATATTTATTATTAATATTATAGTTACAATTTTTGATCTTGGACTTATTTACTGCACTCTGAAGTTTTACTCTCGTCTCTTCTGTATACATAGGAATTACTGCGATTATGTTCATTATTTCGCTATTTTATATTTCTATTTCTGTTTTTGTACATAATAAATTATCTCTAACTTTTTTATTCGTAAAAACCAAATCACAATTCACGAGACACACACAAAAATCAGGATTAAAGGACTAAGGACTACTAATAATTTAAAAATTAAACATTCGCTCAGAAATTGTCCAAAATATTAAATTAATTATTTAATTATCTAGTTTGATCCAAACGTTCAAGTTTTCGACAAACAGGATAATATTGCATAGTATAATAGTACGAGTCGTATACGCTGTTAAGGACGCATATTATTATTATAATTATTATTATTATTATTATTATTATTATTATTATTATTATTATTATTATTATTATTATTCACGTTCTAATGTATTTTTAATTATTTTAAATATACTAATGTATTTTTTAAATATTATATTTTTAGTTTTTACTGAAAATGATTATTATTTTGACGTTGTTAAAAACAGTCTAGTTATGGTGTGTCGTGTTTATATTATACGCGTGTCCCGATGTTCTAATGTGTTTTTAATTTTTATGAGTTTCGTAATTTCGGATGGTAGTATACGCTCAAAGTTACACAACAAACATAGCTTCCGGATCCGGTATCGTACATTTATTATTTATATTTTATATGTAATATTGAATAATTTTTAGAAATAAATTGTACAGTATATTACAATGGAACGAAAAGAATGAAAATTAAAATCATTTACTCGCAGGGAGAATATTATTATTATTATTATTATTATCAATGTCTATGGAATATATTATATAAACCAAATTGCAAGATTTCAATAACGCACGAAAAGTCTAAATTATAACCAAATTTTTTAGTGAAATCTATAATAAATAATTTTCCGGGTGTTTATGAAATTTCATAAATTCATAAATGCGGTGATTATGGTTCAAAATTTTTTTAATAATAATAATAATAATAAGACAGACGATTTACATCTATAATTGTCGTAAATTTTTCTTAAATTCGTCATTTTATCGATAATATTTTGATGATCACGCGTAAACTAACCTGCAAGTGGATATACGACAAAATGAATGAATACGATATTAATAATATTTATGTAACGTGTGATAAATATACGAGTAAAAATAAGAATTTGAGCAACTGACAACTACAGTTGCAATATTGAACGTATATAATTATTATATAATCCATCACAACGGATTCGACCGGGGGAAAAAAGATCATGGGGGAGGTTCCTGTCATCATCCCCCGTACAAATATACGAGCCACTGTAGTAATAAACGACAAATTTGCTACTGATGACTATATGTTCAAATTACAGCCACCCGCGAGAATAATCACTTCCTTTACCCCTTTAACCGTTAAACACGTCTTTGGTATATTGTGTACAATGACGAATACGCATAATATCTTGTTTTCGGTAAACTGTACATAAAAATAAAAATAAAAATAAAAATAAAAAATGACGAATCGATTTCCATATAATTTATATTATATTACGAGTATATTATAGAATAATTGGAATGTCTCGGAAAATCACGGTCGGTTAATACCACGGAAGTGGTATAAAGATATATATATATATATATAATGTAGGTATTAACCGTTCCGGTATACCTTATATAACTATATAATATTATAATATACCACTCGAGAAATCAGCGCAGGTTCTATATGTATTCGGACGAATATATTCCCGGAAAGGATTGTAGGAACGGGTCGTAACGATGGGATCGGGCAGGACTTAGGGCCGGTTCGCGATGGACACTATGGTATATATTATTATAGACGCGTTCGTCCGTACACTTTATACGTGTATGTATACGTATATAGATGCCGTTATAATTGTGTATAAACGTGAGCGCGAAGTTGTGGGATATGACGAAAGACGGAGGGGAGGGCAAAAGCTTCAATCCCGCACAGTTATATGTACATAAAATAATATATACGTATATGGTACATAAGTATATATGTATATAATATATGAGTATGTATATACGTATATATATATATATATATATATATATATATATATATAATCTCCATGGCGACCGTAACGTGCGGTTTAGCTTTTCGTATATACATCCGCGCGGAGCAGCAGCGGGTAAAGGGATGGTCGTCGTCGTCGTCATCGCCGCGCGCCTTGCCTCCTCGCGTACAGCAGCACCCCCGTGTTCGCCGCGTCCTTCGCGACGCAATCTCCTGCGCCCCCCGTCCCCAATACGCGTAGGTCAGGACGGATGGGGTGTGATGGGGCGTGATGGGGGGGGCTAAGGACGCTTATATACACGTATATTTTCTTATATTGCCGGCCCGTACCGCCTTATCATAACTCCGAGATATTATGGTATATACACGCGGGCGCCATATTTGTTCTGGCGGCCGGTCATCCCTCCTCGAAGCGGCATCGACACGCGGCGGCGCCGCTCGTTACGTCATTTACACACACACATATAATATATATTATATTTTATATATGTATATAAATCGGTAAAGTTCAATTGTGTCCCCGCTCGTCCACGACGTATAATATTATACATAACAACGCGATGTATAAAACGTTCCGTGCCGCCGCGAGCCGCGTCGCTATCCACACACACACACACGTACACGCGCGCGTCGGCCGCCGGACGATATCGACTCGATCGCGCGCGCATTTCCACTCCACCGCCGCTCCGTCACGATGGAGCGCACCTCGCGAGCCGCCGCCTTCGTATTATATACATAATATTATATATATATAATATTATATAATATAACGCGGTGGCGTGGGGGTGGTTGGGGGCGATATCTTCGCGGCGGCGTTTCCGCGCTCTAGGGTTTTTCCTTCTACCCTCCAACCCATCATCGCGCGGACGAGACGGAACCTTCACCACCACCACCACCACCAACACCACCACCACACCGAGACACCGTCCGACGCGCCCGCGGAAGGTTTTTATTTCCCGCCCCTCCGGCCACCGTAAATTTCCACCGTGGCGTATACGCCTGCGCGAGCCGGACAATCGCGCGAATCATATTCGATATTATGTAATATATTTTTCTATATACGCTCCCGTGTCCCGTGCGCGCGCGCGCGCATTATTACAATATAATAATATAATGTATAGACTGGCGCATAAGTAAAAATACGGTAGTCGTCGTTGTTGTTCTATATATTATAGTATTATTGTACGTACCGTGGTACTGGTACAACACTATTATATAATATATATACCGCGGTATAACACGCCTGCCGGATTTTATTATTATATTTACGCGTTGGCGAATATATTATGTAGGTAGGTACAGTAAATATATAATAATATAACATAATAATATTACGGACGGCGTATTGATCCGGAGCACACAAACTCGCATCTTATATATATATATATATATATATATATATATATATACGCGTATATATAATATTATGACCCGTGTCCGAGCGTAGTACCGTGGTATAATACGGTATATAATATTTTATTTTTATACCGCAAACGTGTTTTTAGGGTTATTCTCCAAAGAGTTTATATTAATATTATACAATAATATTTCTATTCCTCCGTTGGAAGCATCGCGCGTTGCAATATAAAATTATTATAGGTCAATTTATATACCGACCGTCGGTTAATTTTTATTTTTTACATTCAATTACAGAATAGGTATACAGGTATACACCAACGTAGTAGTTATAAACAGTCGGGAAATATTATTTTAGTTACTATGTACTATTATAATGTCGTTTGTCAGGGACGATCTTAAAAAAATATCGTGTGGGGTGTTACCATAAATTTGCCGACTAAAAATATACAAAAAAACATGAATTTTTATGAGTTCTAAACCCAAAAATTTTATAATAAATATGTATAAATAAATAATTATGACGAGTACCGACTAATGTTTAAAAATTCCGACTGGAGATGACCTCCCATCGGATCGTCCCTGTCGTTTGTAAAACCGACCGAAGTTTTCGACTTGTTTCTTTGATATTACTTACATTAAACATTAATATACACACTCGTCTTGCGGAGCTTCCCTTCGCCATTAAACGGCTCTGTTCGAAGGTAATTACCTATAAATTATGTAACTTAACTATATTTTTCTATGTTTCTGTTTTTCGTTTTAATATTTTATTATACTATGGTTATTATTATGATGTTTATGATAAATCATTACATCCGTGAAAACGATTTTGATCGAAGTTCATTAGATAATATTATGTGTACTGATTAAAATTTTTACATATATCAGCTTCTAAGTTCAATATAAACAATTTTTCATAAAACCCCTAAATGAGTCACTACCCAAATTCCACAATACTTCGCTCAGAATCGAATTTCGATTTTGTCATTGCATTAAAATGTTAATCAAAATTCAACCCTATCCTCTTTACACCTGTATCCTTTCCACACTACTAGGTATCCCTTCCATTGCTTTTTATACTTTAAACAGTTATAAAAAAAAATTGTAAATGTAATAATTCACAATTAATTGGATATGGAGTTAAGTATTTGAACTTCAATAAAATTTTCAGAATTTTTCAAAAACTTTTTCTTTTCTTTTTATCATTATTGTAAAAGTATTGAGAAATAATAAAAAAAAATACTTACATGTATTCTTAGATTTTCGATTACACTAAATATTTGAACTTCAAACAGTTGTAAAAAAAAAATAATTGAGACTTGGAATTTTTCTAATATTTTACTATCGTGTAAAGTAGTTGTTGGATTATTTTTTAATTGGCATTTAGTAAAGTTTCTATGGAAAGGATTTTTTTTTTAACTCTATATAAAATATAAAAATAACTTTTTGTTATCGGTCTTTTTTTTTTTTGTATTTTTAACTTTATTGCATGGTCCTAACAAAATTATGGTATAAAAAATAAAACATAATATTACATATTTGTATATACGCGATTGACTGACAGAACTTATAATGAAATTGACAATATTCGAAAAATTGGCTGAAAATCGTTCGATTGTTATAATATGCGAGCAACTGAGCAAAAACTAACGATTTAAAGAAAATTCAATCGACAAGCGTCCTTTCAAACAGTGGTATACACTTTATAATATAATATGTATAGTATAGAGTTTATTATGTACCGAAATCGACGTGTTTACGTGTTACGTCGTTTAACGTGTGGGTGACCTGCTGTTACCCCAGTCATTCACGCACCTGTCAGTATACATCTGCAGCCTGCACTATTTATATAAGGTGCACAAAACTGCATTATTATACATTATAATTTATAATTTATATGACAAATTTAAAAATAATATTTCAATAAATTTCAACTTCTTTTAGTTACCTACCTAACCTTTATCTAACCATGTTTTTTATTTCGTTGATAACAATTTTTCAACGTTAAAATTCAATTTATATAATTATTATTATTATTATTATTATTATTGCCTACCATTATCATACGTCATATTTAATGGCCTTAAAAAAATATGATTTTTTCGTGTCGCTGTTTGTAAAATCGAGCGAAAATCTGTAATTTATACAGTTTACGGTCTAAATTAAATGGTTTATAAAATAAGCGTTTGCGGAATGCGAAATTTCTGAATCGTCGTTGTACCTACAATATAAAGGTATCTAGGTAATGTTCAAAATCGTTTGGAGACGATTTTTTTTATGTTTTATATGTGTATTATATAATAAAAAAGAATAAATATAAACACCATAGGCGCAAATAGTTAAAAAAAATTTGGGGAGGCTATAAATTAGATATAAAAAATAATAATTGATTAATAAATTTTAATATTTGGGGGGACTTGGACTTTGTATTTTGGGAGGTCTAAGTCTCCCAAGCCCCCCACCCTATTTGCGCCTATGATAAACACTATATTCATATTATATTATAATAATTCGTCACAAATTTCACAGAATTACAAACCGTGTACAAAGTAATATTATATCTTTATCTTACTATTGTATCTAAAAAAAAAAAAAAAAAATAGAAACGTTACCTACCTATAATAATTTTTATCAATCGCATGTAGATAACAAATTTTTCGTGATTTCATATAATACAATATATTATAAAATAATATTCTCATTCGAAATCTTAACGTCCAACACAATATATATCAGGGGTGGCCAACTTTAAAAGACTAGGGGATCGACCTCTGAGTTATTTAAAGTTGTCGCGATCGACCAAAAAAAAAAAAAAAAAAAAAAAAAGGAGGTAAACAAAACAAAAATTAATTATTAATTAAATAAAAAGTATTGTTATATTATTATTACAAAAAATTATTATAAAATTATTATTATTATCATTAAACATCCATAAGATTACATGGTACGTACAATGTATACCTACACGATATAACTCTATATCAGTGTATAGACTCATTTTTCAGAATTATTTATTGCCTTTTTCTTAGTCTAATTTTTATATTAGTAGGATAAGTATACAAAGATACACACATTTACAAAAAAAATATATTAATAATTTTTTTTCTGAAAAAAATTCAAAAATTTAAAAAAATGCCAAATGGTGTCGCGATCGACCTGTTGGCCACCCCTGTTACATATAATATAAACCCATTCGTATGATATTATTATTTAAATAATATTAATTAAATAATTAATATTCATAAAACGCGGTTTGGACAATATAATTTTGACGATGATAAAATTATTTTATGCGTATCGTCGTCGAACGGTTTAAAGAGAGAATATTATATAATACGAATAATACATTATTATTACAATACAGTTTAATGAAACAATTTGGACCGGCGAGTAAAATGTGACTTTAACATTCGACGCGTTGCAGAAGTCAGTCGCATCACTATAATATAAAGAATATAATATATTATATTATAGTTTTAACAAGATACTTTTGTATTTTTACGACAAACATAAAACTTTTATATTCCGCGCACACACAATAATATACGCGGCTGGTATTATATTTATTATATTATATTGTGTATCTATGGTACAATCACAATACATGTCCTAATAACATAACCTATATATCATACCAATAGCACGTATATAATGTAACAATAAGCCATATCAATAAGGTTTTATGTGATAAGAATATTATTTAATATTATTTTTCGACTGGATACGCGAGGACTGCCGGTTTATCAACTGATAATTTATCATACGAGTATAATATATATTACTATATAATAACTCCAATAAAAAAAATATAATATACCTAATTTTTCGTTATTGAAATATTGATTAATAAAAACGCGATGCTTCTTGAAAGAAATTTATGATAAAACGACTGATTTAATGTAATTATTAAACCCTCAAAAAATATTTTTAAACTATAGTCTTATTATGCATATGTACTTATAATATACGTATATTAAGTAAATTGTTATAGTCATAAAATTACAATTCCTAAAATATGGCATAAAAAATAAGTTGTTTTTTACAAGAAATTATATTTGGTTATTATTATTATTTATTATTTTTTTTTTTTTGCGTTATTCGCAACGAAATTAATTATTTTAGATTCTGAGCGAAGCATTAGTTTTACAATGATGTGTGTCTTTTTTTTTATGTCTGAAGACACTTTTACTACCCGAAATAATGCTACGATTTTCACGAATGTTATACGTTTTCGATTGCAAATTGGATGTAGTTTGTACATTAAAAAAGGTCATTTTTCGAATTTCTCAAAATTTACTCCATGCGGCACAAAAAAAGTACGATATAATAAATAAATAAATAAAATAATAGTATAAATAAATATAATCTTGTATACTCGTATACTCGTATTATATTTATTATTATAAATATTATATAAACGATTTACCGATATAGAGTTTCTCGCGAATTGAAAACAATAATATACGACTCGAATGATGAGTTAAAAGTAAAGATCGAAATTCTCCGGAATAAAAGGAAAAAGGGCAGAAGGTTTCTTATATTATAGTTATAGTCTAATATAGGTATATAAAAGTTTCAAACAAAATTTATGAAATAAAAAGTTAGGTACCGTAAAGTAGAATGAACTATACGAGAGTATACAGGATGATTTTTTAAGAGTGCATATCTTAGAATTATTTTTTTTTTTTTGCACGTTAAAATTTACTTTATACTCGTTGTTTTCCAATATCAAGATGTTTTATGTCATTTAAGGTTTATCCTATACAGCAATATAAACTTGTATTTTTCTTTTTTTATTATTTATATTTTAAACTCGAGGGTTGATATTAATGATATAGATTATTAATTATTTTTTTTCATTTAAATATAGCGAAATGGAGAAAAATATACGTAAGTACACTAATATAGAATAAAACTTTAGAGAAAAAAAATTATAGTTCAATATGAACCGAAGAAGTTTTTGATATTTTGAAACGTCGTTCGAAAGGTTCGAATTTCTATTTTTGCTTGAACGTAAATTTTCAATCGTTCCTCCATAATTTATCGTCGTACAATATAATATCGTATAATATATTATTCATTGAAGTATTTATAGTAACAGTTTATTATATTATTATGTGTAATGTACGACGATCAGTAATTCAACATAACGATATAATGCAGGAACGATGACGAAATTCCTGCAAAAAAAAAAAAAAATAATAATAATAATAATAATAACTACTGTACGAATCAAAATTTAATTCACCCTCGGCATATCGGACGGAATAAATGAATTAACATTTATTATACTCAAAATGTGCCACGTTTATTTCTACGTCGAAGGATAAAATAATAATAATAATGATAATAATAATAATAATAATAATAATAATAATAATAATAATAATATGAATGGCGCCGCGCGAATCATCAATTATTATGGGACTTTCCATTAACGCCCGTTGTAAAAAAATAATAATAAAAACGGCCTTTGATTCGGCTTCGATTTAAAATTATTATTATTTTTTTTTTTTTTTTATATAACCGACAACCCCTTTATACTCGTATAAGTACAATCATACATTTAAGCGTAATATACGCCGTTCATTAATTTTCAATTATTCGACCAGCAAACGACGTCCTCGCGGACGGCGTGTTATTATATACGCGTATTTTCTCGTTCCACGTTATTTGTATATACTTGAATTGAGATTTTTTCTAAAAAAAAAAATAGAATTTCGTAAAAATTACCACCAGAAAGTCGTTTAAAAGCGCAGGATATATACCAAAAACCGTTTTGCTAAATGTTATACTCCTCGCGTGTGTCCGCTGTTTTTCTAAAAGTCACCGTTGACGGGGTAAAAAAAAAAAAAAAATAAAAAAAACGAATATCTGTAACGAGATTGGTATATTCGATTTTATAAAATTTATGTATAGTTCGTATACTGTTTTTTGATTATTTCGTTATTTTTTATACCGTGTTTACTGTTGACATCGTACGTAAAAAACCTAACCTAACCGTGTATACGACGCAATTCTAAATTGTATTTTTTACAATAATATTTTAAAATAAAATTAAGCAATACATTATACACTGTGTAAAATCAACAGGAATTTTATTTTTTGATAAATATAATCGTGTTTAATTAATGACGCAGACTGAGATAACTTCCTTATTTACTTTCAATAATATGTATTACATTCAGACGGGTATATGGAATTTACCTGTATATTATAATATCTGTAAAACTTATAATTTTATTGCATTTTTTTCTTCTTATTTTTTTTTTTTATAACCACGAGTAATTTTTATTTTGTTTCAACGAAAAATTGGTTTTTTACATTATAATAGTTGCAGGCGTTTAGTGATAAAAGAAATACGAGCATCAATAAAAATCAATTTTTATAAATCGTTAAAAATTAAAATTAAACAATTCTCATATTTTATTCCGTCAGAATCCAATACTGTCTTTTAGTTTTATTTCAAACGATTGCTTTGGATTTTAATTTATTAAATATTATATAAGTAATATTATTTATAAATCGCAGATTTTTGAAAATTTACAAAATAATAATAAAATGTAATTTTGAGAAAAAAATTTATGCCAACGTTATTATAATAATATAATATTATGCTCTCACGCATTCAAAATACTATAATAATTCGATGATTTCTTTTGTCTAATTCGTGAAAGATAAATCACGAGAACACGCCATAACTATTATATTATTATGAAAAAAAAAAATCCTAATTTGTGTATTTTTTATTTTTATTAATTTTTTATTTTTTTTTTTAACGTTCCGAAAGTCTATTAAAACGATTTCATTGTCGGGGGTTCGACTATATAATATACATATATACACACGCACACTGCAGCAATAATAATGGACGCACTCACCTCGGGTTACACGATAAAATTAGCGACACATAACAAATACAATTGGTATTCATCGGACGGACTCGGCACCGAGCAATAATAATTTTACAATTTAATTATTCATAAAATTTAAAACAACGAATCGTATTATATAATATAATCACCTATTTTGAATGAGAGGTATTTCGATTCAATTAACCGACTGTTTCCATTAAACGAACGCTGCGTATATTACAATACATATTATATAGGTATATATATATATATATATTATATAAAGTGTATTTTGTACGATTGTGATGTGATTTTAACTGTAGTTTTATGTACGCGTGTTTCTACAATATAATATGTATAACATAACATAATAAAAGTTCGAATCTCCGAATGAATAATATAGCGATCACATTAAACGATTTACTGATCGCGCGTGTATGATTAAAAAAAAAAAAAAAATAATAATAACGGTTTTTTCATGAAATATGAGATATATTATAATTATACAGAGTGCTTCACTCTCACTGTGTATACAGCGCGATTGTAATATTATTGCGTATACGGATTACTTTTTACCTTTTACTTTATATTAAAGTTACATTTTACTTTTTCATTATTATTTGGTTTTTCTTCAGTTTATAATAATATACTTAGGAATATTTTTAAAAATAGGTTAAATATTTCATAAAAAAAATGTCAAAATTTTAATCAATTTCTACATTATCTATCTGACTGAACTCCGCTCAGAATCGTTTTTCGAATTCAATAATGGTTTATCATTGCATTCGAATTCTAATTATTAAAATTAAACGCTATGATTTTCACGCCTGTATCCCATGCGGCAGTAGTATCAGCTCTTTTTATTATTATATTTAGATAATTTTCAAATTCAATTATTATCATTATTATTATTATCCTTAGTTTCTGTATAAAGTACATGGTTTTAGGATCAACCTTTTATAGCTAAAGGCACCCGAAGCTCCAATTATGATGAATTATTTATATTGAACGTCTCGTATATTATATGATGAACTTCACTCAAATGTATTACACGAATGTAATGATTTATCATTGCATTCAAATGAAAATCAACTTTATCCTCTTTAAACCTGTATCCCTTTCACACCAATGACCCATTTCTAATTTCCTTGCTTGCTTATTATCATTATTCATTATTGTAGAAGTATTGAGAAGAACCTATTAAAAAGAATACTTATATGATTCTAAGATTTTAGATTATACTAAAAATATCAATAATAAACAGCTATAAAGGAGTAATACTTGGCATTTTTCTAATATTTTTATACCATGTTATAAGTTTTATATGGGTTGTGAGTATATTTCAGTAAAATTTTTTGATTCTATTATCTAAATTGACAATTTTATATTTTTATCAAACATTATATACAAAAAAACGAGAATTTTAAGAAATATTTATAATTCATTATTTTGTAGAAAAATTAACATAATGGTTCCAAAATTTTATCACACACATATATATATATATATATATATAGTACCTACCTATGTGAACAGGCAATACAATTTTCACGTCCCTAAGTTCAAAATTGTCTGAGTTGTGAAATATTGCAATCGATTTCCTGGAAATATCAGTTTTCGTGAAAAATGGCGTTTTTTCGTTATTTTTTGGTCGTTTTTCCTATCACATAGGTTCAATTTTGTAAAATTCGAAAAATTATCTAAATAAAGTACCAACTGCATCCACTTTACAATCGGAAACATATGCTATTCATGAAATTCGGAGCATTATTTTGGGTAGTAAAATTGTCTCCAGGCATAAAAAAAAGACACATTATAAAAACTATAAATTTTTCGCTTCTCTTAAAATCTAATACACGCGAATAACTTTATCGTACGAATTACATAATGTAAACATTAATTTGCGTCAGATTATGAAGTTCTTAATCAAAAAAAGATGAACCGACGCGATGGAAAGAACGATTTTTTTTTTTTAAACGTACAATATATCTAGTATTACTGATACGTGATAACTGATAAGAATAATATCATGAATTATAGATCACGAACAATGCGGCGTGAATTTCGTTAAGTTTTGCGTTAATAAAATAAAGTAAACACAACTATGAATCACTGCGTGATTTATTATAATATTAACTCAGATAAGACTTGCGTTGATAAAGCATAAAATAATAAAATATAAATCGAGCCGTCGAGGGAATAGGGACGCGAATACGATGCAGCAGTGGATTTTTCATTACTTCCCGTCGTCGATCGGATTAAAATATTATTATGTGTATAATAATAATAATGATGATGACTGCCGGAGTAGCTTAATTTTTCATTATAATATTATAAATTTATAATAATGATATCGGTGTTAATGTGTTGCGATGTTATACCAAAAGTCTGCAAAACGGTCGAATTTCACCAGAGGGCAGAAAAACACGTAGGTAACCGTGGTAGGTACCTATACCTACATAACTATACCGGTCTATTAACCGCGATAAAATTATAATATTATAGTCTCTATACCAGTATAAATTTACCTGTAGTTGTATAATATTATCTGTATTCGAATTTCAAAATGGAATCGATGATATTATTGTACTTATAATAATTTTTTGATAACAAAAATTAATAATTCGTTACACGACGTAATAAATCGAATCTAATAACTACCCTCTATACGATATCATTACTATTCGAAACGGATAACATTTCTACATTATTGTTTGTATAAAAAATTTAAAAAAAAAAAATGTATTCGGACGACTGCAGATCAATTCGTTTCTATGACGTTAATCCTATTTATAATGTATAGAAGTGCAATAATATTGTTCCGCATTATATACGCGATTTGATTTTTTTTTTTTTTTTTTTTGACACGAATGCAATTCTATTGAAAAAATAGTGCAGTTTCGTTAAACCCTTTCTTTCAACGACTCCCCGTATAAATGTTTTACTACGGCAGCTGCATGCAGCGTATAATTACGTGAAATAATAACGCATTTATTTTAAAATTTTTTCTGCCCTCTCCGCGTGTGTGTCGGATTCGATATTATATATTTATTATAAATTATTCGTCTTTAAAAAAAAAACTGCGCTAAGTCGTTTTAATAATTTCTTTTTAATTTCGGCACTTGTCTGATGGCGGACCCTCTTCGGGGATTTTTTTTTTTTTTTTTGCTTTTTTATACCGAACCACTCGTATTATTATACTTATTACATTATTGATAATCATTTACGAAGCTATTTTTTTTATTTTTTATTTTATTTTATTTTATTATTATTATTTTATTTTTTTATATTCTTCAGTCGCTCCTTCTCTTCTTCTCCCGTATATTCCAACAATATAATCTCGCCATTCTTCGCCGTCATCGAATTTCCCCTCGACATTTAAATTTTAAATTATTATAACTGTTTGTTTATCGATCGGCTCAAAGTAAAAAAATAATATAAATAATAACGACACATTATACGCGCATAAATCGTCGCGCGCGCGTGCATGGCATTCGTTGTTTTTCATTATATAGCTATACTGCAATATCGTGAATTCCGCGGGATTGATGTTCTCAATATTTATGCAAAGACTACATAATCAAATACAATGACCGCGGTTATATGTTGATTTTTAAATATTGGTTCGCCATAAAATATAATGCGAATTTTACTGTTTCGTATTATAATATTGTATACTGTGTATATTTTTATGTTCTAAAGACACTTATAAAATCGTTATAAATTTATAATCCCGCAATAATAATATTTAGTATGTATACGCAATATTGATAAATTTCCTTCGAAATCCAAAATTTCTTTTATATTACTTTGGCCAAATCCATATTATATTGTATACACGCCGTTAGCGAATTTATTATACGTCTATAATGATATGATAATAAAATATATTATATACTGATATTCGCTTTTGCGTATATACAATATAATAAAAAGCTCCGAGCGATATATATAAAATGTCGGAATTAACGACCTCGAGTCCCCGAAGAGCGAATCCGCGTATATATAAAATATAATTATTAATGATCGCCCGTACACAATGCGATAATAATATTATTATGTTATTAGAGGAAATAAAACGTATATTTTCGCCATAATACGAGTATAATATAATATATTATACTTACGATAATAATAATAATAATAATAATAATAATAATAATAATAATAATAAT
>JAIUCT010000029.1:2392724-2413905 GCA_021307375.1 Tetraneura akinire
ATAATAATAATAATAATAATAATAATAATAATAATAATAATAATAATAATAATAATAATAATAATAATAATAATAATAATAATAATAATCATAATAATATAATATTTTATTTCAAATTTCGTAATACACACTCGTCTGGGGCGTATTAAAGGTTTAATAGAGTTATAGTCGGAGCCAGCAAACATATTTCTACCATCCACCCCTAAGATTTTAATGCGGCGTATAAATTTTGATATTATTAGTAAAAAGAAAACAATTTTATTTGAAAAAAATTTACAATTTTTTCTGAAATGTTTCTTAAATGTTTGTGTCCCGCCAGCTTAGCAGAGTGTGCTACTTTTCTCGTTTCTTTTTCCTCCCCTACTCTTGATGCGTTCCTACGACTCTCGTATCTCAATCTCATACGCAACGTATCCGTATACTATATTATAAATATTTGCATTTATCGAAAAGTCGTTTTTCCCCTTCGGAAAAACAAATTTTTTAAATCGTCAAGAGGAAATAATCACTAACCCACGTTATTAAAATGAAGGAAAATTAACACAAAATATAAATAAAATGTGTATTATTACGATTTCGAAATGTGAACGATCGAGTGAAAAAAGTGTAAAAAGACATAATTATTATAACTATAATATTACACGCTCGTATCAATACTGATAATAATAACATAATAATGTATGCGTACAAATTTTGTAATCTCGCGTGTTGCGTTTGTCCGTTTCGTGAGTCGATCGATTTTCATCGAGTAAATAATTTACATAAAGACCTAACCCAACATATAATTGTTTTTTTTTTCGTTCATCAAACTAATCTAAATATTATATTATATATAATATCTCGATGCGATCTATTATACCGTGGAAACCGCGGTTACCTTATTATTTTATTGAAAAAATCAAACTTAACTTACCTTGTTTTCGTATAAACGTATAAAATACTGATAGAAACTGTATAGTATACATTACTATAATCATTCCGACTTGAGCTATAATACAATTTTTTTTTTCCCCGTTCAAACCCGGAAGGAACAGGTACATACGTTTTCCGGACACCTACACTTAACCCATAACATAACCGCGGTAACCTCTAAAACCCATCATCACATATACCTTCGAGACGAATATAATTTATAATACTGTAAACCGAACTGCAGTATGTATTATTATTAGTATCTAATCGTATGAAAATGAGATATTAATTATAATTTTCTACAAGATTTTGTTATAAAATATTATATTATTATGTATGTATGTAGTTGTAGTAGGTAGTAGGTACCTATATGCAGAAATAATACGAGTAAAATTAAATTAATGCTCTCTATTCCTTCGAAATTCGAATAGAAAGGAATAGAGAAAGCGATAACGCGTGTCGATACGTTTCTCGAATCCCTTTTCCTGCATCCACGATCCCTATATATTATATTTCTCGCTGGGTCTACACATCGATGCGTATACGCATATATAATAATAATAATAATGATAATGATAATAATAATAATAATAATAATACGCGCCGAGCATATGTAATTTGTCAATCGGAATAATTCAAAGTTATATTATTATATTTGCCAAAGTCGGGACGTAGAGTAATAAATTACATAATCAGGAAACTGTGACGAATTATTTTACAACGTAATGTTGGTATTTAATAATCGCCGCGATCCCCTATTTATATATTACGATTGACGATTACGAAAGGGCGGAAGGGTTGTCGGGGGGAGGGGTCGGTTCTTGTGTTGGCGTACACGCGCCCGCGCCACGTATATTATATACATTATAATACATATTATGTATATATGTATATATACTTTATATACATAATAATATAATATACACAATATACTCGCGAGCGTACGTATAAAGAGGGTTAAAAAAATATTCAAAGCCCTCTCCGACGACGATTCGTCCTGACGCTGAGTGACTGCGAAGTCTCCTATAAACATTATAATAATAATAATATATATATATTATATTGATACAATATGTATAATATGATGGATGAAGGGATGTCGCGGAGGGGAAGAGTATTAAATGTTTAATCTACTTCACACGAAAATCACATTAACGAATATTGAGTCTCTCGCGTTTTATTATTATTATTATTATTATTATTATAATAGCCCGTTATTATATCGTTTATATATATATATACCTATATATTATTTATTATCGCGTTCCTCGACGAGGATGATGACATATACTTAACACCATATCAAAATTTTAGAAATATTCCAAGTCTCAATTTTTTTTCTATAGCTGTTTAAATTTGATATTTTTAGTTCAAACGAAAATCTTAGAATCCATACATACACGTATTGTCCTTATATTATTCTGAATACTTTTACAATAAAAAATAATGGTACCTATAGGCAAAAAATTTGGAAAATTTTATTGAAGCATATACTGATATAATTCAATATCTTAACGTATTTCCAAAATATTAGTAAAATGTCAATTGTCAATTTTTTTTTATATAGGTCTTTAAATTTGAAATTTCAGTAAAATCGATATTTAAAGTATTTGGTATGAATTATTTTTATTATATTTCAATATTATACAATAATGTTAAATAAAATTGACAAATTTTATTAAAGCTTAAATACGTTTTACTTAAATAAACTTATTACTTAAATAAATTAATCAATTAACTGTCAATAATTCTTACATTTACAATTTATTTTTATAGCTGTTTAAAATAAAAAGCAAGGGATGGGACACAGCACACAGGTGTAAAGAAGATAGTGTTGAATTTTCATTAAAATTTGAATGCAATGATAAATCACTACATTCGTGAAAAAGATTTTGAACGAAGTTCATTAGATAATAATATATGTACGGATTAAAATTTTTACATTTATCAGTCTCTACATTCAATATAAATAATTTATCATAAAACCTCTAATAATATAAGTCACCTAAATACCCAAATCTGGCAGTGCTTCGCTCAGAATTGTTTTTTGAGTGTAATATGATTTATCATTGCATTTAAATGTTAATCAAAATTCAACACTATCCTCTTTACAACTGTATCCCTTCCCTTGCTTTTTAATATGATATGTACAGTTTACTGTATTATAAATTTATATTATGTATCAAGTCAAGACTTAACAAGTTATTAATTTTCAAGAGTCAAGTCGTTCGATATATTATAAGATGGTTTAAAATTAATTAACTATACACGTAGTTAAGTATAGAAGTGAAAGTGAAATTGTATCTATATTATTAATTTAATACTCACCTTATATAATATATTATTATATTGGTATAGTTATATTTTAATATAATAATACCAAGGCATGATATGATATAACTATATAAGGAACTAATGTGAACGCAGGACGCAGGAGACGCGGTAACGGATTAATTTCGGGTCTTTTGCCAACGTTTTGTAATCAGATTTTTGAAAACATTTCACGTGCCAAACGTTTTATTTTTGTTTATATCGATACACGCTATTATACTATTTATAATATATAATATTGCTATAAATAGGGGTATAATTTATTTACAAGAATACAAAAGGTACAACGAAAACGGGACAATCCGGATAGTAATGATAGTAAAAAAACAATATATATTTGAAATACAATATCTACGAGTATAATAATATACAATATAACGAGTTTCTATAATTCGTACAACGGGATGAAAATTATTGCAGAACGAGAACCGTCACAGGGATTAATGCGATAACCATGCCTCTAAAATACGAAATAGTTAAAGGTAGGAATATTATTATTTTATAAAAAAAATTATTATACCAAATCAACTCGTGTGTATACATGTTTTCTTAAAAAAAAAAATTGTAAGATATCGAAGCTTTTGATTGAAAAATGAATATCCATTCGTGTATGAAAAATAGAAAAATTATAGAAAATAAAGAGTATAAGATTACTTATAATTACAGGTACATACCTAATTCCTACGTAAAATAAAAAAATATAAAAAATGAATTGTTCAGTAGCCAACGTTTTGTTTTTCTGATTTTTCATTTTTAATGAACTTTCACGGTTAAATATGTGTTACAATTGAGAGAAGAACATAATAATATAATATAGAACAATATAGATATATACAAATATCTAAATTTACATCATTGTTCTTATAAAAAGTTTTTTAACGTTTGTATATTATTCAAAAATTATAATTAAGATTTAAGTTCGACTTATGAAAAACAAATTTAGATTTTTCTAGGACTAATAAATTAAATAAAAACGCGTTGTATTGATTATTATATTAAGAATAAAGATCAAATTTGACGATCAACGTATTTTGTTAGGTATTAACGAAAATTAAAACTGTAGTATCTATTCATTCTATTCAACCCTATTAATTTTTTAGGATGACAATAATAATACGATCTTTTCCCAGTTGATTCCGGTTTGTTTTGAAAAAACTTTCAATCTCGCGCGGTATCATCGTTCAGAGTGAATACGACTAGAGCGCGTTGACTATCATGATATTCGAGATAGTGTTTTGACTATTTTGTGGGCTTGTGACAGCGACGATACGAAACGAAAAAAAAAAATCATTCGATGTTAATCCGTATTAATTATTATTATTAATAATAATACCTATTAAGATTATATAATACATAATATATTATTTTATAATACGAAATGGCATTCTTCGGCTGGATAAAAACACGTATGTGCATAGAAAAATAACCAAAAAACAAATAGTATATACGTAAAAGAAAATATCATGGAAAAAAAAAATACGTATTGTTATAACGTCACCGAATTTAGTGTTAAAATTTAAAACAAACGCCCCAGTCAGAGTAACGACTGAACGTGTATTATACGTATTCGTTGCTAATAATAATCAGTGGCGTGGCGAATGGGTTATTTCTTGTTTAAGAAGCAATTGCTTCTGAATTTTTTGGGATGGCGGGTGAGTCCCTGGTTTTAAGTTGTAATTTGGTGTGTTAAAATGAAGAATATGATAATATTTTTAATCGTAAGAATGATTTATACTAAATCTATATAAAAAAAATCATCTATTTTACGATATAAAATGTATATTGGGTGGGTGGGTCCATAAGAAATTTGTCGATTGCCTCTAGAAATTTCATAGTTGGCCACGCCACTGCTAATAATATTTCGATCGTTTCGTATAAACTTATAAATGAAATAATATATTGCGATAGTGACTATTATTTATTATTTTCGCCCTCCCGTCAACGTGCAGCCTAACCTAAAAAAAAAAAAAAAACACGACATGACGTGTATTTTTTACTCGGATTTATATTATATTATAATATAAACTTGGTCGAAAACCGTATAATATATGTTGTTAGTATGACATTCGTATAATATCGTTTCGAACGAATAACACGCGTCACGGGCGCTTTATATCATATCATACAATGTATATGTTATACTTAAAATGTATATGTATATAATATGTTCTCGTTTTAATGGACGATATTATATTCATTTCTGGTCAAGTGGCCCGCGCGCCTCGCCCATAAACGGGGGGTGTCATTGTTGACGAAATCTCTAGAGATGAATATAATATTGGATCGCCGCCGTCGTCGTTGTCGCGTTGTCGAAACACCCGAGGGGGAGAAAAACGACGAGGAAGTTGTATTATGTATGTATGTATGTATGTATACGATATAATATATAAAGTCCTTTAAATGGATGAATAAGTGGACGAAAGCGAAAAGAGTGAATCGGAGAGAGAGAGAGAGAGAGAGAGATTCGAACATATTATAGATATTATATTATTATATATGGGATGCTGCAGGAAGCCCTTTTTTTTCTCTCTTTTTTTCTTCCTTCCCCTGTCCCTCGTGTATCAAAACAGATTGCCATATTTCATTACGACCGTCCGGTGCTTAAATTCGCTATATTGGGGTAAGTGCGCGTATACACACACACACATACCACCTCACCCTGCAAGCACCCTCCTCTCGCGAAGAACCGATAGCCGGCGTAAAAAGTGTGAAATATAATCGAGTGTGCATATACTGCGATATTATTATGTACACATTATACGTGTTTACAAACAAGTACGCAGACGGCTATATTTTATATTATTATATTTTATAATACACATTAGTACATTACACACCGTATAAATAGTATATAACGTCATAATATCGCGTCCTCGAGGACATTATTATGATATTGTGTCGTATATCAAAAATAATTTATAATAATATATGTGATGCGTAACACGTACAAGAGTGCGAACTATTCACACAGGACGATTGAAAGAATGGTCGAGGGATTGAAAAACTTTACTTAACTTACAATACGTTATTTATAATATATAATATAATTGTACATTGTAAATGTAAATAATAGTCGTATCGTGTTCGTTTATATTTTTAACGATAATAAACTTTCTTAGTTTTTCTCGAATTTTCACACTCTTCTGTTTTTCAAAATTTATTATATTGACCTAGGCGGTTCATTTGCCACGTGTAGTATATACATAATATCATAATTTACGGTTGTTAAATTATTAAAAATTAAAAATTGACATAAATATTAATATATGTATTCGTTTGACCCCTTTTATACAAGTACGAGTATAAGAGTTTAATTTCATCGCGGTTCACACCTAATATTATTATGTCCGAGTTTTTTACCCCTCATCACGGAGGGTATCGTGTATAAATTATCGCAAAACAAACATATAATAATATGTAACTTTTTTTTGAAAAAAAAAAAAAAACGATAAGGGTAAAATTTATTGCACTAGTTTGGCGCGGAAAAAACGCCGAAAGACTAGAAAAATAATATTAAAATCGTCGTATATTTTAATATTATAATACGTTTAATAAATAATAAAATCCTCTCGCGTTTGTATGTAGTTATATTATTATGTACGAGTAAGTTTTATTTTGCAAAAATGTATAAAATTTAAATTTATCCCTTATTTTATTATTATATCGACTATAATATACGCGTTATAATAATAATAATATATACAGTTGCTAAACTATATTATAATAATATATACGTAAGTCGCCCCTCTCTGCATAACGGGCGTCCCGTTTACATAACATTATACACGCTTTTTACCCCCCAGGTCACGTATTATTATTATTATCATTATTATCATTATTATTATTATTATTATTATTATTATCATTATTATTATATTGTTGTGTACGACAATAATTCGAGAATTTTATCAATTCCGGCGTATAAATAGTTAACCGGTGGCGATAACGCGCCGGATGTCATATTGTTATGCCCTATATATAATAATATATTTAGTATTTACCCTACGCACGCGTCGTCTCTCCCTTTTTATTTTTTTTTTTTTTTTTTTTTTTTAGAGTCTTTAAGGGATTTTTTTTTTACATAAATTCCGTACATGTGAAATAATAATAATAATAATAATAATAATAATAATATATAAATAATAATAAAAAAATATAGCGTATACGAGTAAGTATATTATAATATATTATTTCGTATATTATTATGAATTTGTGCCGGGACGACGAACAATTTTATAATATAAACACACGTGCATATTTCATGTTTTTAGATCACACAGCTCATGATCAGGGGCGTGCCGAGAAATTTTTTTCGGGGGGAAGTTAATATTTTTATAAGCACGTATTTTAAAAGTATTTATTTAATTAGTTTATAATTTTGGCATATAAAATATACATTTTTTTCTTTTTTTTTTTAGTACGAGGTTAGGTTATATTATTATTATTATTATTATTATTATAGGTTAGGTCGTATTCAATCCGTAGATTGGTCTACAATAAATGTTCCCTCTTCATGCTTCTCTGTCTTGTGCTTTATCTTTGAGTTGTTTGTACGAACCGATTCTGCAATCTTTGATTACTTCACTTGTATAACACGTTCTTGGCCTACCTCTTCCGCGTTTCCCTTCAATCATAACTTCCAATATGATGCCATGGAGTTCTTCGTTATGTCTTAGTGTATGACCCCTATCATATTCTAACGCCTTGATCTTAAATTATTTAGCAATGTTCTTTTTTCTTTGACTAAATCTAATACTTCTTCGTTTGTCTTCATTTCCGTCCATTTTATTTTCTTCATTTTACGCCAAAATCACATTTCTAAAGTTTCTAGTGAGTTTCTACCTCTTTTATCGCATACAAGTACACAAGTATATATAATATAAAAAATAGTTATGACTTATAAAAGTTTTAATATTAAGCAATCACAAAATAAATCCTTGTCTTCGAGGTGTTAAAACTTAGAGAAATATTAAACTTAAATTGTATAAAAATATAAAGTATTAAAATTTTTCTAAATTCGCCAAACTTTCGGAGGGGGAGGAGGGGTTGAACACCCAAAACCACTCTCTAGGCACGCTCCTGATCATGATATACTGTTGAAAATTTGTTTTGGAATATATAATTATTTTATAAACATAGACGCTATATTTTTACTTAAATCTTTATTTTGTTCTTAAAAACGTTCGTTAAGTTCAAAATCGTTTTTTTTTTTTTTTTTTAATAAAAAAATATTATTATCACTAATATATTATGATTTTTTTTTTTTATCAAATCGACTGTTAAATAGATTATTATTAAATTATTAGTTACGGCTTTGAAGATTTTTAAAAATTAATCGACAATTTGACGATCACCAGATAGTTAATTATATTTTTTTTTCTCCATCTCTCGTCCGAATTTAATCATTGTTCATGCTATAGTACAACATTAGAAGGAAACGTTCAAAATTTCATTATTTACTATATTATGGAACACAGATATTTTAATATAACAATTATTGTTGTTTTTTGAACCGGAATAAATATAATGACGACACAACGTTATATCTTTAATAACATTATACCGTGGTCAAATTTCGTTGAAAATTGAAATTAATCTTTTTTTGAGCGCGCCATAATAATTTTATATACCTACGCTATACCGATCCGATTTAAAACTTTGCGATAAATTGTTTATTTATATAATTGTATCGATGTGAACACGAACACAAATACGCAGCGGACAACAGTTATAAATTCATTTACGCCTGAAAACGAATCCTTTTTTTTATTATTTATACAGGACGACCATTGGAATTGTTTATTTATAACATATATTATATAGTACGCGTATCCTTGGCTCGTCTTACGATGTTGACAACTTTGGAACGTTTTCATTCAATGCTTATATTATATTTGAAATAGAACCTGTCAGTGTAAATAAACGTTTTATATATTATTATGTTAAACAAATCGTTAAAATAATAATAATAATAATAATAATAAAAAAAAAGATAGTGTTAAAACGCATAATATTATAATATATAATTCTCGTAATAATGCAATTAAGTAGAGAAAAAAAGGAACTTAGATTTTTTTTTTAAAAAAAAAACATAGACGTTCGACAATAAATCAGTGTAATTATATACGTAATATAATGTGGCGTATATTATTCGAAATCTAATTTTTAATGTATATTATTCGAAATAATAAATAGCTCAACGAATTTCTTCATTAAAATCGTGTCGTTTGGTCAAATTATATTATAAAAATAATTTTGTTTTTTGATAAAACGATGAAATTTAACATAATATAATAATATTGCCGTTTTTATTTTAACATGATATTTTCGGGTAAAAAATATATTTTACATTTCGTAATATATCATAATAATTCGTTTTAAAATTCTAGAGTTTAAACGAACTTACAAAATTTGAAAAAAATAATTTTTATTCGATTTGCTGTAATATAATATAATAAATAATTTTTCGGACGGCTTTATTTCCAATCGTTATTCGTTCTAATAAGTTTGTTTTTTTGTATTTTTTTTTTACATTTTTTTTTTTTACATTTTTATTTAATTTAAATTATTGTAAAACGTGAGCAAAATGTACGTTTTCTGACGAATACTCGTATTAAAATATGTACGCGTTAACAAAACGTTAAACACGATTGTACAGTTGTACATTTGTACCTACCAAGAGAAAATTATTCGTATTATAAACACCATTTACACTTTAGACATGAATAATAGTGTTATGGCGGACTGGCCAAAATTAATTACACTTTTATTTATAACTTTTGAATAAAAAGTCTTATTAAGTTCAGTTTGGTCGGTAGAAAACGATATTAACTGCAGTAAAAAATAATCCTCAGTTACGTATATACCTTATATAAGGTCGTAAAAACATTTCTAGACGTTTTTATTTTATATAATTCATACAGTTTAGAAATTTTTTATATTATTTGACTATTTATAACGATCAATTATTATTTTTTTAAATTAATTTTTCATCGTTTAAATATTTGTCGGGGAGACATTTTTTTCGAATAATTAGCACTAACAAATTACTTTTAATTAAACTAAAAATATATCCGTATTTATACGTAATGTTATATATTTTATACAAATTTGAAATTTATTACTCAAATTTATTACTTTGTATATTTAAATTTATATACCTATAACTCACAGACCGTTCAAACGAGAAGAATAATATTTACGTTGATCTTACGGCCCGATTGATAATATAATTATGGCGACCACTTCGTTATGGAATCAAATATTCCCGATTAAAACGGACTAAATACAGTAAAAATATAATATAACATAATATCATATTTCAAAGCATCCCTGTCGGTATAAAATGCGCGGATTTTGTCCCTCTGCAGACAAACGCAATAATATTGAATATGTATTTTTCACATTGTTCTCAGGTGTAGGTACTCGGAGCAAATAATTTTAAAATTTCACCAAGGATCAAACAAAATAATATATAATAAATTGATATAAATGAATTTGATATCTGGGTTCTGATTTTTAATCACTTTGCCCTTGAAGACCAATCAGTAATATTGTACGAAATACCTAACCTAACCTAACAAAAACACGCGAGATTTATGGTTTGTAATTAATATTACGGTAACAATCGTAATTCGTTAAAAGTTCGGAAATGTATACCTAATAATAATAATAATAATAATAATAAAAAAAAAAATCAATTTTATAGAATTTTTTTCGTTTTTATCTATTCTTTTCGAATTTCGGCTTTGGTACACTTATGCCTAACACGTATATTATAATATTATAACACTGCCGCCCCCCATGGCCCGTCCGTCACTGGGAAAAGCTAATATTTAACGCGGGAACGCGCGACGTAAAATCAGTGGAGGCGTTCGCATAATATAATCCCGCGGATTCGAGAGCGCCGCCACCGCCGCCGCCACCATCGAGAAGAACAGGGACGGACGGGCGAGGCAATTTTAGACACAACCCTTTACAGCTTAAAACGAATATGTTTATTCGACGTGAAAACCCATGCGTTTAGTTTGCAAAAGTTCAAAGGGCTTTTCCAGTCAGATGTACATTAATTTTCCACGCCGCTGAATAGGATTGCATTAATGAGTTGAACAAGAGTTGATACATTTTAATGGCGTATACGCGTTTATGATGCCGCACACACATACAATATAATATAATATATTATAATACGCGTGTACGTATAATATTATATAATATAATATATAGGGATAGGGTGAGAAAACGGGGGTGAAGGACAGAGGGGTAGTTTCGAGGATTTACCGGTGAGGGGAAGGGAAATCGCGTCGACAATAATAATAATATTATATCGTATACACGTGGAAATCGATAATATTTTAATATCATAATATTATGTTTAGTCCGTGTTTAAACCTAACCGATACGATAATAATATACGTATAATCATATAGACGGTAAAAAATTATACTAATCGCGGTATACGGTTAGGTTAGGTTACGGTATAGGTATACCCGGTTAGGCCGGGTTGGGTCGGGTCAAGATGATTTATTAAAATCACTGTGTTAGTTAAACGGGACGGGATAGAACAATCGGAGTGCGAAAGTAAATAACCGCGAAAAAACAAAGTATAACGAGTTCATAAATAAATTCGCCGCATTGTATATAGGTATAAGGTATATATACTCGTACGTATTCTCGGGACTTATTATATATAATATACTTAAGGGCCAACATACCTTTACACATATATATATAACTTTTGAGCTCGTTACATCGGCCATTGTTTTTGTTAACGACCTCTTAAATCAACACGTTGACGGACAAACGTATACAGGTAATGGCATCGGTATAATAATAATATTATAGGTTATACCTAACGACCAACGTTCTGTGTAAAGATATATTATTATTTTATATCATAGATTTTTATTTTGTAAACGGTTAGGTTAGGTATTAGGTTATACGTATTTTTACAGAACGTTTAGGCAATATCAGTGGCGTACCGTGTTGGGGTGGGTGTTAAGGGGTATTTAACTCCTTTCCCCAACAACAAAAAAATATTGAGTTCAAATTTTATGAAAAATTGAATAAAAATCAATAATACTTAGATAGTTAGATTTAAATTGTAAATTTTTTAATATTTTTTGATTAACCTCCCCCCCCCCCCCCAAGAAACAATCCTGCGTACGTCGCTCGGCAATATAATGTATAGAAATTATATATCATACTTTCGCCAAAATTCGATTGTTTATTCGTTGTTTTACAATAATTATTTAGAATAGGAGAAAAAATTATATTTTAGGTACCTACCTGTTATTATTACTATATTATACGTAGTATCGTTGCACGCACTCTAAAAATACACGAACGGATTTTCGCAGGAAATAATTTTTTTGTATTTTTAACGTCCTGTAATCTATTATCTCTAGTGATATTTTATATAATTTCTAATTCGTTATGCGATTATAAAAACATTAAAACTTAAAACTATAATTATAACTACATGAAAACTTTAGTCTTAAAAAAAGAGTCTTATTAAAGACTTTAATCAATAATCATTCAAATAAATTATTAATAAATAAGTTGTATTTATCATAACGTTTTAACGTTCGCTTATATTTTAGCTCGACGTTAATCTACATATCATATTATTGATATTTATAAGTCATTTCATTTTCTGTTGTTTATTTTAATGATATATTTTTCAAGAAATACCCTCGTCACTGTTATTATTTCGACTTTGTGTTGTTTATTTCCAATACTTGACAATATTCTAATACAAATCTAAATATTATTTTTTCCAAATAATCTACAAAAACACAGAGGTATTATTCTTTCCAATGTAGTAAATTAAATGTATAAGATGCACTAAAAAAAAAAAAAAAAAAATTACTTTCGAATGAAATAAATAAACAAATTTGTTGTAATGACGTATTTTTAATTGTGTTTTTCACTTAAACTTTACTTTACTTTAACGTTTAGGATATAACTTATTAACATCTATACAATATTAAATTATTATATTACAATATTATTAAACGATTCGAAAAATCGTAGAGTTTTTTAATTAATAATCTAATTTACGGATATTTGTAAAATATTTCATAATATTATATCTTAATCCGACTCCCAAGTGCAGTAATATTAATTATACGGTAGGAATTTTATTGAGGGTTCAAAAATCGCATAAACCGTGTTAAAAATAAACGTTAATTTGTATATTAGGTATGGGGGTATATGATTTCAACGGGAGTTCGGGACCAGAAATCAGAAATCTTCCCTTGAGTACCTACGTCGCAAAAAGTTTAAAAAGGCAAAAATTATTAACATTTTATTATCATATTTAGCCTTTTGCTGCAGTCGAAGAGAGATTTCGCTAATTAAACCGATATTATTAACACAATTATTTATTGCATCACTCGGCGGGGCCACGGCGGCGGTGCGTGTACTTACATTTTGAGTTTCGGGGTAGTTGGACCGTTATTACACTCGGAATAATAAATGCTGCAGCATTATAAATACGTGTACAATAAATACATATTATAATATACGCGTAATATAAGAACGGGAATGATTAAAGTATTGTTCAACGGACCGTATTATTACTTCTGTAATTTTTAATGCGCGCAATATAATATCGCGAGGAATAATTCCGTTTTGACTGAAGAAACGCCGTACGGGCGCGTATTTATACCGTAATATCGTATAACGATGTATACAGAGCGATCGGAATAACTGTCGCGTGCTTGGAAAATAATAATAATAATAAATATAACGTAGTGGGCGTATATTTTCAACGTCTTCTACGTTGTATTGTTTATTATGTACAATATTAAATTTTGAAACGAAAATAATATCCCTAGTCGTCCTGGTATACATACGGAGTGATTCGCGTCACTCGCTGAACACTGTACGTACACACGTTTATTTTTTCGGTTTACAAAAACATTTGACACAGTTATACTTATAATATTATTATCATATTTTTAGATTTTATTCTTGCGTTTCAGTTTTTTTTTTTTTTTTTTTTTATGAAAAAGGTAGTATTTGAAAATTCGTTTACGTTGATATATCTTTTTGCACTCACAACCACAAATTATTTGTACCTATTTCATATCGAAAAGTCGACCAAGTTTAAACAAACCGACAGATAAAAGATAATAATATTTGTTTTTCTATTTTCCAGCGCGACACGAAACAAAAATGGTAAAGAATTTGTAAACGACTAAAAAATTGACCGATGAAACGATAGTATTAGATAATAATAATAAGTTATTCGGATCGCTCTGTATGTATTGGTGTATATTAATAATAATAATACGAGTATAACGGAGCGAATCGGTTTTCGTTGGACATAATAATAATATATTTTTATGATATTGCGACGACGAGAAGAATTAATTAAATTTATATAATATAATATAATAGGTACTTGCAGTTTCATAAAAATATCGTCGCCGGACGATATTAACGCGTATTTTCTGTTTAAAATCCGTACAACGATAACACTGAAATTAAAAAATATAATAATACCTAATAATAAAAACAACAATACAAACGATATTATGATTTTTGTAAAATAATAAATACAAACGTCACCCTTTATTATAATTATTATTTTGTGCGCTCGACGACTGAAATACGTCGAGAGACAAAATATATAATTATATATATATATATATATATATAAATACATTCAGAAATATTTATCGTACGCCGTAGTTATTCAATTACTCGGTTTATTAAACTCACGAGGAAAATAAATTTTCAAAGAGATTATGTAATTATTTTAAATTGTATATATTCCATGACAACCCAAAGACGACATAATTATAAATTTTATAATATTATATACTTACAGTAGACAGTACAAATAATTTTTATCATAGTACTCTGTTGTGCGTGCATATAACGTGTGTACATGTTATAATATATATATATATATATAGTAGTATAGTTTAATACGTATATACCTAACATAAAATATACTTACTTTAATAGGTTAGGAAAAATTTTCTTCGAGAATACAAGATTATAAGCTAAGTAATTGAAAAGAGAACAAACTGTATATAATTTAATAAAACTAGTTATCTCATTGTATGTATTTATATATGTATAAATGATGAAACGTAAAAGTTTTTCTGATAAATTACGCGCAAACATGAATATTATATCGTGTACGTGCACTTAACAAGAAATAATAATTTTATTTTTTTTATGTAAAATCTAATAAAAAATTAATTTTCTGATATTTTAATTCGACTATGGCAACAATGGCGTCATTTCAGTATTTACTAGAGTAGGGCAGATGACCCATCAATTAGATAGTTTAGTTAGTTTTCAAAGAATGGAGGTTCAAAGTTATTATTTATTTATTATTTATAGGTATTATTTTATTTATTAAGAGGCGGTCGGATGACAATCTTTTCGTTGTATAATAATGGTTAATTTATAACTTCTTTGTAAAAACCATAGATGCACACAAATAATAAATATACATAAAATTGTTTGTGTATTGTGTTCATTTGTTCACGATATGTCGATATATATATTATATTTTTGTCTACATCGCGAATTTATAACATTGATTCGTAGTTTATACTATCTATATTTCGATTTTTATCAAATATAATTGAATAATGTTTTACGCTAATTTTTTTTTAACAATTAGGTATTTCTTAAAATGTATCTTAATAAAAAATATAAAAAATATTCTTATTCATGTAACAATTAGATATTTAGATATAATAAAATCAAAATGAACATTTCTCAATTTTAAATCTATCAACTTAAGATTTGGCTAAATAATAGACTATGTCAAATGTATGCCTCTCCCCCCAAATAACGCCACTGTATGGTAACTTACAAAGTTCCAACAACAATCTATATATAGGTACCTATTATACAGTAACCAGATATAGGTATATACCTACATATATTATATGGTATAGATGAAAAATCCATTTTTTTTAAACATTTTTAACATTTTATTATAATTTACCTACTTATAAATTTATAATATAAACGTAGGTGGCAAATTTAGTTTCATGTATTTACTTGTACCTAATTATTTTTTAAACATTTTAGTATACATTTACATTTTAATTATTATTATACGTATCAAAAGATGAGACCAAACAATAGAAAATATATTTTAAATTTGAGTTACAGTACAGACTTACAGTTAAAGCTTATATTATGTGTAGAATATTAAACTTATAAATAGTTAGGTACCTATTTATAAGGTTAGGTTAGCTATATCAAATACCAAACAAAGTCGACGATTTAAGAAAGAGGCGAATCTTTTGGGCTGGCCACGCATAGCAAAAAGAAAGAGCCCTTATAAACAATGTACTATATGTGGCTCTCCAGAAGGCGTAAGACCACTTGGTAGATAAAGGTTGCGGTGGGAAGACCAGGTGTTAAAAGATGCTGATTGGCGAGTCTTAGTGTAGGATAGAGAGAGATGGCTTAGGTTTGTCAGTTTGGTCTTAAATGCCGTCAACTACGAAGAAGAAGTTACCTATTCACTAACTTTTAACACGTTTAAAAATATTTTGATATTAAAATGGCAAAAATACATATTGTAATATACAATGTCACGAACATCAATAATAATTAATATTTTTAATATTAATATTTCGACATAAAAATGTGTGATTTAGTGATTTCGAAAAACCAAAAATTATTTAAAAATTAGTTATATTTAAAAAATAAGAAAATAATGATATGTTCGCCTCGGTCGTATAAAATATAAATCATATATTTTAAAACGTGTGTCTAATGACAATATAGGTAATATTGTCGAAATAAATATTCCAATAAATATCGTCAAAATATTATGAAAAATCCCATACCTACATATTATTATCATTATTTTATCCTAATTATCAATTTAGAATTTACCAAAGAGGATCAAACGCGTTTCGTCAGTGCTGGTTAATTACCTACTGAGGTATTGATGTCGGTTACAAGTCCATAAGATCTCGACGGCGGTTACGGTACAGTTAATTTCTAGTCTTGGTTTACGCGTGCAAGAATATAATAATATAGTATTATAGTTGTACGGAGTTATATTATATTTTCGTTTGTGTTTGTTCCTATCAAGTAAATTGTAAATCATCAAACCATTGTTAAGACACTGTAAATACATAATATTATATAATATAACAGTTCATTACCAGTTCATAATCAGTTATATCCAGTGCTTGATTTGGTGGGTACGTGGGGGGACGGAGTACCTCTTCTATTTTTTTATTTTTTCAAGCGTACCCCTACTAATTATTAAATCCCCTATGATATTACACGTACTTAAGCACATTAGAGGGGACGCTATTTTTTTTGATAGTCTGATAGTCCCCCTACTTTTTTTTCTCCAAATCAAACACTGGTTATAACTTATAAAGTTATGACATAATTCAAATACAATAAAATTATGATAATTAAAATTAAGTTCAGCAGTATCACAATTACTAATTACATAATTATATAAAATACATAGATATAAGCAGTAATAGAGGTATAGAAAATTCAATCGATTATATTAAAATAATATAAGAATATTAAGAACAATGTAATGTAGTTATAGAAATAATGGATATAGGTGGAAATTTTCTAAAAATAATTTGATATGCGACCAAACGACCGAAATCTAAATAATATGAAAAATTATGACGTAAAGTTGGTAAGCATGCGAATACAATAAAATGTATAATATAGAAACAATAATAATATAATATATTATATTCGAAAATGAAAACGTTATTATTGTAATTTATACGTTTCACCTTCGTAAAACTCGTTATTTCTGAAAGTTTTGTCGTAAATATTACCTACATACATAGGCGAAAATAGACATTTTTATTAGGTCAGGCCAAAGAAAATATATAAAAAAAAAATTAAAAAAAAATTAAAAAATTAAAGTAGGTAGTTTATAAGAGACGCATAATCGATAATACGGGTACCACAAAACAAACATTACCAAAATACCGACTATCGACTTATTTATTATTACGAAAAATTAACTATTGCTTGTTGCTATAATATATATTACGTCTAAATCGTTTAAATCTAATAATAATATCCAGGGGCGGAAAGGCCTATCGGGAAACCGGGATTTTCCCGGTGGGCCCCATCGTATGATGGGCCCCCTGATGGTCTGGTATTAACAACTTATTTTATGTTTGAGTTACATTTATAATCAGTGGCAAAGCTTGAGTTTGTGATTAGGGTAGACAAATTTTTTTTCGAAAGCAATTATTTAACCAAAAATGTATGTTTAAAATGTGTATTATTTTTACTACACAGGCAACGGCTATTAGATACAAATACGAATAAGAATATTATTACGATATTAATGATAAAAAAAATATAATTTTTTTCTTCTGTATTTGAATTAATATTATTATAAATAAAAATAAAAAGTACTATATGTATTGAAGTATGTTAATTCTTTATTGTGTAATAAAAAAAATTATAGTAGAAATATGTATTTTATATTGTAAACTAAAAAAAAAAGAGCTGATACTCCTGCCGCATAGGATACAGGTGTGCGAATCATAGCGTTTAATTTTAATTAGAATTTGAATGCACTGATAAACCATTACATTATAGAAAAAACGATTCTGAGTGAAATTCAGTCAGATTATAATTTTCGTTTGAACTAAAAATATCAACTTTAAACAGCTATAAAAAAAAATTGAGATTAGGGATTTTTCTAATATTTTAGTATGATGTTAAGTAATATGTAAGTATACTTCAATAAAATTTTCAGACCCTAATACCAAAAATTGCCAATTTTATCAAATATTATATACGTAAAAACAAGAATTTTACGAAATATTCAATGTCCGATATTTTGTGGAAAAATTAACGTAACGAATCCAAAATTTTACCATATAATATAGTAGCGATGTGAACACTTAAAAAAATTTTCAAGTCTCTATCTTAGCCTGAGTTATCGTGAAATATAGGAATTGAATTCGTTAAAATTTCATTTTCGTGAAAAATGCCGTTTTTTCTATGTTTTTTCTACCACTTAGGGTCAATTTTGAGACATTCGAAAAATGAGCTAAATAAAGTACCAACTAGATCCACTTTACTACCAGAAACATTCCCTATTCGTGATAATCGAAGAATTATTTCGGGTAGTAAAAATGTCTTCAGAATAAAAAAAAAAAAAAAAAAAAAGCTTCGCTCAAAATCTAAAAGGTTATGGGACCGAAAGAAGTGGAAAATTTTAAGGGGCCTTTTTTTAATTCAGTTCCCGGTAACATAAAATAGTCCTATCCGCCCTTGATAATATCTAAAACCTATTATACTATAGTAGTATAGTACATAGAAATTTAGACTCCATAACCAATTTTTTTCTTTGTGTAGACTGTAGAGTGTGTACAATTTAATTTAAGAATTATATCAAGCGATTCAAGCCCACAAATTCGTACACTTATAAATTATAATAAGTATGCGCAATGCGCATGAGTGACATAATAATCATGCATTCGTGCAGTATGTAAATATTTATTTTTAAACGCAAAATTTCACGAATTTTAGATGTGAAAAATAAAGTTTTTAAT
Source organism: Tetraneura akinire (assembly GCA_021307375.1). NCBI lineage: Eukaryota > Metazoa > Arthropoda > Insecta > Hemiptera > Aphididae > Tetraneura > Tetraneura akinire. The sequence continues at coordinate 2,412,521 of JAIUCT010000029.1, forward strand.
TAAAAAAAAAATATGTAATATTAGGAATTTAAAAAAAATCACTTAAATATATGCCCAAATAATTATTAAAATATATAATATACTTTATAAAAATTTTCAGTCAGTATTAGGTCAGGCCATGGCCTGACTGGCCTGACCCGTAGTTTCGCCTATGCCTACATACACCGTTGGTTTCAATTCCCATCGTTTAAATATTTTGGAATACACAACTTGTGTTATTACGGTGCTGGTCGGGATTAATAAATATTGTGATTTGACAATAATAATTAATATCGTGACTTATATAATATTATAAATTTATAATATAATACGAAGTAATAATATATGTATACAAACGAATTTATGTGACTATGTGAGCAACAAAATAAAGTATATTTATATTATACGTCGCATACTTGTATGGTATATAACTATGGGGAATTTGGAATAAAAAACCTTTTTAAAGTAAGTACATCTGTGTCCACTTTCTAATCTATAGTATGTAATATATAGATAGGTAGCAAACGTATCAAACTTTTAAAACACTTTTACTGTCCCAAAAACTGTTTTCGAATAAAAAAAATAAAAAAATAAAAATAAAAATAAAATAAAACACATAATCGTGACATTGTAAAACCAATAGCCAATATTTCTGAATCAAAATGGCCTCTCGTAAAACACACTATACATAACATATTATATTATTATATTAAGTCGATAATAAACAATCGACTTGCACGTATATCACAAATAAAATGTCTTGTCGTTTTTGTCCATCGTAATAATAATGTTATAAATATTTAGTTTCGCCCAGTTTTTGTTTTCTTCCAAATAATTTACTCTTTTTATATTTTCTCGATATTATGATTGCTCATGATATATAACAAGTATCGTTTTTGACATAAAATATATATTATACGCCTATTTAGTGCGAGATATTATATATTATATTCGACGTAAAATATAAATCTTATTTTAAAGTTTGAAGAAATCGTATATAACATAATAAACATAATAAATTATAAAAAACAAAAAAAATTTCCATTCGTCAATTACGTCTAAAATGCAGAACAAAAACGGTGGATATAACGCGAAAAAAAAAATTAACTACCTATACATAACCATGATATATAATATAATTGTGTTTTCCACGAGAAATGTGAATTTTTCTATATCAATGTATTATAGTAAATTTATATTCATATTCATAATAATTCTCATCCTATTTTAAATATTTTATTATAGTTACAATAAATTGAATTAATATTATAATAAGCATAATATTATATATACAGGGTGTAACAGGTCTATCTGACAATTGCAATAACTTTTTTTCTATTCATTTTTTTCAAATAAATACTGAGCCCTTGCGCTACAATACTGTCGATTTCAAATATTTTTTTGTA
>JAIUCT010000029.1:2413915-2423988 GCA_021307375.1 Tetraneura akinire
TACAAAAAAATATTTGAAATCGACAGTATTGTAGCGCAAGGGCTCAGTATTTATTTGAAAAAAAAAAGTTAAAAAAAATGAATAGAAAAAAAGTTATTGCAATTGTCAGATAGACCTGTTACACCCTGTATATAATATACGCCAATAATATTTTAATTATTTTAAGCGAATTCTGACGTTTCGTCGAATACGAATATATAATATAATAATTAATATATATAATATATTTCTTAAAATTATAAAATTTAAATAAAAAAAAAAATTTTATTTTTGGCAAATTTAATGGAAAATAATGTATAAGCACTATAAGCAAAACGGTTATCGAACGTTACTATTTGATAGTATTGTGGCGATTCGCTTTCAATTAAAACATATGTAAATATAATAATTATATATATTTTGGTGGAATGTATGTTATTTATTTGTATTTCTTTTTTCTTCTTTTAGATTCTGAGCGAAGCGATAATAATTATGTTTATTTTGATGGAAAGTATGTTATTTATTTGTATTTCTTTTTTCTTCTTTTTGCACAATATTTTTAATTCAAATTTAATAAAAAATACATTTCCCATGTTTTTAAATTAAACATTTTCAATTTCTATTTCTTTTCATTAATAGACATTAAGACATAGACTAAATATATATTGTATAATATAAAATGAATGTATTAATATAAAATATAATGAGTATGACATTATGCTACAATAAAATATTCAAACATGTTCTACATTTTTTGGCTTTTCTATTAATTTTTATTGTGAAAGTATTGAGAAATAATAAGAAGAATATTTGTATGGATTTTAAGATTTTCGTTTAAAATAAAAATATCAACTTTAAACAACTATATAAAAAAAAAAAATCAGAAATGGGATTAACTTTCCAACCGGAAACGTTTGCTATTTATAACAATCGGAGCATTATTTCAAATAGTAACAGTGCCTTAAGACATAAAAAAAGAAAAGAAACAAAGACACACATCATTGTAAAACCAATATATTCTTCGCTTCGCTTAAATCTAAATTTTTCATTTCAAATTAATTAATAATCATGAAATTTATGGACAGAAAAAAAAAATAGAGATCGTTGTTTCTATAACAATACAAAGGTTTTATTGCTCAATCTACTAACTGAGTAGTGAGTACTATAACATTATCCAAAGAACTGTTACCTAATAAATTTTTTATTTTTTATCCATGAAAATTATAATAAAATAAATTTCAATTATTCAGTTCGATCACCTAAATCCCGCAGTTTTATTTTACTCTTCATCTTCAGTTTGTTATATAATTCAAAAAAAAAAAAAAATCATGATTGATCTCACCTATTATTCTATTCCATTTACCGCCAAAAGTATGTTATTTATTTTAGATGTGTAGTCAGTATTTAAAGGTTTCGAAAATGAATTACAAGTAGGACTATTTTCAAGTTTAGTAAATTTACAAATAATGTACATCCACGAAGCACAACGCGTTTTAAGATAATAGACATTTAGACCAGAAAGAATCGAACAATCAATATGGTAAGGATAAGAACCATTAGTGTATTATTTAGTAACCATCTAGGTTATACAGAAAAAATATTTTCTTAACATAATTTATAACATTTTATCATGACATTATTATCGAAATATAAGGAGAGATATATTTTGAGAAAGTTTAAAAAAAAAATTTAATTGAGTTACATTGTATCCAACTAACGTAGTCTACATAATTTTCAAATTGTTACAATTTTAATGTAATGAGGCCTACCTTTGGGAGCACAGATTTTTAGTATATGTTAATGTTTTTGTATATATTCCCTCACAACATACTCTATCATGGCAAACTAGGTGGCTGGTTGCTTGCTCAACACAATCTACAATTGTGTTCACCGACGACTACAGCTACAATAATCACATATAGTAGGGTATATATATATATATTATATGTACTGTGTATACGTGTAACCCGATGAAATTAATGGCATATGTGATATTCACCTTTTGTACTATCAGTCAAATAATAGCTCTTACTGATGTAGTACATATCCAATATATACTTATATTATTATAAGTATATAAATTATAGTATTTTTATGTGATTGGTAACACAATTGTAGATTGCGTTGAGCAAGCAATCTAGTACACCAAGCATATACACTAATTTATGTATGAAATATATTAATAAAGTAATACGTGGTATTCATCTTCTGTACCAACACTGTGTTTATAACCTTATTTTGAAGTAGTTTATATGCAATATATATTTGTATCATATGTGATTATTGCAGATTTAGTTGTCGGTGAACACAACTGTAGATTGCGTTGAGACAGTAATCTAGTCTATCAGTCTTCTCTGTATTAATTTATCTACTACAAAGTATAAAGTGATACTCATATTATTTTTATATATTAACTCGTCCTGTTGTATGAAATATTATTTACCAATATAATATGTACAATACACTTTTCCTAGCTTGCTTAAGAAGTAAGCTGTTTATTCTCTCTCTATTCTCTGCATTATATATAGGGCAGTGTTATAGGTACTTCCTATCAATCGCCTCTTGCATTTGTTATTACTTAGAGTCCAACAGAATGAATCTTTTTACATTTACTATAATAATTGTTGTTTTTGGTTTGCTCATCGCATTATATTTTTGTTGTTTCGGTATCCAAATGCCATCATGTGATTCATTCATTGCAGGCATTGCATGGATTGAAAACAAATTGTGTGCTCTTGTTGGAATAATAGGTTCATGTATGGAGAGAAGGAATAACCAAGCTAGAATCACTGATGCTCAAAGAGGTGTAGAATTAGGAGGCCAATAATTTCAGCAAATTTAGCAAATGGCTTGAATAGTGCCATGGTATGTAATATGTGATATTCATCTTTTATACCAACACTGTGATTGTACCTTTTTTTGATGTAGAACATATGCAATATATATTTGTGTTATTGTGATTATCGCAGCTGTAGTCGTCGGTTAACACAATTGTAGATTGTGTTGAGCAAGCAACAAGCTACCTAGTCAGCAAAGATAGAGTATGTTGTATGGCACATATACAATAACTTATATTTAAGTTGAATTGGTTCAGGACTAACTTGCTTTTTCTCTTGTTTTTCATATTACCTAATTAAAATTGCCCCTTTTCAATTAGTATAAATGTTATATAATATATTTGTGTTTGCATCAAAACATGTGATATATGCTTGTTCTTGTTGTCGATATCGTAGTTGTTATCGAACACAATTGTAGATTGTGTTGAGCAAGCAACCAGCTATCAAGTTTAACGTGACAGGGTATGAGGTACGGACAGTATGTAGTTACCCATATAGAATTTCTGAGATATCTACATTGTACTCGTGTTAATTAAATTTATAAAAAGCACGTTTGTTATGAATCTCAACTGTTTTTTTTTTTTATAGATGTTTAAAGTTAAAATTTTTAGTTTAACCGAAAATCTTAGAATCTATTCAAGTAATCTTCTTATTATTTTCAATACTTTTACAATGAAAATTTTATTAAAGCATACCTATATTTTGGTTAAAACAAATTCTGAATGTTAGAAAAATATCAAGTACCTCTTTTTTTATAGGTATTAAATTTGAAATTTTAGTAAAATTAATATTTAAAGTACGAGAATTTATACATTGTATTCATCTTATTATATTTCAATATGTTGAAATATACCACTGCCTCAAATATACATAGTGGCTAGTGCAGAGAAAAGAGAGAGAAGATATATTATATAGGAATCTACCTCTATATACAAGCTACTTAAAATAATAATATTATTTTGGTAGATAATATGTCGTATGGAATAAAACGCGAAAGGACAAGTTATTTTATAAATATAACATAAGTTTACAACACACATTCTAGCAGATAAATTTATACAGAGAAGACTCCTTAATGATTATGATGTAGTATGTGGCTTTGGAATATTTTACTTTTGTCTTAGAAAAGAAATTCGATTCAACTGTACAATAATATTTCCCTTTGTTGGACATTATTCTCTCTACTTTCTTACATTTGTCAGTAGTACACAAGTTCTAATCAATAATCACTTATATTTTGTTAACCTATTATGGATTGCTACTTCTCCCTGTACTAGCGAACTTGTGCATTTTTTCACACACATATACATGTATGAAATACATGATATACAAGATGAAGTAAGAAGGACGAAATTTGGTACCTTCTTAGTTGTAATAGTAATAGCATTAAATGTAGTTTAATTGTCTACTACTTAGTCCGCTGGGAGAGAGAAAGTGGTGCAAGGAATGTTACCATATAGTTATCCATAATAAACCTCTAAGTGTCTAATATATTTTTTTTTTTGTATATATTAAATAAAAACAACGTTCTTGTTAAGAATATTAATAACATTTTTTTGGTTATTGAACATTTTTAATCATAAACATATTTTTTATAGGAAAAATATTTTTATTAAAGTTGAATAAAAAAAAAATATGTAAAAGGAAAAAAAGAGATACGAATAAATAATATACTTTTAATAAAATATTTAAAATTATTTATAATTTAATATATTTAAAATGTATTAAAGGTTAATAATTTACACAATTATTTAGGAACCTGCATTTTTTATTTATTTATTTTTTTACTTCTTCTTCCTAATTTAGGTAAAAGGTAAATAATAGTTCGTTGTATTAGAAAAGATTAACATTATTACTAAATCACTATACATTGTATCACAATTAATAACAATATAATTATTTTAATAGTAATTTGAACAATGATAGGTATTAAAAAGTTAATAAGTAATAGTTAATATAATTTAATCCGTAATAATTAGTGTAGGTATTAGGTATATAACTAAATTATAATTAAATTTTTTAGCCAATTAAAACGTGTTAGATTCATATATGACGCTTCCACGTACGAGTATATATTTCATACATGATTATTATAACCTGAATATTGTCATTGAATTAAATACTAAACAAGTAACGTTGTCCATATTATACAAGTATTTTTCAAATTGACACAAGTGTAATGTAAAGTGGCCTGTTTATGGGAGCACAAATTTTTAATATAGGTTAGTATATGCTGGGTGTACTAAATAGCTTGCTCAACGCAATCTACAATTGTGTTAACAATCACATCATATAATACTATAATTTATACACTTATAATAATTTAAGTATATATTGCATATGTACTACATCAATAAGAGCTATTATTAGAGTGATAGTATAAAAGGTGAATATCACATATTAGTATATTACATTAATTATTTCATCGGGTTACATGTATACACAGTACATATACTAGACTTTACATATCTACAGAACATACACTATATGTACACATATACTATGTGTGATTATTGTAGCTGTAGTCGTCGGTGAACACAATTGTAGATTGTGTTGAGCAAGCAACCAGCTATCTAGTTTGCCATGGTAGAGTATGTTGTGCCGGAATATATACAATAACATATATTATTAAAAATCTGTGCTCCCAAAGATAGGCCTCATTACATTACAATTGTGTCAATTTGAATATTATGTAGACAACGTTACTTGGATACAATGTAACTCAATTAAATTTTTTTTTAATCTTTCTCAAAATATGCCTGTCATAATAGTTCGAAAATGACGTCATGATAAAATCTTTTTTTTATAGCTGATTAAATTTATATTTTTATTTTAAACGAAAATGTTATAATTCATACGAGTATTCTTCTTATTATTATCAATACTTTTACAATAACAATTAATAAAAAGCCGAAAATATTGGAAAATGTTTGTAAATATTATTGTCGCATACTGATATATAGAAAAATTATTATGTATTTAAGCGGGCCTAAACGATAAGAATATGGACGAGAGTATTTTATTTTTTGTAAAAAGAACTAAACCGCGTAGATATATTTATAATATATAGGGGAAACAAGTTTATACATTAAATATTTATTTGTGAAATATAAATGACGTTTTCAAAAAAAAAAAAAAAAAAAAAAAAAAAGCAACGTAAAAATCGCGTACTTATAATATTTAGTGTCCAAAATCAATATAGATACGGTGTGATCAAAATTGTATGTCACAATTAAACGGTTGGGGATTACAAACGATTTTCAATATCTTTGTAACACGCAATTTTGATCACCCTGTATATACGTATATACCTATATATATATATATATATATATATGAATATGTCGACTTAAAATCGTTTTGCTTTGTGTTTTTGTTTATTATTTTTTCTTATCGACGCGCGTATATTATACGATAGAAAATTGGGAAAAAACTCGTAAAAGCGAGAGGACCGCCGGACGGAGGGATGAAAGAACGAGAGAAGTGTAAAAAAGAGACGAAAAAAAGGACGAAATAAAAAAAAAAAAAAAAAAAAAAAAAATTAACTTGTCAACGTGCGTTGTAATTTACATTTGATAAACAACGGGGTAATATTTTATGTAAGAAACGGCTTGTCCGGCCGCGCGGGCGCGCGTATACTCGTACGCTGTATTATATAAAGTATAACCTATACGAACGGCGCGGGTGGACGGTCGCCCGGTGGTCCCGCGGGACGCGCCGGCCAGAAGGGGACTCCGGCCTAGCCCGTGGACGGCGAAGGGTCCGGAACACGGTCAAGGGTCCGGCAAATTATTGCCTGTCAACCGGACGGCGGACGGTCCGTTTAATATTTCACGGATCCGCGTGACTTTCTCCTCCGCGGTGTAATATATACGTATAAAAATAGTTACCGCCGGAATCGTTTCCCCCCGCCGAAAGAACACAATTGATACGGAACGTCCGGCCGAAAAATATAGTAAAAGTATAATACAACGGTTGTAAAATATTTTTCATTACTCACTCGGGGGACGTGTACTGTACATAATATAATATTATATTATATATTATATTATTGTATTAAAATATAATATAATAACATATTATACGTTTTCCCGGTTTCTTTCATTATTTTTACTTTCTCCCGCGGCGCAAACGCGAAAAAATAAAAATTACGTATACATAATAATAATAATAATAATAATAATAATAATAATATAATGTAATAATCATATGCGACAAAGGACGCGCCGCCGACTGCTGCACGCCTGCAGGACGTCCGGCCCCGCGGTAGATATTATATTGAGTGCGCCCGAGGCCAAAGTCGGAACGCGAGAATATCACAATAAAAAACGAGGGAAGGGATACTGGTGTGAAAGGGATACAGGTGTAAATAAGAGGATAGTGTTGAATTTTGATTAACATTTGAACGCAACGTTAAATCATTACTTTCGTGAAAACGATTTTGAGCCAAGTTCACATCAGTTAATATAATACGTGTACGTACCTATTAAAGTTCTTACATTTATCAGTCTCTATATACGTTCAATATAATAAATAATTTATCATAAAACCCCTAAATGAGTCGCCTAAATCTGGCAGTACTTTTTTTATATTGAACGTAGAGACTAATAAATGTAAACATTTTAATCAGTACATATACCTACTACATTTTTATATTATATGATGAATTTCGTTTGGAATAATTTTTCGAATGTAATGATTCATTATTGCGTTCGAATGTTAATCAAAATTCAACACTGTCCTCTTTACACCTATATCCCTTCCATTTTTTTTTTTCATTTCAAGTTTTTTATACTTTAAACTTTAAACAGTTATATATAGGTATATAAAAAAAAAAAAATCGTAAATGTTATAATTCATAATTAATTGGAACTGAGTTAAGTAAAATGTATTTTAGCTTCAATACTATTTTTTTTTAATTTTTATCAATTTTATTTAACTTTATTGTAAAATATTGAAATATAATAAGAAGAATCAATAAAAATACTTTAAATATCGATTTTACTGAAATTTCAACTTTAAACGCATATAAAAAAAAAAAATTTGAGATTTGTAATTTTCCTAATATTTTGGAAACAGGTACGTTGAGAAATATATCAGTATGGTTCAAAAAAAATTTTCCAAATTTTTTGGTCCTTTTTATTTTTATTGTAAAAGTGTATTGACTCATAATAAGAAGAAACGTGCATGAATTATACGACTTTTGTTAAAACTAAAAATATCAACTTTAAACTTTAAACAGCTATAAAAAAGAATTGAGACTTGAGATTTTTTTAATATTTGGATATCATATTATGTGAGTATATTTCAGTAAAATTTTCAGACCTTAAAACTCAAAATTGCCAATTTTATCAAAAGTACAAGTACGTAGTAAACTAGTAACAATGCACAATTTAATATAATACATATTTTAATATAAAGTGTAGGTGGAAATATAATAAGTGGAGAGATTGTGTTTTTAAAGAAAGTAGAGGGATAGCGCATCCTCCTGGACCTGTACCACTCCAATTCTACCATATTGTATGTTTAGGATATCGATTCTAAATAGAATTCGTTTATAAATCGAAAAAAAACGTTTTTCGAAGTTTATTCGACTACATTACATTTGTACACATAACTAAATAATAGTAAACTTAAACGCCATATTATTATTATGTTTTAATAAAAAAAATATTCCCCGTTTTATATAAAGTCGCGAAATGATTATTGTTCTTATTGTTCGTCGGAAGACATTTTTTTTTTTTTTTCGTCTTCCGCATAATTTCGTTTGTTCTGCAGGGTACTTCCGCGCGCAAGACGAACTGTAGCTAGCGTGGAGGGGAAAACGTTTAAAAATTGATCATAGCAACGCGTATTTAGCTCGAGTTGAATAATTCAGTACCGTTGTCGCATTATTTATTATAATAAAATAATACCGAATTTGTATTATTTTAATATTATGAATATATTAGTCTTTTTTTTTTTTTTTTCGTTTGAAAACCAAATATATTTTACAGAATTTATATTATTATTGTAAACGTAATATTATGATAATTGCGCCTTATATTACAGAGATCCAAGAAAAAAAAACCTGACAAACGCTGTATAACCCTAAGTATATACAGTATAGACAAAATATTCCAAACAATTTATTCGTCTCAGCTATGCAAATTTGAGATATTTCCTCGATATTCTTTTTTCTCTTATTATTAATAAAATGATTATTTTGTTTTAATTTTCTTTTTCCTAAACGACGATTTTAATTTTATTGATATACCTATATAATATATTATTTGGATTTAACTGACGGTAAAGAAACGCTTTAATTATGGTCGTTTATTTTGAATACATTTTTTTTTATTTGTTATCAAAATAAAATAATATCGACGTCGATAGTATGAGTATTAGATTTTAAGCGGAGGGAAAAATTTTACAATGATAGGTGTCTTTATTATTATTATTTTTTTTTTATGTCTAAAGACACTTTACTACTCGAAATAATGCTCCGATTTTCACGAATAGAATATGTTTCTGATTGTAAAGTGAATTTAGCTGGTACTTTATTATTTAGGTCATTTTTTGAATTTCTCAAAAGTAACCCTATGCGATAGAATAAACGACCAAAAAAAAAATGACGAAATAACGGAATTTTCACAAAAAACTGAAATTTTGACGAATTTAATTTCAATGTTTTTTACGATAACTCAAGCAATTTTGAAGTAAGAGACATAAAATATATATTAGGTATTTATATAAAATTGATAAAATTTTGGAACCATTAAGTTAATTTTTCTATAAAATATAGGACTTGTTACGAAATAGCTACGAAACTGAGATGCAAGAGTAGTTTATTTTTTAGGCGAATATAAAAGAAGTCAATCGTGGACGCAGATTAAATGGTAGGACACGAATGTGTTTTTGAAAATATAACTCCAAACATTATTGCAGATAGGATTCGAACGATAAAGTAACGAATGAGACGCAGCGTATAAAATTTCGAATAAAAAAGCTCGTTTTTCGCGTAAAAAAAAAATTGTCTAGGATCATTTTGGTTCTCGGGTATACGGATTTATAAAATATAATGTTATCAATTATTTGTCGAAGCTGTCGTAAAATATATTTATTATGTTTTTGTGTATATAACAGACCCGTCGTGGACCGCGGGCGACACAGTCATCACAAAACGCACTGCAGGAGTGAACGTCGTTCGTACTGAAGAATAATAAACAATATAATAATAATAATAATAATAATAATAATAATAATAATAATAATAAT
>JAIUCT010000029.1:2423998-2442026 GCA_021307375.1 Tetraneura akinire
TAATAATAATAATAATAATAATAATAATAATAATAATAATAATAATATTAATAATAATAATAATAAATTTATAACATTTTAATATATTTCGGTCGATGAATGTGGAAAATATTTTATGGACCGCGTTCAATAAAAATTATACGTGGAACCGTTTTATTGTCGTTTCTAGAATTGATTAGAAAAAAGAAAACGTTTTGTTCATTTATTTTCTAATATTGTATGAAATTTTATTTAGAATTATTACATTTTAACCATATAATAAAAACAAACGTGAATAACATAATATTATATAAATTACGATAAAAAAAAAAATAATAATAATAATAAAGTACTTATCTAAATATAAAAGTGTATGGTTACATTTTTAAACCTAGATGCATATATAATATGATATTATAATAGGTAGATAACCGATTTGATAAGACAAAATTTAGATAAAATATTTTTACGCTCGATAGAGAATCAATATAAAAAACTAATTAGGCTGACTATCGGCCGAAATGGGAGAGGGTTCCTTCGTTTCTCTATACTTTTTTTAGTCAACAACACAATAATTCATCCCTCCTAGACTATAATGTATATAATCATATTAAAAGTTGTAGTGTCGCATACTCGTGCGAAGCGCGCAAGGATAGAAATAATTATTGTATAATTTAATTTCAAGATTTTACTATACATGCATTCAATAGAATACCATAGAATATAAATATAAATTAACTCAAGTAAGTATACTTTCGTGGAGACTATAATTATTATAGTTTGTAATGTATTTAAAGTTATTATTAAGTTAGGACATCCCTCCATTTATTTTGAGCCGTTTCGAGCATTGCATTTGATAAGATGAAGATATTGATTTAACGATTTAAGAGAATGTTTAACCGCGGACAATATTAAAATTATTAAAAAAAAAAAAAAAGGTGCGGAATAGTCACACAAGACCTAACCCTCGAGGACTTATTGAGTCCTATAACTTGAGTTTACGATTATTTTGAAATTCGAAAACGACGTGTGCACGCGAGACGAACGGTGAAAACCCGTTTTATAAACGCTCTGTATAAAACGATATTATTTTATGTGTAATAGTTACGTAATATTATTATCGAATCGTTTTATCGACGTTATTGGTTCGAATTCGTACTTTGACGTATATTAAAAAAAAAAAAACGTATTATTTATATTTATTTTATGCGTATAAATACATAAATATTATAACACGCGTTATTTAAACGGAGGATTTGTTGTTGTTTTTTTTTTTTTTATTCGTTGCGGACCCGACTGTATTCTTCCGAAACGCTTGCCTTCCCCTAAACGTCCGCACCGCCGCAGCCTCTCCGAATTTCGCGTCCCTTTTCTGCAATGACTGAGACCCGCGAGCGCGCGTAATCTCTCGATTTCATTATCGCCCCGTGTATATACGCACATAATATATAAGTTATCGTTCTGGCTCGACGCTATACGCTTCGCCCTGTATACATGTATATAATATAAAACATTGACATTTTTAAAAACATAATAAATTTGATTTCGTTCGGCTTAAAAAACCGCCGCGCCGCCCTCCGTATATAAACGCTCACACACACACACACACAAACACAAATATACGAGTATTATCGCCGTGTCGGAGTGTGAATATTATAATACTCGTGTGTGTGTGTGTGTGTGCGCGCGTTCATTGTCGTCTCGGGCGGAGGGGAAGAATTGATAGGGGAGGGGAAACACTTTGTTAATCGGATCCGTTGAGCCTGGCGCGCATAAACTAAACTGAACGATGGGTATAAAAATAAACAAAAAAAAAAAAAAAAAAAATTAAAATAAATAAAAAACGACGGGGTGAGAGGCGCGCGGGGGTGAGGTGGACGAAATTAAAAACGGATATTTATGTGTATATATTATGTATATAAAATACGCGCGTTTTAATATAACATTTGGACCAAAAAAATAAAAAAAAGAACGAAGGAAAAGTAATAAAAATTAAATAACAAAAAAAAAAACTACGGAGGAAAATCGGAATTAATATAAAGTTTGTATCGGTCGTTTTAACGCGGTCGGGGGTATTATGACGGAGGAGAGGGGAAGGAAAAGGAGAAAATGAGGAAAACTACCCGAAAAGGTAACACGACGGTCATCGTTAAAATATATCGTTTCGACTACATACGAAAAACAAAAAAAAACAAAAATCGACGGAAAAAACTCGACACAAAAGTCGATTCATACGCCGCGGGGGATTTCTTTTTTTTTTTTTCTTGTATTTTTTACGCGACGCGGGAAGACCGTCCAACGAATTTTTTACTTGCCCCGATTCGACGAATTGATATACGAGTATATATAATAATTATTCGATCAATACGTTATAAATTTATAATTGTATAATTTATAATTTATATTTGTGAAAATCACGAGAAATTAAATTATTTATATACAACAAATATAAACCACGGGGACATAAAGCATTTGTGAAACGTCCCCTCATCCCTCGGCCGCACGTAAAAAAAATTCTGGGTAAGAGCTTAAATTTTTTTTCATTCGGTTAAGTTTGTCGTGAGTAACGGAAACTTATATAAACATTAATACGATGAGTATATAGGCGTAACTCGATCATTTTTTATAGGAGACAAATTATAAATATTTTATCAAGTAGGTACATAAATTTCGATTTAATTTTAATAAAGTGATGCGTCATGGAGCTTATTCCATATAAATTGTGAGAACATTACGATTCTATTTATTGTTTTATTTTTTATCTAACTATATCATATAGGTTCGTCAAATTATGATAAAATTATATACTTAAAATTATAATATTATAGATAATGAAAATAAAATGGTACAAAGAGGAATTGTTGCACAATTACCTCCTCCGGGTTCAACCATGAAGAAATTAAAAATGAGGTTAGATCTTCAATAAAAACCCGGTATTTTTTTTTAAATAACTTACATTAACGTGATTATTATGATGTGGACCGGACGTAGGAAATAGAAAAATAAAAATTTCATCCTGTGTATTATTATTATCTTTGTGAAATTTCGAAGGAATATATCGTCGCAATAAAATATAACAGTAGTTTTTTCTTTATTTCTGCAGACAAACGGATAAATACGAATAAATAATAAATTGGAACAGAGTCCCGCTCGTTGGAAAATATTATGTGGAATTTATTTAAAATTTAAAACGCCATAAGTTTACAGAATTACAGGTAACGAATATTAATTATTCCACACTCGTTGTTTAATAATAAACGTCCCGATAAAACAATTGTGTTATATAACAGACGAAATACAACACTTTGCGTCGGTTCACAAAATAATACCATTTAATATCGTGTATTGTAAAAATATGTCCACAAGATGGAATCGACTACATACAACTAGATGGCGCTTTATAAACTAAAACTAGACGAACGTTTCTAAAATTAATAATAATAATATTATCCACGTCGTGTGAAAACAAAATAAAATTATATTATATTATTTTGTTTTGTCGGCTCCAGAGTCGTATACAATACGTTCTAATAATAATAATAAATAATAATGTTATACGTCAATACGACAATACGTCATAAACGTACAATATATTAATAATATAAGTATAATAAAAAAAGAAAGGGAAGGGATACCGGTGTATAAAGAGGATAAGAGATTGAATTTTGAATGCAATGATAAATCACTAAATTCGTGAAAACTATATTTTAAGCGAAGTTCATCAGATAATAATATTATGTAGGTACCGATTAAAATTTTTATATTTATCGGTCTCTACGTTCGATTATAAATAATTCGTCATAAAACCCCTAAATGAGTCATCTAAATACCAAAATCCGACAGTTACTGTCGCTTAAAATCGTTTTTCGAATGTAATTTCTAAAATTTTAATCAATACTTAATAATATGACTGAACTTCGCTCAGAATCGTTTTTCGAATATTGTAATGATTTATAATTGCGTTCAAATTTTAATCAAAATTCAACACTACCTAAAATATGTATCTTCTTTACACCTGTGCGTTGTATATACCTGTCACAGCGGTATCTGCAGTTTAAATCATTTTTTCTAATTAGTTTTGCCCATGACGTTTTTTTTTTTTTTTTTTTTTTTTTTGCAAATCTGGTTCGATTTCGTCGTATAATAATAATAATTTACAGTACCTACCTATATACACTTAAATATAAATAATATTTGTTTATTTTTCCTCAGTTTTTGCAACATCTCGTTTGAAAATCGCTATAATTATACGCGTTTTAAGACTCCCAATATACATTTTATATTAATATATCAGATTATTATTACGTCGAACGTAAAAACGAGCATATAATATTATATTATGCCTACGTATAGCGGGGACCCGGCCGTAAAACGAATCGAGATTTTATTGTATAGTGTAATTTGCCGTCTCGAAAAACGAACAGATTATAATAATTTCGATTTTAGGTGCAATATATATATCGAAATCTCGGCGAAAAGTGTAGGAAATCCATAAACCTGCAGATCTGAAAAAGCGCGCTCGTTTAACATTTAAAAGCCGTATATACAGTATATTATTCTATATATTATATGTATAAAACGTGACAATATAATATAAAACGCACTTTATTATATTCTATATCGCCGTATATATTAAACAGAGTATATTACACTGTCTTTTATGTTTGAGTCGCATAAATAAATGTTATTAATGTTGTTAAAATCAAATAAATACATAATTATATTAAAATATATTTTAGGTTATTTTGCGTTTAACGAGTCGTGCAAAATATACATAAATCATTTTATCGAATTTAACTACATTAAAATAAAAACAATCGCATTATATTTATATTATATACTTACCTATAGTAATTATATAATTACTTACAAATTAATACAAATAATGATTATTATTATTTTTTAAGGTTATTTATATTGATAATATCATACATTCCAATAATTGTGTTGTATCTGTATCATATTATTGTATTCACAGTTATAAATACATAAAAATAATAACAACTAAATCTAATTATTAACACTGTTTGAGAATGAGATAAGCAGTAAACACTCAAGTCAGATGCTAAAATATAATAATATAATTGTCTTATCATCGTATATTATAAATATAAACAAAATGATTACATAGAACAAACCTGTGAAAAGGACATAAAGAATAACGTAATAATCATAATAGTAGGTAGTATTTTAATTATTAAAAAAAATTAATTATAATTTAGTAACACTATACTATTACAGTTTAAAAGTTTAAATTAAGTTAACTATAACTTATTATTTTTTTCAATACCCAACCTTATTCAAAAGTACCATTAAAATAATAATATTGTAATTATTAAGTGTAATACAATATTTTGTGATTTATTAATTTTGTTAAATTTTTCCAATACAAAAATAAGATTATTTACTTATTTTCCAAAAATATGAAAAAATTCAATTCGAAAATTATACTGGTAATTACATAAATGTATAAATTATTATAATCGTTAAGATATTTTAAACATTTATAAAAAAAATTATACATTTTTTACTTGAATGTAATAAATTACTATTACATATTCGTATTTCTTTTAAATACAATAATATATCCAGCTTTAATAAAAAATTATTAAATAAATTTAATAATTTGTTTAGATGCTTATATGTTTTCGAGGAAGTACATTTTTGATATAAACCATTATTACCACCAAAACTTCGAAATTTTATTTTAATAATTTTATTAATAATATAAAGTATGTTTTAAAATTATTTTTGAACATTATTATATTTTTGTTTCCTAGAAATCATAACTCATAAGAAAGGAAAGGAGAAAGGAGAGTATAATAAATGATTTTCAATTTTTTACAGAATTTTAATTAAATTATTATAATATAACTATCTTTAATTTTGTTGGGTTATTGGTATAAAATGTTCAAAATACATGATGGTTAATGGTTAGGTTAGGTTACACAACATTTTTGGTATAATATTATGTTTTATTATTGAAATGTATTATCACGGTTATATACAAATCGTTCTTTACATGATGCTCTAATCGCGAAAATACGTACGCATTTAAACAATCTCTCGCCCGTCGTATACACGTGCAAAACGATAATAGGGTAGTTGAAAATATTGCACCCGGGTGAGACAATCGATATAGGTACTTAAGTTTGAACGTAATAGTATATAATATTATTATCAACGATGATGTTGTTATGTTGTAAGAGATCGAATCGAATGTATATAGGTATATATATAAGAGGGCGAACTAGTGTAGGCCTAAAAGAGACTTAAAACTCTGCAGCGCATGGACATTGGCCACTGGGGATGAACGTGTCTCGAATTTTTCTACGTGTATATAATACATGTACATATGAGTATTGCGATATCATCGATGCACTATCTTTACCCCCAAAGAACATACAAACATCATAGATCCCAAGGACCAATATAGACGTGTACACACATAGACATAATATATATATATATATTATGAGTATGTATATACGTACACTATCACATGCTCGTGCAAACATTATTACATATTATATATATATATATATATATATACGTTCTCTTTGATTTCTTTCCTTTTTTTTTTTCCTATTATCCCCCTTCACTTCTTACCCCACCATGTTCGTCCGTGGCACGTAAACACACGCGCACATCACATATATAAGTGATTTTTATATAAAACACTCAAATATATACTATTTCCTCTTCATTCGGTCTTTCTCGTTTCATGTACATCGCGTATATGAAAATGGCCAAATGGTTTTTTTTTTATCCTCGACAATATTCCCGCGGGACGTTTGTTCACTTCTGCAGCACGCGCCGTGTATACATATAAATTATAGTCGTCGTACACACAACTTCGTCACCAATAACTATATATATATATATATGTACGCCGTTAAGCCCGTTGTCGTATACTCGTGTTATATAAAATATAATATATGAGTACAACAAACTGTTGTAACGTATCAAATAAATATTATAATATACATAGAAAAAAAAAAAATCCGAATCGACTACATAATTATTATGTTGTGAACGTTTCTCCTAGATCATCCCTTCGGTCTTAGGAGAGGAAAACGTTTGCCGATTCAGTGTCAATGTCAACGAAATCCCCATCCCCGCGGACATTATAATTTAGAGGGTTTTAAGATATTTTCAAAGCAACGGTAGGTATATAATTCGTCAAATTCGAAAAAATTATATTACTTATACATAATATTATCGTTATTTCATTAAATTTCGCGGTAAAATGTAAAAAAATGATATTTTTTCCGGACAAATTTTCATATACCTCGATTAAATAAATAACAAGAATTTTTTTTGAAAAATGACAAAAAAAAACAAAACAATAGTGACATATGGATATAATATATTTATAGTTAATATAGTAATGATCGATTAAGAAAAATATACATTATTATCAATACGTATTATTATAATATTATGTTAAGGAAAACCTTATTGTTACGAAACAAACTTTTATAACTTTTATTTGCGATAAACGAGACTTATATATTTTTGTAAACTCGCCTCGGGGCCATGACGCAGAGTAACGCATTTGTAGCTATACAAATTTACAGCCCTAATTTATAATTCAATTATTATATATATGACGCTGTATTTATTATAATATTGAAATCTTTCGGTGACTATCTCGCAGTCATCCTTTGAATGAGAGGGGAGTTTTTTTTTTTTTATGAAAAACATTCCAAAACAAAATTATTCAAATTAACTAAATGTTTAAATCACATTTGATTAACTAATCAGCTGTTTTGAATATCGCAGAGCGTATTATTTATTTATTATGCTAATCGTATGGAAGCTGAATCTATGAAATTATTACTTTTATGTATAACATAAATAAATATACGAGTATATTATCATTTAGTTCGCATCCATTTTGGATATTAAAATATATAATTGTCTCTGAAATGTTTCATTTATTATAAGCAAGGAAGGGATATTGTTGTGGAAGGGATACGGGTGTAAAGACGATAGTGTTCAATATTGATTATAACATTTGAATGCAAAGATAAATCATTACATTCGATAAGTCTTTAACAAGTCTTCAACTTCAAAATGGCTTGAGTTATTATATATCATGAAATATTGAAATTACTGAATTCGTCGAAATTTCAGATATCGCGAAAAATACCGTTTTTTTTTTTGGTCTTTTCTTCTATATCGCATAGGGTCAATTTCAAGAAATTGGAAAAATGACCGAAATAAAGTACGACTACTTTCCAATCGTAAACATGTGTTATTCGTGAAAATCTGAGCATTATTTCGGATAGTAAAAGTGTCATCAAACATAAAAAAAAAAATAACAAAAACAAAAAAACACACACATCATTGTAAAACCAATACGTTTTTCGCTTCGATCAAAATTTAAAATGCAAAAAACTAGTTTATATCTACTTTTGAAATATATTAGGTATATATTTACTATTAATTATTTTTGGCATTAATTTAAGCTATATTTTTTTTCTCGAAAAAAAAAATCTAATATGTAAATAATATAAGAGATACGTTTTGTCCTAAATTCGTTGCGAGTATACGTATTTAATTTTTCTATCATATTATTATGAATAATGAATAGATATTAGATACGCATGCGACACAATATTATACGGAGTGATTAAAGTATTATAATTAATGTTAGAAATTTATAATATATAATATTTTTATAGAAATAAAGATTTCGCATTTATTTATATCAATTATTACGTATATTTATACGCATAACATGTTCTTTCGATTTTATTTCGTTTCGGCGAATAATCTTCTTTAACAGCAGATGACAAAACTTTGCACGATTGATGGATACGATTCGTTTTTGAAAAATATTCCTTTTATCGATGACCAATCTTACTTAGGCCGAGGTTATACGTAATTTATTATATTGTGTATTTATAAATATAATGTTAGTTTGTAATGTACTGTACAGAAATATACTTATTAATTAAGGAAATAAAATATATTTATAATTTTTTTGCGACACACTTTTGGGTCGCGGTTCAACTGCAATTTGGAAACCCCTGTTGTGGATTTCAATCGGTTAGCTACTCGTAAAAACATATATAATATACAATATTATAAAATATACAACGTCCGAGAGTTTGCGTTTAATTATATATTTAAAATCATGCTACCATCTACTTAGACGATATATAAATATTGAAACACGACGATTTAAAAACAAAACGAATAAGGGGTTTGTCCCGATAATTATTTAATAATATATTATAAAATATTTACTCGGATTTTATATACCTAGATAAGTGTAATTTGTTATATAATACGCGTATATATTTGATTTGGAGCGATTCATTATTCATTTGGAAAATTCACCGCACTTTACACATTGTACGTATATACTCTTATAAACGCCATTCATTATGGATTTTGTTTTAAACCTCATTCCGCGATTGTATAATATATTATATATAGGTAGGTACACTCCCGGCTCGTTTCATAATTTATAAGACACAGTGTAAACAACAAACTTACCCGCAACTATATAATACAGCTCAACTCGATTCGTAGTAAATAATTTTGAAAATAATTTTAAAATTAAAAGACCGTTCGACATTTTATTATATATAGGTATTATACGATACCGGAGTTCGTAATACAGGCATAATAAGTATATTAGTCGACCAGATAGGAAATTCAAATTTAAATTTTTTTTCTTTTTTTTTTCTAATAATTTTTCTAATATATTTTGGATAATCACAAAAAAAATATGAAGCATATTCATGATAAATTATTTCCACATAATCGTTGTCAATATATAATTTATGTGCAGTTAAAAAATCAACATTATTGAATACAAACCGAATAATATATTATATATTAGATTTATAAATTTTTATCTTAATTTTTATGGGTTATAATCGAAAATTTCAAATTCAAATTTATTATTATGAAAATATGCAATATTATTTTACATGATTACCTATCGTACTGGCATATCCTTCATTATAACCATATAACCATAACTATACCAGTAATAAACCACATATAACCAGATATAACCTGCGATTTTTGTCTAATATAATTGTGATTGTCCTGCCATCTCCTTCGTATGTCATTGTATAATATTATATTATGTTCAAAGTATATAGAACTCTACGGACATAAGTATAGGCATTCGAGTCTGTTGTTCGATTATAGAATAGATAATAATATAATATAATATTTAAAAAAAAAAAAAAAAAAAAAATGGCTTTCGGATCGTATTGATTACCGCGTTCGGTTTGACGAGCCGCGGAGACGAAAGAATAAAAAAAAAAAAAAAAATTATAAAAATACAAAAATATAATAATATTTCATGCTGGTCGCGTTATCGAGATTATCATCGTTGTCTGCGCGGTTACAATATATAAAAAAATATTTACAACGTTTGTCGCGTTTTTGCGGTTAGGTCGAATTTTGCGGGAAAATGCCGGGAATATTTCTCTTTGTACGAATGGCGATAAACACGTCGCTTTGAAATTCGGACGAACCCGAAGATCGTAAATAATATTTGAATATTATAAAATAAAATAAATATCGAGTCGTGAATATAATACCTATACCTACATAATATTATTATAATTTTCCCTTGGAAATGCGACGTAAAAATGTTTGATATTATTATACGAATTTTTTTGTTTTTATTATTTTATAGTTATGAATTTATAATATCATATCGCGGAAGAGAAAAAAAAATAAAAAATAAAGGACAAACGAAATAATATTATTATTATTATTATTATTGTCTCTGATCTCTCGTTTCTCTCCGACGACGATAACATCGACGGCGGTTAATATTTTTTCTCACGCTCGCATCGTTCGCCTATTTATTTTTTACTTTTTATTACATTATTAATGTTATTATTATTATTATTTTTTTTTTTTTTAAAGAAACGTAATATAAACATTCAGTCGAAAACAATATTGTAAGAGTATAATAATAATAATAATAATAATAATAATAATAATAATAATAATAATTATAATCGTCCCAGTTTATGTCGTCGGGGCCAAGTGAGAGAGAGAGAGAGAGAGAAATATACGAAGACGAACACGCGGTTATTAAACGGGTATATTATACATAAATTATATTATAATAAACGGGCGCGAGAAATCATAAACACGGTTGTACAGGGTGATTTTTTTTATTATTATTTACGTTTTTTTTTTTTTTTTTTTTTTTATTATTATTATTTATTTATGATTATATCACGGCGTAAATTATGTTTTTAATTTTTATTACCCTAGTGGTCATACGCGTGTAATACAATACAATACGATACCTACGTCTTAATGTGGTATTTTTCGTTCATATTTCTTCAGTTCGATCCAACAATAAGAATAATTATAATAATAATATTTATCTTTATAATAGTAAGATATATAAATCTAGTGTCGACTTTGATATACGTAAACCTAAACATTTAATATCATAAAATTGAATATTTTTTTTTTTTTTTTTTTTTTTTTTTAACTCGATTTTTGCCGTTCAACGCGTTTTCAAACGTACCATATTACTTACAGGATAAAAAAATAATAAAATTGAAAAAAAATTCACCCTGTATATTATATAATATATATTTTTTGTTATTTACGTATTTCCTCGGTCTCTCTATTCCATCGTTATTATATATTTATTATTTGTCAAGCGCGATCTGAAATAGAACTTAACCCGAGTGCGATGATTTATAATATAAATAACGAACCGGACCACGTGTGTTACATATAGACAATATAATTAATATTACAATATTATTTACGTTAACGGATGATCGTAATATTACGCGCGTGTTTTGAAATTGTTTAGAATCGAGAAGTGAGCTGTGATGAGCACGAGAGTTTTTTAAACTGGAAATAATATATTATAAACTAATTTCGTTTCCTATATAAAATATTTTTCTGTTTTTCAGATATTTTATAGTATAAATATTTTAATATGATTTAGTACGTATACGAATGCGGTTCGGGTATACATAAAAATTAAAATCGATATTTACTATTTGGAATTTCGATTTTTATACAGCCTGATTCTATACTATTGGTATTTTCGATTACACGTGTATATTTATCAATATATGTTACATAAAAAATAATACATATAAATCGTCTTGGGAAAAAAACAATTTGAATTTTGACAACGATATATTTTTAAGTAAAAAAAAAAAATACGATATGACAATGGAATTTTTATTGAAAATATTATATCAAATTATACGTAAATTATTTTATATTATGAAAAAATTGTATTGTATTAGTCATTGTTTTTTTCGTACTTATAAATTACCAAAATGTTGACTTTTCGTAAAATTTAAATATTTATGATTTATCTACAAAAAAAAAAATGAAGGTAATATACATATGCGTGCAACGTACCTACGATAATTATGGCAACATTTTATATATGCATCGAATTTCACAACTATTAGTCTAGTTGATAAAATTTCCCGAATAGTCCAATTTTTTATAAACTAGAATATTATCAGCTTGATTATGTATATTACATTATAAATTCTCATATTATATTTTTAAAAAAAAATTATAATTATTTTTTTTTTATTTAGCAATATTAAATGTGTAATGTAAATTTTAACTGTAATATAACATATTAATTTAAAATCACGATAAGCATTATATTATTAGGTTAATAAATGCAAAACTAGTTTAATTGGAATTTAATTAAAAATGAAATATTTATAATCTATTCAATATTCGTTTTATATGAATTGTAATTATTACGCGTGTGTCTCATACGTGTATGTAATATTAATATTTATCACTACTATTGGATATAAATGACATTCTTTTAATGGTCCATTTTTCAATCGCATGATATAAATGTCATATGATGTCCAAAAATATATAAATGAAAATTTACAATGTTTTTTCTATCGCATTTGGTGAATTTTGAGAAATCCAAAAAGTGACCTAAATAAAGTACCGACTACATCCACTTTTCAATCAGAAACATGTGCTAGTTGTAATAATCGGAGCATTATTTGTGATAGTAAAAGTGATTACAGTCATAAAAAAAAAAAAGGAAAAAAACACATCATTGTAAAACCAATAGTTTTTTTCTCTTTGCTCAAAATCTAAAACATATAATAACGGATTTTAAAATATAATTCTTTTCATAAATTATAAATAAATAATATTTTTATATTTTATTATCATATAAATCCAATCGATCGTATCGTGTACGTAATTTATTACATATAAATAATAATATAAAATAATTAATTATACCATAAGTCATTAAACAATATAATTATAATATTGTACATTTATATTGTAATGAGGGAAAACTCTCGAAATTGTCTTGAAACTTTTCATCCAAGACAAAAAGGAAGATGAAAAAACGGTCTCCAGCAATTCCATTGATTCAATTGTCATGGAAAAATCATTACCGCGCGTATAGCCTCCACCCTCGGGAAAAGGGTTAAAAAGTTATACGTTAAATTACACAAATAGTTTTGACTTTTCCAATGCCCCCCGCGCATAATATCGTCTCATTAGCGGATATAATAATTCCGTCCACCGATTGAAATGTATAAATTAAAAAAATAATAATAATAATAAAAATAATTAAAAAAGAAACATTTCAATTATTGTATACAGCAGAATATTTTTTCGAATTTCGATCACAGCGATCGGCGTATAAGAAATATTTTAGATTTTGAGCAAAGCTAAAAAATCTATTGGTTTAACAATGATGTGTGTTTTTCTTCTTTTTTTTTTTTATGACTAAAAACACTTTTACTAGATTATCACAAAGCATATTATATTTCCGGTTTGAAAGCGGATGTTGTTGGTACTTCATTTATGTCTATTTTCGAATTTCTCAATATTGACCCTATGCGATAGAAAAAATGACCAAACAACGATGAAAAAACAGCATTTTTCATGAAAACTGAAATTTTTTTCGACGAAATCGATTTCAATATTTCACGATAACTCGGGCAATTTAGAACTTAGAGACTTAAAATTGTATTTGGTATTCACATAGGTCATAGGTATTATATAATATAATATGACATATGTGATGAAATTTTGGAACCGTTACGTTAATTTTTCTACAAAATATAGAACTTTGAATATTTCGTAATATTTTCGTTATTATGTATATAATGTTAGATAAAATTGACAGTTTTGAGTTTTAAGGTCTGAAAGTTTTATTGATATATACTCTCACATATAACTTAACATGATATCAAAATATTAGAAAAATCCCAAGTCTCAATTATTTAAGCTGTTTTAAGTGTAAAAGAGTTTATAATGAAAGGGAAGGGATACAGGTGTAAAAAGGAAAGTGTTGAATTTTGATTACAATTTGAATTTCTTTCGAGAAACGATTCTGAGCAAAGTACTGTCAGATTTGGGTATTTAGGTGACTCATTTAGGCGTTTTATGATAAATGATTTATATTGAACATAGAGACTGATAAATGTAAAAATTTTAATCGGTACATATTATATTTATGCGATGAACTTCACTAAAAATTATTTTCAAGAATGTATAATGATTTATCATTGCCTTCAAATTGTAATCAAAATTCAACACTAACTATCCTCTATACACCTTTATTTTTTATTTTGTATATATAAAATACGACGATAAATATTACGATAAAATAAATTATGATTTTCGCCTTGTTGCCTTGTCTTCACGTCAGGGGAACGATCGTTAAAACAAAACAATGCTTAATATAATAATAATGTTACGAAATTAATATTATGTATTATAATATAGACTATATTATTATAATATCGAATCGTGCGAACTGTGCACGGCGTCTACGGATCGTAAATAACAATGATAATAATGATAATAATAAAAATAACAAAAATAATGATAATGATAATAACGACAAGAATTACATATAGGATATGATAACGTAACGGAGGACGCGCCATAGATCAATTTGTGCGATAATCGTGAGAATAGGGATTTATGTAAACACTGGCACGTGTTTAAACCCCCCTCCCCGTACATAAACATAATATTATACGTATATTATATACACGATATTATAATATATAACGTATATTATATATATATATATATATATATATATTATTATTATCGTATGGTGTTGCCAAAAGCCCCGAAAAAGTCTTCGGGTCTTTTTCAACACACGTGTCCATCGCGGCGCGTCAAATAATCTCCTTATTACTACCCTCGCGTGTCGTACATGCGATCGTATTATTATACGTATACAATAATAATAATAATAATAATAATAATAATACAATATTGTAGACGGTGTCAAATAGCGACTGCTGCATAAATTTCGGCTCCGTATTGCATCCCTTTTTTTCGTTTACTCTTTTTTCCGCCCCTACGAGCTCATCCCCCGTGTATTATATATTATATATACGCGTACAATACTCGCATATTATTATCGACTGTCGTTAAGTCGATTTCAAGTTTCATCATTATATATTATTCGTATAATATAATAGTTTACCAACCCCTAATTTGAAACGACCCGTTTTCGCGTGTCCGTGTATAGTATAACATAATATTATCAAAATAATATTTTTATAACTATAGTCACGGACCGTAATATTCAGAGGTGTCCAAATTTTAGTTACCTGCTATACCTGTGTACAATAGGAGATAGGCTTTTACCTAGGAAGCTGCCTTTTTTCTCTTTTCGCCCTCGAGACTTTTAATCATTTCAACCGTGTTGTATTTTATCGTTTTCGTCGACAGAACAATTATTGAATTAAATATAATATTTTCAAAATAAACCGTATTTAAATGAATATTATATCTTATATAAAAATGTAATAATACGTATTATTGTAAAAATAATATACTGTTAATATTAATAAAACGAGTATATTATCATTATTATGTATACAATAATTAAATGGAAATAAAATTCACAGTTTGGCGCAATTTTATAGTTAAAATTTGATCGGTTGATTTTATTTCTGTAATTTTGTGACTTCTTTACTTAACTAATAAAACTAATCTAAACTGCTAATTTCTCCAATTATTACGTAGGTATTAAAAAAATAATTTTAACGATTTTTAAACATTAATGTGTAGAAAGTATAGAAATAAAATGCTATAATGTGATTATATTAAATTTATTTTGATAGTTAACAAAAATTATGTAAAATATAATGAATGTAAATTTCTATAAAATTATATAACTACATTGGGTAAATGACTAATGAGCATCACCCTTAAGAGATGATAACGATAAATTTTTACGCGAGATGATAACTTTAACGATTCAAAGAAAACAAATTAATGATATAATTTTACAGAGTTTTCTCAATGCAGTTTCCTTTTTTTAACTGTGACTATTATAATATGGGTTACGCTATTTATTTTTATTTTTATTTTTTTTTTTCGTCAATCGTATACCTTATTTACATTTTGTCATTGCGAAAATGATTCAACCGTGGTTATAAATATCTAATCGTTAATAATTTTAACTCTTACATCGTAATTTTAAAATCAATGTTCGTAATATAAATTCGATTAATGTCGAAATTTAACATAAAATTAATATTCAGTGAATTTAAAAAATGAAAAAATATTTTTAATATTACGTATATACACTTGAATTATTTTTAATTTGGTTATATGAATAATATTATGTATACTTAAAAAAAAATTAATGAGAACAGCTTATTAAGAATGGTCTACGATGGGAAAGTTAAAAATATCAATCTTTATTACGAATTTATTAAAAAAATAATAAAAATAATAGCTAATTTTATACGCATAGAGTTAAATGTTAAAATTACATTTAATTAATTAATTAGTGTGATATCACCCAGTTAGGGGATATATTAGGTAATTTAAACAACCAAAATATTTAATTAAAATATAATAATTTGTCTTTGAACTTAACATACGAGTATATGAGAATGAAGGTGTACCTGTACTGCGTAAATTATTTTACGTATAAATTGTACGATATTCAAATGCATAAAATGTATAATTACCTAAAATCGAATTCGATCTCTCATGATTGGAGAAATGGTTTTTACTTGAAAAGGTCCTAAAATTTCAAACGTTATAATACGGGTATAAATTTTGAAAAAGGTTAGTAGACCGTTTCAGCAGAGTAAAATACACTATTTTCTATTGAATTGAATTTTAATTAATTAATTTTACTTTGGGAATGTTTAAAACTTAATAAAATTACAATTTATCAGTTATATAATATATAATAATAGGTAATATATTCATGACAGGTACCACCCTGTTAAATACTAAAATGCATATAATAGAAAGGCCGAATCTCGGACGAACCAACCACATAAATCAATTTAGTTAAGTATAATAATAATGAAAAGAAAAATTTTACAAAAATATATAATTTTGAAAAATGTAGAGTGCATACACACATTTAAAAAAAAAACACTCTTATATAAAATATTAATAAGGAAATGACCGTATAAACATAAATAAGTCGATAGGAGCAAACGAGATGTAACATAATTTTTTTAAGGTTAGGTTAGACGAAAAATAAGTTTTTTCATAAATTTATTTATTAAGTAATGTAACATGATAATATTTAAAAATTTGCTACGCAAATTCTATCAGAGCCCTCCTCAACCTTCTCTATCTTCTGCATCTTCAATATCCGCTCCATCTTTTAATCTCTTTAAGTCATCTTTAAAACACGGTCCATCCACCGTTGTCTTGGTCTTCTCACAGGTCGTTTTTTGTTTAATATTAATATATAATACGATTATTTACCTAACCTAAAAATTATTACGTAAATGTATTTCTTTATATTATTTACTTATCACATTTAGTTTAGAAACGTATAACGAGAACGATTTGGCAAATAGAAATCGCATGCTCTTGTCTTATAATCGTTTTATATTTTTGATGATGGTTATTATTATTTTTATTCTTATTATATCAAAAATAATAATGTTCACGGAAACAGCGAGTCGAATTGTGTGTGTATTTCGATTTTCACTCGTTCGCACTGTACTATTATTGTTATTATTATTATTATTATTATTATTATTATTATTATTATTATTATTATTATTAT
>JAIUCT010000029.1:2448036-2474505 GCA_021307375.1 Tetraneura akinire
AATAATAATAATAATAATAATAATAATAATAATAATAATAATAATAATAATAATAATAATAATAATTAATAATAATATTACGTCGAAAACGAATTAATGTAATATTATGATAAACTAAATACTACACGATTTTGTGACGGTCGATAGAAAATCATTTAGTATAATTTTATAGGTCGTGATTTATTTCCCAGAAAAAATTTCTGACAAACGCTTATTTGTAGTTGTATAATATTATTAATTATAATAATTATTTTAATTTGTAATCCAGAACTGAGACCGAGCGACGATTAATAATAATAATAATAATAATATAATTTATAGTTATACGCGTTTTATATGTATAAATTGGCCATCAGTCTAAACTAAACATCGATTATTATATTACATTAATATACTTGATCTTGATCTGAGATTTCAAGACGAACGGTATCGTACTTGCATCAATTTTAGAAAATCGGATATTGTATAATACTTAGGTTTCGTGTCACAAAAATATCTTCCTATTATCTTATGATGTCTCAATATCAATTGATATTCGAGAGAAGATTATTATTTTCAAATTCTGTATATAAAATGATTTAATAAACGTTTATATTTTTTAAATAATAATTAAACTGGCGTTTTGTAAATATAACAACCCTTTTCAAATAATAATAATATAATTAAGCAATCGTTATAGAAGAAATAATAATAAATACAAGGGAAGGGATGATACAATTTACTGGTGTGGAAGAAATACAAGTGTAAAAAGTATATTTTGATTAATATTTGAATGCATTGGTAAATCATCACATTCGAAAAACGTTTTTTACCATAGTACATCAGATAATATATTATATATAATTTTAAATTTTTACATTTATCACTCTCTAATTGGTTCAATATATAAAATATAAACCATAAAATCATAAACTAGTCATCTAAATATTCAAATCTCTTCGCTCAAAATAATTTTTCGAATATAATGATTTACCATTTCATTCAAATTTCAAATGTTAATCAAAATTCAACACTATCCTCTTTACACCTGTATCCCTTCTTTTGTCTTTTATACTTTAAACAGCTATAAAAAAAAAAAATCGTAAATGCAATAATGCACAATTAGTTGGAAGTTAAGTAAAATGTATTTGAACTTCAATATAATTTTCAAAATTTTTGTCAATTTTATTTAACATTATTTTAAAATATTGAAATATAATAAGAAGATACCATATAAATACTTTAAATATTGATTTTACTAAAGTT
This sequence comes from Tetraneura akinire, assembly GCA_021307375.1. NCBI lineage: Eukaryota > Metazoa > Arthropoda > Insecta > Hemiptera > Aphididae > Tetraneura > Tetraneura akinire. The sequence goes on from JAIUCT010000029.1 coordinate 2,449,282, forward strand.
TCATTTTTAACACAATTTTTCATTATTTTTATAAATAATATAGAGTTAATTTTGAGAAATTCAAAAAACGACCTAAATAAAGTACAAACTACATCCATTTTCCAACCGGAAACATATGCTTTTTGTGGAAATCGGAGCATTATTTCGGTCTAGAAGAAGTGTCTTTCTCAGAGATAAAAACAAAAATAAATTAAGACACACCTAAAAGCTAAAACTAATACATTTTTCGCTTCGCTCAAAATCTAAAATATTAAATACAGTTAAATCGAACGTTATTTTCTTTTACGTATATTTCATACGGTTGATGACAGAATTTATAATTCGAATAACATTTCAATAATAACCCATGCCTATAAAGTTGTTAATACTAATTAATAATATACTAATTTAAAATATAAATTAAATTGTTAAGTAATCATTTAAATTATACGTTTTTTTTTTTTTTTTTTTTTTTTTTTAATAAATATTATTATTTATTAGTCAAAATTAAATTTTAATTACGGTGTTGGTCGTTGTATCTAATTAACTAATAACAAAAATATAAATTTATTTTTTGATTGGAGTTTTAATATATTTCATAAAAAAAACCATATACGACCGAACCATAAAATAATTATTGTAAAAAACTAATAAAATAATATACCTACACACAAAAAATAATACCTGTATTACTGTATTTCTAATTAGTTTCATATTATAATAATATATAAATTATATATAATATATTTTAATAAAAAAAAAATACTTTTCGTATATTTCGTGATCGAAATACATTATAACAACTTTTTTGTATTAAAATAGACTTATTTTTGTATTTTGTAATTAGATGAATATTTCATAGTATGTTTTCTTGACTAGGTATTTTAAATCAAATAATAAAAAAAATCTTTGTAACTTCGAAATATATAACCAGAATCTATTTCCATAAAGAATTTTAGAACCAAGGTTATTCTGCTGAGATATTTAATATGGTACCTACAAAACGAGACACACTGTATACAGTCGTACAACATTTTAATTTGTTACAGTTAAGTTATAATAATATTATTTGCAAGATAAACGAAAAATCGCATAAGCAGAAATATCTAAATTCCACCCAATAAAATGATGTATAAAACATACTAATTTGAATTTTTTGTAGGCAACGTATTATTTTTGAAACGTATTCTGTTTTTTGGGTAAAAATTAATATTTCTTATAATACGAATGAATTATATTACATTTATATATAATAATATAAAATAAATCACGTATATAATTATTATTGTTTTATTATAATGACATGTTATATCTTTTTTAAAAAAAAAAAAAAAAAAAAAACATTTATTTTAATTTAGGTCAGTTAGGTATTTTGACGAACATTCACTACAAAAACCAACGTATTGTATTTGTATTATAATTATTAATGGTATAATTAAATTAAATTAATACGAAACTGCGTTATATTGTACATCCGTATGACCGTATAACACTATAACTGCAGGTACTAGGTATATTAGCATATAAATACTAAACAAAACGTTAATTTTTCTAAATATAATTCTATGAGATTTGAAACTGCAAATGCATAATAAGTATAATTATAGATTTGAACATTCAGAATTTATAAATCTCGACGAATATATTAATATTATAATTTTTATGGTTTATTGCAGGAAATTGCGAGTTGAGTAGACTCAGAGGTTCCACGAAATTTCCGTTGTTTGTTTTTAAAATTGTTTAATGAACTTGAAAATATTCGATAATACCCGTGCGTACCTACCAATTATTACGAATATTATCGTATTCTTTTCACACGGATCGAGAATTCATATGGTATATGTAGTTTATAATTGTGTCTAGTACGAGCAAAAATCATAATTAAATCTCTTTTTTTATTTTATGTTTGAATGTATTATCATTATTTTCTTTCTATACAGTCTACACGTCTCCGAAACTAACATAATATTATAATAATAATGTATTATAAAAATTTATAATCCTTATTAAAATCATTATTATTATGTCTATTATAATGATTTGTGGACTTTTGATTATTTTCCTTAGATAAAGTCAACAACTGGTTTGGTTACAATATAATATATTTATTTAATATCATTATAATATTATTATAATATTATGAACTCGTTTGGGAACGACACATTCGATAAAAATTTTGTGTTGTTCTTCAATAATAATAATAATAATAGTATGATATGTAGGTATATAAACGGTACGTGTACATTTTATTGGTAATATTTTTTTTTTAAATTTAATTGCATTAAAAAAATAATTCCGGGTAAAACAGTGATTTATTTACTATAGCTGCATTTCACGAATTTAAAATACTTCTCAACTAACAGAAAAAAAAAAAACAAAAAATAAAAATACAATGACAACAAGACATAACTACAATTAGAACTAAAAAGAAACATGTATTTATACATATTTTTTTAATTCGAAAAATGTTATAAAATACTTTTAATTATATTTCAAAAGAACAAAAAATGATTTTTCTGTAGCTATATTTTATATACGTATACGATGGGCATATCCAAATAATTAATCGTGTGCTTCAAAGTTTCAATATTAAAGGAAAGGATTAATACGGTTGCTATTCAGTTGGAAAATCGGAAAAACATCAAATTCTATGTAATATGCGCAAAAAAAGAGACTTCGCCGAAGATCTTCGACCAGAATTCGGGTATAATAATAATTATAAGGTTAGGTTAGATTCGCAACCCAAACTCGACCGTCGCGCATCGGTTCGGCCTCGATTTGGCTTTCGCCCAAATGACGAGTATCAAAAATTATATAAAAGTAAATAAAAAAAAAAAAAAAAAAAAACGAAACGATCGCAAATCGTAATATCAAATATTGCGTCCGCACGACATAAATATAATAATAATTAATATTATACAATAATTATTATTTATTGTTATTATCGCGGCAGGAGCTGGAACAATCGCTGCGCTATTTTTCGCGAATTGGCCGCGGGACGTCGCGGAAGACGTAGAACTATAAAAAAAAAAATAATAATAATAATAATAAAAAATAAAAAATAAAAAATAAAAAATAAAAAACAAATATAATAATAAAAAAATAAAAAAAAAAAATAAAATAAAAAGCTAGTTTTTGCGCGTTTCGAAACCGTAGCACACGAGGTATAATATAGAATATTAATGAGCGTTGGCGCCCTGCGCCGTTCGTGTGCTTTGCGTGTGTGGTCCAATCGTGCTCTGCGCCGCTACCTGTGCCCGAATCAATCTCCGCCGCCAATCATCAGCTCACATCAAAAACTGGCATTCGATTTTTTTGATTTTTCGTTTTGATTAATGGTCTCAATTACGTCAAAGACAAATAGTTTGCGAACGGGTTTATTATTATTATTTTTTTTTTATCGAATTATTATTAATATATTATATATATATATATATATATATTATATTATATAATAAAATGTCCGGCCCGTCAAAGTCACCAGCATGCGTATAATAACAGAACCAGTGATCGCCGTTACCTCGAAAAAATTCATCATATCGAAAAATATTCGGTCTCTGCGGTGACATTGTGTCGCCAAACGTTTTTTTTTCCCCTCTCCTCTTTACCCGCGCTTGCTGAAAATATCTTTTATTATTTCTATATCGCAATACACTTCGGCAGAAATTAATATCGTACGGATTGCGTATATTATTTTTTAATATACGCGTGCGTATATACCGCGGTTCTGTTATACCTATAACTATATACAGGTATATACCGAGAGCTGTGGTGGTTACCCGCAGTAGGTATACGCGCGCACCACATCATAACCGTTCTTCTGTTCTTGTTTTTTTTTTCTCCTATATTATATTATACGTTATTAGTTATACGTATTATTACCTTTTTTTTTTTCCCCCGACTCTTAACTCTCCGATTCTTTGTTTCGTGTGTGGTAATTATAAATTCTTCGAGAATGTTTCGCTTTTTCTCTCTAATCAGTCGTATATATCTTATTATTATTGTCTGCCCGTGCATTATATTATATATATATATAAAATATATATGTATATATGCGTGCGCATATCTGTCTATATGTTATATATTATTATATTTATGTATAAGCGCACACGGAAACAGACGATGGGTAACGAGATACGCGCGATGTATATTCTGTTTAACGGCGCGACATAATTTTTTCTACCTACCTAATAAAAATATAATAAAATATTATAAATACCGATAATTATTATTATTTAGTATTGATATTTCCCAATACAGTCGATATAACCATAACCGCGGTAATAATTTTACGTCGATATATCATAACAATATACACGTGTGATATCCGATTAATGGAATAATGACTGTATTATAATATTATTATATGATATTTTTATCAACACGTCGTTACGTCATTATAATATACGATATAGTGGCGTATTTAGAGGGTGGCACTCTGGTTATATTATCAGGTTATATTTAAATAATTTTAATAGGTATTTAGTTTTTTAGAATTTACAATATTTAACAATAATCTAACAAAGTAACAAAATGTATTAAATATAATTTATAATTATTACCCACTGCAAAACTATCCAATCGTTGTGTTTTATATTCATATTTATTTTAAAATTATAATAATATTATTAATTATTAATACGATGAATTAATATAATATTATAATTTATACGTCCTTTCCTCTAGAGGAATTAGAAATATTTATTTGAAATAAACGCTACACTTTTCTTTGATAACTATATGAAATAACAACCATCGTTAAATAATAGGAAGTAGGTTACTCTTATGGTAATATTGTCAAGTTTCTAATTGAATTACCTATTTAAATATATATTATTATGATAATTGATAACTATACTGAAAAATTTAATAACAATATGGTGTTTTCGATTATACGGATATATTTTTAGAAAAATAAATTTAAACATAGATAAAATTGTAAATAATTTTATTAGAAAAAAAAAATTAAAAAAAAAAAAAAACTATATTATTATTATATCATTCGTTGTTTTGCTTTTTTTGACTTAACGCGGGTTTTTGTCTTCTTCCCCGGTCTGTTTGGTAGGTACGTGATAATAAAATAAAATATAATAAAATATACAATTAAATAATTTTCCAAAATCTAACGATTCTGTTTTGATTTTATCTCGATATTTATATGGGTTCAGGACACATAAATAATTTTAATTGAATATAGACGGCCGACGTAATAAAATCTAATAATATTATAATATTGTACGTATAAGGTACATATTGGTACCTATATAATATAATTTGTATACTATACGTAGGTACGTATTAGGCATGATTTATTGAATCGATGATAATACACAATACTGTATAATGTATTGTAAGCTCATTAAATTTATAATATTTCACATTCTTGTTATATTATTGGGTACTTATTTTTTTTTTCTCCCGTAAACCTGTTTAATGTTTATACAAAACGAATTTGGACAAAAAATAATTATAATATATACGACAACGCGTAATCGTCCGAGGACGGTTTGAACACTTTTTCCCTATATATATATATATATATATATATATATAGGTACAAAAATATTATTGAAATAATATGTAAAATTTTCGATGAATATAATCAACAGCGTGAAAAATATCATTTTTAATAGGAAACAAATATAGAAAGTAAAGAATAATATTATTATATTACAATCATTTTTGTTTAGATATATTATTAGAATAGAAAACGATATTTTATAAGAATATTCAATTCTCGCGCGTTCTTAAAAATCGGTCCAAACCGTACCTGCGTACGACGACTCGTTGTCTATAATCGGTTTTATAACGTTTTTACGACCGTGGTATCGTATTTTATTATAATATTACTATTCTCCCCGAGTGATTAAAAATCTCGTACGTACTTCAGTATTTAACATAATAATAATATTAATATAATGTTTATACCGACTATACTTTACTTTACTTTTGATCGGTAAATCAGAACTAATATAGACAATAGTATTATGTTTATGATATTATTATTTTTTTTATACCGTGTCGTATAAAATTTTCGTTACAACAATGTCGACGGTTGTTGTTGATATTATTAAAATAATACGAATTTACCTAACTCGTTATCCGCATGTACGATCGTGTGCGACGGTCGTCGTTGGCCGAAGAAAAAATATGATCGCGGTCGTCCTAATTAAAAAAATATAACGTATAGGTACATGTACATATAATTATTTATTATGTGCAGACGATGTTTCTCTTAACGTGCGTCGATAACAATATTATTTTAAAATAAAATAATATTTCAACGCGTATACTCGTATTATACAATGATATTATGTACCTAGGTATATATTGGTATTAAACCGATACCGCGTCTGATAACGACCTCGGTATGTGCATAAATTATAAAAATATATACGTATATATATAATAATAATATATTATATACTTGCCTCGGAATCGGAACTAGCGTGCGGGAATTGATTAAAACAATTTAAAATATTATTTTTACACATACACATAACATTATTATCGTTACCACGTTTGATGAAATAAATATAATATGCAATCTCTTTGAAATCCGTTATCGCCATTCACCGATTTATTGTATTTGTATATGCCACTTGTAATTTTACTCGTATTTTTAAATTATTGTCAAAACATTATATCCGTATATTACGTCAGTGCTGCAGCTGTATATTATAATATTGTTGTATAATAAACCCAAATATTATTTTGAAAATTTTCATTTATCGTTTAAAATTCAGTTTTCACCTGTAGAGAAAGACCGGGTCTGTAAGGGACGAAACCGCTCTCCTCCCCAGACATCGAGATGTAATATTATATAACATGTATTATGTATATAATATTTTAAGATATATTTTTTTTTATTCTTCTCTCCATCTTAATGAAATTTTAGTTAAACTATTATAACGTTTGATGTCTTTAAATAAGTCGAAAACGAAATGAAGTTTTTCAAAATTTCCCCTCTCAAATGACATTTAAATCCGCCACTAATTTATTGTCTTTATTTTTAATAATAATAATAATAATAATAATAATAATAATAATAATAATAATAATAATAAAATTAGAATAATATGAATATAATTACTATTAGTACGTAGTATAGAGATCATCCTCAAAGACATTACATAATGTCATTTAAAATTTAGATTTAATATTTTTACATATACGCATGACGCATGTATAATGTATTATTACATAATAAAAAGTTAAATGCATTGTTTTTTTTTTAAAAAAACAGGAACAATTTTTTTAACCAATTTAAAATATTATATCATTATGACTTTTAATTAATTAAATATTATAATATACTAAAAAAATACAAAAAATAATATATAATATAAGAGAATATACCTATTATAATATTACCTATAAATTTGATAATTGATTTAAAAATAATTTGATCGTTAAAAGACGATCGATGTTCCGACGTAAAATAGTCGCTGCCGAAAGATTAATTGAATGACTTAGTGACATATTTCGTTACATAATATTATTATGATAATAACAATTCCGCCCTAACGAATAAAAACTTACTTCACGGCTGTTCTGAATTTCAAGACATATTATGATTAAAAAACTTACATAACCTTAGAATTTTTTTTTTTTATTCAACTGCACTACCATTTTACCATTATATCGCAATATAACTTATATAGAAGAAAATTACTTATGTATTATAATATATTTAAATATTATTATTATTATTATTATTATCATTATTAAAATTATGTAATTTTACAAAAAATAATTTAATTTGAAAAATAAAATATTTATTATCATATTTTGCGTATCAATATTTTAATAATAATTATTATTAACGTATCGTATTTATAAAAAAAAATCAATCCTTTTCGACAGCATGTTAAAAATGAATAAAGTAATAGGAATATTTTTTATTATCGTATATAATATTATAAATTATTATGGTATAGTTCCATAAAAATTATTTAAATCGCACGCGCTCCGGTCGCACAAAAATAATATTCTTGTTCACGTGTCAGACAGACCGCGTCGGAGACTTCCGCAATTCAAATTCGTGTATACAATCGTATTTACTATTTATTACGAGTATATACATTATTATAATATTAGTATGCATTTTATTACGTATTATCCATATATCATATATACAGGGTGTGGCAAATTTATTTAATCGTTGTAATATCTCACCGAAAAATTAGGATATTTGTATATTTTTGTGTTTGTGTGTTTTTTTTTTTTTTTAATTATTATTTAAATGATTATACTACTATATAACTTATTTAGATTTATTTCTTATTTTAGATATAACCATCTAGCAAAAAAAAAAAAAAAAATTTTATTTGTTGAGTTAAATGAAATTTGAAAATAATTAAAAGAGTACATTTCCAAAATATATTGTTCATGGTTCCATCTTCTAATTTAATCAAGATGACTATTTTTAGGAATTTTTACAATTTATCGAAGAAATGATATTTCCGACGTCATATACTTGTAATCTTATATATCGTGTATTGAAAAATTCTCAGATATTTTCAAAATAATTATGAAAAGTATTATTACCTTTATAATATTTACGGCTATGCCGTGATGTGTGGAATTCAAGATGGATAATATTATTCGAATAATACTCATAAGTTATAAATTTATAATAGGTACTAATTAGTAATGAATTAATGATTATGTTAAAATATATTTTACATGATATTATAGTAAGTGAATAAATATTATAAATTATGACATCATTACATCAGAAATGACAGAAATAAAATTGTTTCTTCAAAAAATGAAAAATATTCCTCTACAAATAGAATAATATTTATTAAAAATTAAGAAGTCCACCCATCAAAATTATTATACAAGTTTACTTAATTAATTATCTTCAAATTTTATCTAACTTAAAGAATAGAAAGTTACATTTTTTTTCTTCACAAAATTGATGAAATTAAAAAAAATAATTTATATATAATATTTTAGTTCATATTACCAAACTAATAAATTTTTTTTAAAAAAAAAAAAGAAAATTATAATTTTTCACATGTTATATTACAATGACCAAATAGATCTTGATTAATACTATATGTTTAGAATTATGGAATGTAAACACGTACTCCTTATTTTTATTTTTAAATAGTTTTGTGTTATTTATTAAACGGACAAACGAACCGTTTATAATAATAATAATAATTTAAAATGCACATATTATATTATTATTGTAATTTGATGATAATAAGCGTATATAATATACGTTCGTCGCGGATATGTTTTCCTAACAATATAATATACACATTATTATTATTATTATTTTTAATATTATTATTATTATTATTATTATTATTATTGTGTCGTGTATGCGAATTTTGTTAATATATTATATCATAATATATGCGTGTAAAAAAATAAAAATAAAAAATCGAGGGAAAAATATACATAATATGTGTGTGTGTATATTATATATATATAATATATATAAAATATGTAATGTATTATGTACATTATAATATACGTATGTTATAATAATGGTAATAACAACAATATTATATGCGTGTAATGTAATCAATGAATTATGAGTCGTACGGTTAATGTTGTGTGACTGCTGACTCGGATGATATTATTATAATAACGTGACGGGAAGGATAGAAGGGTGTGCGAACGAGCATCCTATATTATTATTATTATAATATATTATACACGATATGATAATATTATAATAAAAACACACACGCGTATACTATACAGAGCTATCGGATGGTCAAATATACTGTACGTTATGTGACTATGTTTGACTTAAGTATATTATAATGCGCGATTTTCTTTTTGTTTTTATTTTTTTTTTTTTTTGAAAAAAATTTATAGTGATAAATTTAATTTTATATAATAATGTACAAGGGTAAAAGACATCGTCTTCAAGTTTAATAATACATTTAACACGGCATCCTGCATCCTTTTCAACTTATTATATTATAGTGGAACGGTTACACGTCTCGTACTTTACAGTACCTATATACTTCGGGTGTCGTTAAGTGTTTTTTTTTTTTTTTTTTTTTTTATCAAAACCTATTCCAGTTAAAGAGCACTGGACTGGCTATTTTCTACTACACTAACCGGTATTTTTTCGTTTTATATCGGTCTAGACCGATAATATTTCTTATTTATATCGTACAGGTCCTAGAAAATTATGACCTGCGTTCAATATCTAACGAGTAACTTATCAAGAAATAATAACGCAATATATTATTAGAAATTATAATAAATACGAAAACACTATCACCTCAATAACCCTGTTCTTGGACTTTGGAGGGTAGTTTATACACAGGTGTAGCGGAGTGCTAGCATCTAGTTGAGCCGATGGTAATAAATATAATAAAATACATAAACGCCATTCGTTGTTTCAACTTGACTATCGCACTCTGCTCACCCGTGTCTGGCCTAACACCTAAATAATGCCGAGGAGACATGAAATTACGATCGGAGTATAAATACAAACGTTACAATAGGTATTATAAATTATTTTAAATTTATTTTGTACAAAATATAAAATTAGTATTATACGCATATTAATCTATTACACAGTTTACATTAATTAAACTATAGATATTCTTTTCTTAAATTTTAAATGTAAACATTTCACAGCGAAATCTATATTTACACCGCTGCGATGTAATTATTAAGTACAAAAACAAACTTAGACTAGTATACTTTCGTGAAATACGTCTCAGACGCCTCTGTTAAAATGTTTAATGAATTACTTCACTTGTTTTAAATTTTACACTTGTTTAGATCCCCCTTTATACACACAAATATACAGATATATACTTGTATCAAAAGTAAATTTCTTCTTATTGATATAATATACGACACGTCAAATATCGCAAAATTAATAAAGAAAAAAAAAATTTAAACCGGAATGTTTAATATATAGACCTCAAAATGTCGTAATTTGACTTAACTCATTTTTGACCGGACCGATCGTACCAATGATGAGTAACGTTCCGGTTCCGGAATGGATTTGCGTGTTATTATGTACCTATTTAATATTTATAAATATATATTTTAATTCTTAACAACATACAACATTTTACATATTATCATGTGTATTCTACTGGGAGACTTGAAAAATTACAGCGTGTCATCATTATATGAATATTAGTTATATTTCGCTCATGATCTAAAATATTAAATCGATTCTGAAGTATTGGACAAGTCAAATAGATATACATTATTTATATTATACACATATACATAAATTATTATAAATAATTAATATTAGTACCCGCCACAAGCCCACCTATTACAAATATAAATGCAATTTTCTACAAACATAAATATTAATCAATTGTAAAATTATAGTTTTGGTTATCATTTACCGAAATAAGTAATTAACTTTAAATAAAAATCTGTTAATATAGTCTCAGGCTATTTTTTCGTATCCGTTTTTTATTACACATGAAAAACGATTCAGAACGAAATACTATCATAATTGGTATGTTTGGGTATGTAGGTGACTCATTTAGAGGTTTGATGATAAATTATTTATATTGAAAGTAGAGACTAATAAATGTAAAAAATTTTAATCAGTACATATATTATCAGATGAATTTCGTTTGGAATCATTTTTCGAATGTAATGTTTACTATTTCATTAAATGTTAATCGAAATTCAACACTATCCTCTTTACACCTGTATCCTTTCAACACTTTCAGTATTCCTTCACTTGATTTTGTTTATATTAAAATATAAAAAAATTGAAATAACTAAATGAATCTTCAAATAATTCTTAACACATGGTTTTTTATTTTTATTTCATTTATACAAATGTAGGTATCTCAGTAGTCCAATATGAATAACTATGTATATACGCTCCGCACCACGTACACTGCCACGGCGGATTTGGTAGCTGGTTGCTTGCTCAACACAATCTACAATTGTGTTCACCGACGACTACGATAACGACGACAATAATATTATATATTTATATCACATACTATGACGCAAACACAAATATATATATTATATTAGTTTAATATAATATCAGTTGAATCGAATTTCTTTTCTAAGACAAAAGTAAAACATTCCGATGCCACATACCACATCATAATCATTAAGCAGTCTTATCTGTATTAATTTATCTGCTAGAAAGTGTGTTGTACTTATAATTGTATGTTATAATGTTATGTATATTGTATGTTATGTGTTATATTTATAAAATAACTTGACCTTTCGCGTTATTTTCCATACGACATATTATCTACAAAATAATATTATTTTACGTAGCTTGTATATAGAGGTAGATTCCTATATAATATATCTTCTATCTCTATTCTCTGCACTAGCAACTATGTATAGTTGAGGCAGTGGTATATTTCAACATATTGAAATATAATAAGATGAATACAATGTATAAATACTCGTACTTTAAATATTAATTTTACTAAAATTTCAAATTTTAATACCTATATAAAAAAGAGGTACTTGATATTTTTCTAACAATCAGAATTTGTTTTAACCAAAATATAGGTATGCTTTAATAAAATTTTCATTGTAAAAGTATTGAAAATAATAAGAAGATTACTTGAATAGATAAGATTTTCGGTTAAAATAAAAATTTTAACTTTAAACATCTATAAAAAAAAAAAAAAACAGTTGAGATTCATAACAAACGTGCTTTTTTTTAATTTAATTAACACGAGTACAATGTAGATATCTCAGAAACATCTCCGTACCACATACCCTTTCACGTTAAACTTGATAGCTGGTTGCTTGCTCAACACAATTTACAATTGTGTTCGATTACGACTACGATATCGACAACAAGAACAAGCATATATCACATGTTTTGATGCAAACACAAATATATTATATAACATTTATACTAATTGAAAAGGGGCAATTTTAATTAGGTACTATGAAAAACAAGAGAAAAAGCAAATTAGTCCTGAACCAATTCAACTTAAATATAAGTTATTGTATATGTGCCATACAACATACTCTATATTTGCGGACTAGGTAGCTTGTTGCTTGCTCAACACAATATACAATTGTGTTAACCGACGACTACAGCTGCGATAATCACAAATAACACAAATATATATTGCATTTATTCTACTTCAAAAAAAGGTACAATCACAGTGTTGGTATAAAAGATGAATATCACATATTACATACCATGGCACCATTCAAGCCATTTGCTAAATTTGCTGAAATTATTGGCCTTCTAATTCTACACCTCCTTGAAAATTAGAGACTCTAGCTTGGTTATTCCTTCTCTCCATACATGATCCTATTATTCCAACAAGAGCAACCAATTTGCTTACAATCCATATAATGCCTGCAATGACTGAATTACACAGACCGCAACAACAAGCAGATCCTGCGATGCAAATAACAGTAACAAAAGTAATTATATAATTTGTAAAATCACTATTCATTTTGTTGGACTCTAAGTAATGCCAAATGCAAGAGGCGATTGATAGGAAGTTCCTATACCACTGCCCTATATATAGTGCAGAGAATAGAGAGAGAATAAACAACTTACTTCTTAAGCAAGCTAGGAAAAGTGTATTGTACATATTATATTGGTAAATATTATTTCGTACAACAGGACAAGTTAATATATAAAAATAATATGAGTATCACTTTATACTTTATAGTAGATAAATTATTACAGAGAACACTGATACACTAGATTACTGTCTCAAGTCTCAACGCAATCTACAATTGTGTTCACCGACGACTACAGCTACGATAATCACAAATGATACAAATATATATTGCATATGTACTACTTCAAAAGGGGCTATTATAAGAGTGATAATACAAAATTTTAATAACACATATTATGATATATTCATGATTGATAAAATATACTAAATTATAATTACATTATTTGTGAATTAAAAATGTGTTTGATTAATGTTTAACGCTTACACGTACCAGTATATATTTCATACATGTTTATTATTACCTAAATATTGTAATTGAGTAGTTAAACTGTATTCAAGTAACGTTGTCCACATAATTTTCAAATTGACACAAGTGTAATGTAATGAGTCCTGTTTTTGGGAGCAAGAATTTTTACTATAGGTTACTATATATGTCCTGCACATTATACTTGGTGAACTAGATTTCTTGCTCAACGCAATTTACAATGGTGTTCACCGACGAATACAGCTGCGATAATCATACAAATATATATTGCATACGTAATACATCAAAAAGGGCTATTAGAGTGATAGTACATAAGATGAATATTACACATCATGAAATCATTCAAACCATTTGTTGGACTCCTCATTCAACACCATGTTGATCATCAGAGATTCTAGCTGCGTCGATTTTCCTCTTCATACCTGATCTTATTCCTTTAACACAATCACGTATAAAACGTCCAATGCCTTCAAATTCTGCAATGCCTGCAATTAACCATTTATATAACAATTAGTGAACCTTACAGATTTTACATAGCACGACGATAACTAAAATTACAATAACAAGTACTTTATATACCTATCCAAATATGCATTGTGGTGGACTCCAAGTAATCTCAAATGTAAGAGGAGATTGATAGGAAGATTCTATACCACTGCCTCTTATATAGTGCAGAGAATATAAAGAGAAGAGATAACTAAATTATTAAGCTAATAATTATGAAGCCAGCAACGAAAAGTGTATTGTACACATTACATTGGTACCTAGTTATTATGTGATATGACAAGACAATTTTTTTATTTATTTTAAATGAAACTTTGTTTACAATTTGTTTCAACAATTATAATTTTTACAAAGATAGTACGTAAAAGTACATAAAATTAAATGATAGAATATATATTACAGATAAATTACATTTTAAACCATCTTGGTTGATAAAGGATATAAGTGAGGTAATGATTGGCACAATCTGTAAAGTAATAAGTGTATTACCAGTGACGTAGCTTGCACGTAAGCATTTTAAGCACTACTTACAATATTTTAATATCCACGCCACTGTACATTACTAAATTAAAATTAAATTTATTTGCGAATTAAAATGTGTAAAATTAATGTTTAATGCTTACACGTACGAGTATATATTTCATACATGTTTATTATTATCTAAATATTGTAATTAAGTTACACACTATATCCAGGTAACGTTGTCCACATAATTTTCAAATTGACACAAGTGTAATGTAATGAGGCCTGTATTTGGGAGCACAAATTTTTAACATAGGTTACTGTATATGTCCTGCACAATATACTTGGTGAACTAGAATGCTTGCTCAACACAATCTACAATTGTGTTCACTGACGACTACAGATAATCACATATAATGTAAGTATATATTGCATATGTACTACTTCAAAAGAAGCTATTATTAGAGTGATAGTATGAAAGGTGAATATCACATATTACATTATATTCATCAGGAAACTTGTATACACAGTCCATATACTACAGTACATAAGAACATATACTTGTATCATATGTGTTTATCGTAGCTGTAGTCGTCGGTGAACACAATTGTAGATTGTGTTGAGCAAGCAACCAGCTAAGCTAGTCCGCCAAGATAGAGTATGTTGTGCGGGAAATATACCTACAATAACCTATATCAAAAATTTGTGCCCCCAAATGTAGGTGACTCATTTAGAGGGTTGATGATAAATTATTTATGTTGAACATAGAGACTCATAAATGTAAAAATTTTTATCAGTACAAATAATATCTGATGAATTTCGCTCGGAATAATTTTTTGAATGTAATGTTTACTATTTCATTCAAATGTTAATCAAAATTCAACACTATCCTATTTACACATTACACCTGTTATTTCCCCTAATTTTTTTTTTTATATTAAATATAAAAAAGAGAAGGGATACAAGTGTGGAATCAGAGTAAAACCATTGCATTGGATAAAACGATTTTGAGCGAAGTTCAATCAGATAATGCCGTTTTTTCGTCATTTTTTTCATAATATTTTGGGTTGACTAAAAATATCAATTTTAAACAGCTATAAAGGAGAAATTGAGAATAGGGATTTTTCTAATGTTCTGATATGATATTTAGTATTACATAAATATACTTCAGTAAAATTTTCAGACCTTGATGCAAAAAATTGCCAATTTTATCAAACATTATATACATAAAAACGAGAATTTTACGAAATATTCAACGTCCTATATTTTGTAGAAAAATTAACGTAACGGTTCCAAAATTTTAACACATTTATATATATATATATATATAACCGATGTGAATACCCAATAAAATTTTCAAATCTATAACTCCAAAATTGTCTGAGTTATCGTGAAATATTGAAATCAAATTAGTCAAAATTTCAGTTTTCGTGAAAAATGCCGTTTTTCGTCGTTTTGCACTCTTTAAATTTGTTAACATAAATGCATATTCTTTGCATAAATAGTTTTGATTGATGTCATTTCTATGTCGTTAGGATATTTTGACAACGTATTTTGACGAACTTGATTGTATGAGATTGAGAATGTACGTGATGGATAATACTAATTATTATTAGATTGTTTTGCTTCTTATTTTTTTTTAGAATATATTTTTATTCAATCATTTTTATTATTCTTTTAATAATTGTA
The DNA here is from genome assembly GCA_021307375.1 of Tetraneura akinire. Taxonomy (NCBI): domain Eukaryota; kingdom Metazoa; phylum Arthropoda; class Insecta; order Hemiptera; family Aphididae; genus Tetraneura; species Tetraneura akinire. The sequence continues at coordinate 2,465,830 of JAIUCT010000029.1, forward strand.
AACGAATGTTTGAATTAGTATATTGTAATATTATTACATTTCTAGTATAAATACTAAATTGTTTTTGTTTAACATGAAAATATAATATAATTCAAATTTTTCTTCAAATTAAATAATTATTTATTTGCTATCATTTGATTTTCATTAAATATGCATTATTGCTTTCATTATTATTTTATACTATGCATTTCTTTTACTTAATTTACTTAGATTGAAGAGAAAGTTGAGATCAACAATCACTGAAGAACGTTTAATATAATTCTTAATATTTTTAACATAATTGTACGCCTTGCAGAAAAAAAACGCATACTTATTCCTTTATTATAATTATAATTTAAATATAATTTAATATGCACATATTTTTCTTTTTTACATTATTATATCATATTTTATACTTATTATATTACATATTTTTTTTATGCATATTGACATATAACTTTCAACCAGAAATAATGCTTTAACTATTTGATTTCTGCATGAAACATTGAAAGTTATTTAATAAAGATATAAGATTTTAAAAATGGTTTTTTTATATAGTATTATATTAGTAAGAGTGATAATAATTTCCCCCCCCCCTTTTTGCATCAAGTATAACCGCCACTGGTCCAATATGAATAACTATATACGCTCCGCACCACATACACTGCCACGGCGGAATTGGTAGCTGGTTGCTTGCTCAACACAATCTACAATTATGTTCACCAACGACTACGATAACGACAACAATCATTATATCACATATTATGACGTAAACACAAATATAATATAATATATTGCATTTATTGTAACTTAAAAGGTGCAATTATAATTTCTATGATAAATAAGAAAAAGCAATATATTTTTGAACCAATTCAACTACATTTAATGAACTGAAAACTATAGGTACTAGAATGCCAAGATTCCGTCATTCATACTTCATCAGTTATACGAGAAAAAATGGTGAGGTCAATATACCCTAACCTAATGTTCCCATTCTGAGTAAAATATTTTTTTTTCTGTTGCATTATAAACTATATTATAAAGTATACACAAAACATTTCTTAGTATGTTACATAGAATATTATGTAAGTAAACATTATAAACATCATAATAAAAAATGGCAATGTAAAGAGGCCTGTATTTCAAGGCACAAATTTTTAATATAGGTTATTGTATAGGTAATGTCCCGCACAACATACTCTATCATAGCGGACTATGTAGCTGGTTGCTTGCTCAACACAATCTACAATAATTGTGTTCACCGACGACTACAGCTACGATAATCACATATATAATTATTTATTGCATATGTACTACTTCAAAAGGGGCTATTATTAGAGTAATAATACAAAATGTTAATGTCACATATTACATATGAATTATTCATGATTATTAAAATTTAATTGTAAATTACGTTGAGTAAGACGAAGCTATAAAAGAAATGCACAGAACAATGAGTTATTAAGAGAGGAGAAGCCTATAATATTACTTACATCATTCAATTATTGGATTGATTGATTACTATAACAATCTGCAATTTGTCTACCGTTGAAAACGATTGTTAATTTTTTTGTATCATATTAATTATTAATCATAATGGCTTCATTCACTCATGATTATATTGAGTTATTTTAGTTATCATTTTCCTAAGAATGTTATCTAAGGTAAGATATATGCAGAGTGAGACATACTATGAAAGCTTTTGCAAAAAACCAAATATAACAATTATGTAAGAACATACACTATTTTCTTTTATACAAAGAATTCCAGTATGAATAATTCATCATCTTAGACTTAGGCCCGGTACACACTGGGCGTTTTGAAACGCCCAGTGTGTACCGGGCCTTATGCGCATACAAAAATTATTGTCACAGTCAACATCATTCAATAATTAAATTATAATTTGTTTTGTATCTTTATTAAAAATATATTTTACTCTTCTATTCCTTTTTTACTTTAAATAGGATTTGTGATGTCATTTTATGTTTCTCTTGATTCTTTTTAAATAATTTATATAATTTTATCACGGTATTTAATATTTGAATTATTAATTTCGTCATTTAAGAATGAACGATTAAAAATACCAAGCGTAACTTCAATTTTAGGATTTAATTCGTCGTTTAGTGATATATTTGGATTCCTTATTTCCATTTCATATTTTAGTGTTAGTTGTTCATCGGTGTTAATTGATTTTAGGATATTTCTATTAATACCATGTGATTTTCAACATCAAACATTACAATAGCATGTATGTGTTTACATGAAATAAAATATATATGTTGTCAATACATGAACATTTATATGTATGAACACATATTATATGAATGTATAATGTATATAGTCTTAAATGGAGGCATGTTAAGTGGGAAAATCTCAAAATGAATAATAATATCAGTTGTATGATAGAAATTTTTTTATATATTCAAAATTTAATTTATCATATTATTTTACAATAATAAAATTTATATTTTGGTGGTATTGGTAAAATAATATAACATTGATAAGAAATCATTATCATTCTCCAAGCATGCGTATAAGATGTAGGAATTTTTGGTATTTTTCTGTGACGATCCATTCGTATTTCAATAAGAAATATATTTCCTATGACGAATATCGCATTTACGAAAGAGTATGTAATGCGAAGACTATACATGATATGAACTATTAATCTTGATCCATGGATTATTATAATATCACTACAAACAGAAGAAGCAAAGAACTATATATAACAATGATAACATAATTACAGAAGGATAATATTACATTTATTTAGGCTATGAACCTTAACAGGATAACTGGTCGATTTCTTTGGCAACCAAGACAAAATAACCGGAAGACAATTTCTAACTGTACTCCTCCTGAGCTTGTCAATATCTCCATTCAATCTGTCGCAGGAGAAGGTGCATCTCTATTACAAGGATGTACTGCAGATATTTGAATTTGATGTTCTTCTGTATGATGATTAACAACAAAAGTATTTTCTACTGTAAAACAACTCACGCCACGCCGTTTAATAAAACATATAATACATAATATCGAAGCAGATACTAATAATAACAACACGAAAACAATTAATCCAAACAAATAAGTATATATATTTTGGGAAGACATTTGTAGATTTGTGGTTATCAACAACTAATGCCAAAACTAAGAGGCGATTGATGGGATGTTGGTATACTACTGCTTCATGCCCTCATATATATATATATAGCAGAGAGTAGAAAGAGAAAGGATGCCGCTTAGGCGTAATGAGAACCTAACCTAACTTAACCCATGGTTTGATAATTATATCGTATGGATTATTATATGAATGTTAATTAATGAATCGTTAGGAAATATATTATATATAATTTAAGTTTATACTTTCTGAAAAGTAAACTAAAGTTTCCACTTTCTAGTAGATAGTTAATAAAAAGATGATTCCTGTATAATTATTATGTAGTGTGGGGCGTAATTTGGTGTTGAAGAAATCTCATTCAACTTTATAATAATATTTTACTCTGTTAGGAATTAATCTCACCACTTTATTTTATTGGGCAGTACCTAATACACTAAGTTCTAATCAATGATCCTTTAAATTATGTTAGACTTTTTAGTTGCTTTTTGTTCCTGTACTAGCTAACTACACCATTTTTTCTCCGTATAATTGATGAAATAAAAATGAAGGAACTTTGGCATTCCATTATTATATGAATATTAATTAATGATTCGTTAGGAAATATATTATATATAATTTAAGTTTATACTTTCTGAAAATTAAACTAAAGTTTCCACTTTCTAGTAGATAGTTAATAAAAATATGATACCTGTATAATTATTATGTAGTGTGGGGCATAATTTGGTGTTGAAGAAATCTCATTCAACTTTATAATAATATTTTACTCTGTTAGGAATTAATCTTACCACTTTATTTTATTGGGCAGTACCTACCTAATACACTAAGTTCTAATCAATGATCCTTTAAATTTTGTTAGACTTTTTAGTTGCTTTTTGTTCCTGTACTAGCTAACTCCATCATTTTTTCTCGTATAATTGATGAAATAAAAATGAAGAAATTTTGCCATTCTAGTTCCTAGTTTTCACATCATTAAATGTAGATGAATTGGTTTAGAAAAAACTTCCTTTTTTCTTATTGATCATAGAAATTATAATTGCACCTTTTCAATTAGAATAAATGCAATATAATATATATTTGTGTTTGCGTAATAATATGCGATATATGCTTGTTGTTATCGTAGTCGTCGGTGAACACAATATTGTAGATTGTGTTGAGCAAGTAACCAGCTACCAAATCCGGATAATGTTGAATTTTGATTAAGATTTATATGAAATTGTAAATCATTACATTCGAAAAAATTTTTCGAGCGAAATCCATCAGAAAATATTATGTACTGTTTAAAATTTTTTTAAAATTTTACTCAGAATTTTGAACGTTAGGTCAGTATTTATTTGCCCTAAAAACAATTTTAATTACCCTCATCCCTCATCCCACACCTTTCCTTATCAAGGCATATTATCTTACAACTTCCATTTAAATTTCCTCTTTTTGCTGTTTGTTAAGCGAAAAAATATTACGTCATCCGTCCAGTCTATTCCAACGTGTTTCATTGTGTTAAATCATTTTATCCAATCAATATTATATTTTGTTAGGATATTTAGTTTAGATTTTTCTTCTTATACCATCTAACTCAAGCATTTTGTTCTCGTATACTTATATGATGAAGTATAAAGGACCTAATCTTATCATTCTAGTAGTTGTCATATCATTATATACAGTGAATTGATTGTGGACTAACTTGATTTTTATTCATCTTCATCAAATACAATTATAATTGCTCCTTTTCCATTAGTATAAATGCTATATACATTTGTGTTTGCCTCGTGAAATGTGATATACTTACTCGTATGTTTGTTCTCGTTGTCGTAGTCGTCGGTGAACACAATTGTAGATTGTGTTGAGCAAGCAACCAGCTACCTAGTCCACCTTGACAAAGTATGTGGTGCATATAAAAATATATATAAATATATATAATAATATTTATTGAAATTCTGAGATGCGTAATTTTGTATAAATTAAATAACAATAAAAAAAACTCTTATGTTAAGAATCTTGATAAGATTCGTTTGGTTATTGAAAATTTTTGATACATCTATAATGTTCTTTCGAATGTCACAACTTGTGACTCACAAGTCTATAACACAATATCGCATTATACTAATAACACACTCAATAATATTTATATAATATCTTCCATACTTCCATATGGAATTGGATAAAAATAATACCTATTATTTTTGAGTTAAACGAAAAAGAAAATACGTTACGATTTATTTACAAATTTACGAGTGTAAAATATCTTTCACAGTCGTATGTGAATGTCAACGAGTATAATAACTAAAATACTCAATAATAGTTGATAACGATTAATCGTTAGTTAGTATTCATTAATAACGGTTCCAAAATTGTATCACATTTATAATATAGTACTTATGTGAACACCCAAGTAAATTTTCAAGTCCGAAGTAATTTTTAGTAATTTTCCTACGTTACCGTGAAATATTGATATTGAATTCGTCAAACTTTCAGTTTTCGTGAAAATTGCGGTATTTGTGTCATTCTTTGTTCGTTTTTCAATTTTGAAAAATTCTAAAAATTCTAAAAATTACCAAAATAATAAAGTACCAACTGCATCCACTTTCATATCCTATTTGTAAAAATCGAAGTATTATTTCAGGCAGAAAAAGTGTTTACAATCCTTTAAAAAAAAAGACACATTATTATAAAACCAATACAATAAGTATATAAGACCAATAATTGGACCCAATTAGTAAAAAATTCGTTAATTTTAAATAATTATTTCATAAATACGTGTATAAATATTTTATTGAATCGCGGACGAATATAATATTATAGGTAATATTCTAAAATTGAAATACCCATAAAAAATGGCCATTTTTAATGGCCATTTTTAATTTCAAGTTGAAATTTAAAAACGTCGTCTGTCGGGATAAACGTCATTTTTAACGTATGGTACCTGTACGTAAAAAATAAATCTACGAAAAACATCATCTACCGGATCCGAAGAAAAGTTTGTACTCTTTAAATATTTAAATTACGATGAACGTTTTATTTAATTTTCCAAAAACATAATTCCTTATTGTGTACGTTTCTGTTACGCAAAATGATATTATATTAATATATGATAATATTATTAATATATAATGAGAACGCGTGTATACACCGTGTTCAAAGTATGTAATAATTACACGTCGTGTAGTAATCGTAAAACCGAATGATATTAAATGATATAAATTATTGTTATGTAATCGCATAATTCGGCGATTCCGGATGTTCGTTAACTAAATAATTACACTTATTACTCGTATAAACATCGCGGGTGAACAAAAAAAAAAAAAAAAACGATGATATTTCCGAATATTAAACGCGGTCGTATAATAAAATCAAAAATATTATATAACGTGTAGAGCGATAAAATCAAATTTATATGATTTAATTACACGTGTATTAATGAATAATATTTTAAAATACGATATACACGCCGGAAATGTCTAAACGTGCAATGAGAATACCAGCGAATTTCTAAAACTATTAAATAGGTACGCATCTAGATACGAGTATAATATTACGTGAATCGAATATGATATTAAATTCAAATTTTCAAAATTAAATAAAATTTTTTTTAAATTTACACTAGAAAATTATATTTTATACGTATTATAATATGTACCTATGTAAGAAAAATTATGTTAAATTCGAGTTAATTTTAAATTGCTCCTCGAGTTACTCAACACATAAATAATATTACATGGGTACCTATAATTAAATATTAATATTAAAAAATGAATTTGATCGCACGTCACAGACACAGTTAATTATTATATCTTATATTTTATATAAAAACCGCGTATTGTGTGTGTAATTTAATTTTTAATCACGCGATTAATCGTTAATTAAACACAAATAATTTAAAAAAATTGTCTCTATACATACCTATTATAATAAATATTTGTATATTCCGAACGAAGCTTTTATTCATTCTTTATAGTTATTTTATTTATTGTATTTACATACGAGTATAATATTATAATAATATGTAAAGTCACTTTTTTTGGGGCGGAAATCAGATTACCATAAAATATGCGGGATATAATGTGCTTTCGTTATAGAATAATATGGAATTTCATCGGCTCGGTATTTTATTTAGGTCATTTCTAGAATTTTTCAATATATTTCCACTATGTAAGCTGTTGTAAAAACTAATAAAAAAAAAAAAAAATCACTATAATAATATTGTATGTTGGATAAAACCGTTTCTGATTATTAAAATATAATGATAACGAAATAAATAAAAGACTGTACGTCTTATAAACGCTCGATGTGTTTGAGTATATAGGTTTTCTAAATTTACCGAATTCATTTATATATGCATAATATTTTAGCAAATTTTCACATACGAGTGTAAGAAATTTAGAAAATTTTATGTATAAATGTGTCGAAAAAATAATTAATAATATTATTTCTTGAATAATAGGGATAGGGACAAGCATATGTTTCCGGTTGGAAAATAGATGTAGTTGCCAGTTGGTACTTTGTTTAGGTCATTTTTTGAATTTCTCAAAATTGACCAAATGCGATAGAAAAAACGACGAAAAAATGCGCTTTTTCACGAAAACTAAAATTTAGACGACTTCGATTTAAATATTTTGAGGACAATTTTGAAGTAAAATACTTAAAAATTTTATTGTGTGTTCACATAGATAGGTACTAGACTACTAGTACTATATATATATATATATATATGTAATAAAATTTTGGAACCGTTACATTAATTTTTTTACAACATGTAGGACTTTGAATATTTCGTAAAATTCTGGTTTTATATAGGTATAATATAGGTATAATAATAGGTCGTACAATGTTTGATAAATTTGACAGTTTTAAATTTTAAGGTCTAAAAATTTTACTGAATTATATTCATATATTACTTAATATTATGATATCAAATATTAGAAAAATCTCAAGTCTCAATTTATTTTATAGCTGTTTAAAGTGATTGTGATATGTTTAGTTTAAACGAAAATCTTAGTAGGTATCCATACAAGTATTCTTCTTATTATTTCTCAATATAATTTTACAATAGTAAATGGGATCATTATTTCTTGAAAGAAAGTGTGTAAAAAAAAAATAAAAATAAGCAGATACACATCATATTTATAAAATCGATATGTTATTCTTCCCTACGCTCAGAATCGAATATATTACTCGTATTATATTAAAATCTAATATATATGATCGAAATCGAGCGTATACGAACTTGCTGCCGGATGTTTAGGCAATAACGTACGACCGGTACGAAATGGATATTATAATAATATTATTATTATTATTATTTTTAACGTCGAATAATGATAATAAAAATAATACGTATGTGTAATATATGAAAATTATAGTAGAGCAATATAAATCGCGACCGACGCTTTTATGGACTATTATTCATAATAATAACTCGGTCGTGGGCGCGGTATGACGAGATGCACGTGTTTATTCATTATACGGATTTTGAATTAATTTGTTTGTATTACACGCGTATAATATTATATAATATAATATTATATATGTATAAACGTGTAATAATAATAATAATAATAATAATAATAATAATAATAATAATAATA
>JAIUCT010000029.1:2478815-2490128 GCA_021307375.1 Tetraneura akinire
TAATAATAATAATAATAATAATAATAATAATAATAATAATAATAATATCGTGTGCATACAGAACGAGCGAAAAGTTATCAATATAAAATATTATGCGAATTATAAAAAAACTTGCTTATTTTTAGACCGCTTAGGCAATGGCGTATTTAGGGGGCAGAAAATTTAACTGGGAGTTTTTTTTTTTATATATAAACAGATTTAGAGTGATTTAAGCAGTTGTAGAATTTGTTCACTATTTTTTTTTATTTTTCTTTCATTTGTTGACATTTTGTTCACTATTTTGTGATAAAATAAATTATAAAATTAATATATTTAATTAATTATATTTAATTTAATTAATTATATTTAATTATAAAATAAATTTTACAATTTGCTTTAATTATTCTGTTATCATGGGTACTATTTAGAGTATCTACGATACTTAACATACTAAGAGCACTCGATAGATTTTTATACGCCATGAGGCTATTTCCATATCGCATCTATTTGTAAGTTTTATTTATGTGGGTAAGAAAAAAAGTCACTATAAAAACCGTGAGAGAAAGAGGGCATAAAAAAAATGTGTACCCAGGGCAACAAAATCCTAGATACGCCTCAGAGTTTAGGTATATAACACCGTACATAAATACACGTATATATACAGGGCGATCGGAAAGTGAATCTTCGAGATCAGGAGGACTCGTGTTTTTATATTTTAAGGTGCTCGTCGACATAAATTTTGAATATGCGCTGTGCGAAGCGATTTATTTTAGTTTTCAATTTTATATTTAGATCGTTTTTCTAATTTCTAGACTTTTTTAGTTCTTTTTTTATTCGTTTAAATAAATTACTATTTAACCAGGTTCGAGCATAAATCTGACTTAATACCTGACTTTACAAAAAAACTTTTTGTCGAAAATTCACACCGGGGGTTTTCTTACATCACAATCTATCGGAAATGGCAATATTTAAAATATTTATAACTATAATATATCTAATTTTGCGAATTATCGTTAATACTCGTGCGTATATATACGATTAAATTTACAATTTTAAATCGTTAAGTCGATAATTTCGTAACCAAACCTATAACCATTACCATGGTTGATGGTCAACGGACAACGGTAATAATACAAAAATCACCCTGTACGTTTAATATAATGTTGGCACGCACACGGCACCATCACAACCTCCGTGTGATGCAATTATTACATTATTATTATCGTACTTCCAAGTGTAGGTACAGATAAATTATTATAATTTATAATAATAAGGTTAGGTAAGGTTAGGTTAACAAGACGTTAGACACTTTTATGTATAATTATATAGCAAAGAACGCAAATACCTATTTATAAGTATAAAATATAGACGTATATATAATATATTAAATATTAATTTTTAATTTTGAAAATGTTTTTACAATGTGTTTAAAAATATGCGAGATAAATAAAAATTATTAAGTTCGACGTGAATAATCCATAATATGAGTGCAGTGTTTAACCTGTCTTAAAATTATTTTTAAAATCTTTCATAAAATAATATAATTCAATAAAAATATAATACCGGGTGACTTTAAAGTTTAAAAAGCATTCGTTTGTACAATTTTGTTTTATAATTTTCATGACTATATACTCGTAATAATATAAATAAATAATTTTTTTTTAACAATTTCTATATTCGTTATTATATTTCTTACCAGACTTCAAATGTTATATTCCAAGAAAAATTATATTATATTTCAAAATAATATACATATTATGTTTGGTAAACGATATAATATTTCTCGAATCCCCCGGTATTAACCCAATGGTATGATACCTAGGTATACCTGCAGGTTGTACTATATATACACGAACGATAATACGATAACCACAAATCCTGTTAAAACCGTAAGAAAATGATGAAAACTACAATTTTTTTATTTTTTTTTTTTTTTATCACACACGTATAAGATACAAAATTATCGTATCCGTTTGCGATCGAAAAAAGCCAAATCCATATACGAAAGACGAATTTCGCATTACAAGTAGATAGAAGTATATACCTATATATAATATGTATATTATTATGGTTACTGGTTAGTGGTTAGTGTACTTAAGTATACGTTTGCGCATCTATGAGACTATATAGTGTACAGTCGGAACCTATCCCTCAAACGACCTGAATATTATATCGTAAAAAAAAAAGAAAAAGATAGGTAACAATAAAAAGTACAATTTAAATTTTAAATTTATTTTTTTCTATATATACTTACATATTTATTAAGTTTAATATTAAATTTAACTTTTTTTTTTTTTTTTTTTTTTTGAATTTGTTTGTGACGTTGTTATTTATAGAAACGATCGTCCCGCCAAAAAAATATAAATAATAAAAAATAAAAAAATTATACTCGCACGATGTTAATAAATATTTACATATACGCCTATTATAATAGACAACGAACTCTGTTAACGGGCCCGGAGACCCGGAGACGCGGTTCGAGCTTTATTATAATAATAATAATAATAATAATAATATAACGTTATAAATTATAGTTTGTGTTTGACGTATCCGGTCCAAGTGCGTATACATTACGATATAAAATACGGTTTATTTTCAACTGTTCTCCCGTCCGAGAGTACACGATAATACTAATAATAATATTATACTAATTGGCCGAATAATATTACGAATATTATAATAATAATAATAATAATTATCAGCGAAGTCGTCGATTTTAAATTTTAAAGAAAGAAAGAAAAAATGTTTTGACGACAAAATAAGAATATAACAAGCATATTATACATTATAATATTGTACTCTTATTTCGTTGTTATATACCATATACCCGGTAATAATATTAACGTTATTATTATATTATTATCGTTCGTCTCTCGTATTTTCCAATCGAATCTGTGTCAGAACTTTCGAAATAATAATAATATTATTATACGGTTTTTCTCTTTTCACTCGATACTATATCAATACTATAATATGCTCGCCGTATAATATACATACCAATAATATGAGCGGTTTAGACTTTCGGAAGACGCGAGATGAAAATGTTATATAGAAAATGAAAGAAGTGTATTTACGAATATCATTCAGTTGGGAAAATTGGCTAAAAAATGATTAAAGTTCGATATTTTTGTCGTTTTCGAAAATACAGTGAGTAAAATTTTGGTAAAACTCAATTTTTTTTATTATCGATGATTGGATTTTATTTCACTTTATATACCTCGATTCTATAATTTGATTTATTTTTTCTATATATTCTTATATACCTACCTAATAACGCGTGGTATAAAACGATAACGTGCGGTATATAAATTGTACAATTCATAAACGATTCATTTTAGTCGAATAACTTCGTAGCGTGAGGTCGACGTAATTCGTTATTTTGTTCGAGTATAAAAAAAAAAAAAAAAAATCCGTCGATTCGGGGTTGAAGTAGGTACCTACTTGTAACCACTTCCGCCGCGGTATATAGCAACCCCCGAATTCATAATTTTCAGTCGATCGCGTACATATTTTTACCCCGCAATTAACTCCGTGTCAGCACTTTATAAAAATAGTTACTATTATATATAAATAAATAGGTACGTAAACTCGTATACTCAATAGTACACCCCTATTATTAATTATACGAGTGTATGATTAATTCCCAGTGGACATGAAAAAGTCGTTTCGTTAAACGCATAATAGTACGATAAAAATAATAATAATATTATTTCGTTTTTTTATTCCACCCCGAAACTTCACCCCAACATTATGATTATAATTACACGTAATATACCGCGAGCCTATTATGTATATCCTCGTCTGAACGTAGAAGAATACGAGCTTGGGCTTCGTAATCGTAATAATTATTTTCAATTATGATTATCATAATATACTTGTATACACAAGTCGCGGTAATAAAATACGAGTATAACACGCGGTATATAAACCAGACAAACGGTTAGATTTATTTATAATAATATTATTAAAAAGAAAAAAAAAATTGATTTTTAACACGACTCGTGACAGATTTTTATTTTATCTTAATATTTTTGTCCCATACCTAAACGTATAACATATAAGTAGGTACGTCTAATATAATATTATAAATACTTATTACGCCAATTGCATGTTTCAATCGTGTAACGTCATCGAGTGATTTTTGAAAACCGACTGTAAAAATCAGGGAAGTTATATATTGTACAGTGTTATTATTATTGTGGTATAAAATAAAAAATATTTTATTTACCAACAGTATGGTTATGTCCGTCTTAGAAATAAACGTTTTTCGAAATATGCATTATAAATTAAAATTGATTAAATATATTTGACATGAATAAACGATAACAATATTGTAAAACACAATCACCTGTAATTTTTAATATATTAAAATGTGTGTAATTTGACTGATGACTGATGAGTGATTTGGAGAACTTACCGGGAAATATTATATGCGCAAGGACGATACAAATCGAAACCAGTGATGTTGTTTAAATTCGATAAAAAAAAAAAAAAAAAGTAAAGAAATTAAAAACTGGTTAATAAGATCGCCTTTGAACAAAGCCGCTCGTCATATAATATTATTCGTACCGATTCGTGGAAACGGGAAATAATAGGCAAGTATATAATGTAATATATAAAAATATAACGTCAAAGAATTTTTTTCTTCTTCCGCTGCACATTTCGCACGATTCTAGATTTTCATCGAAATCGATCAATCGCATCCGAGTTATACCTATTTGTTATATACCTAACAATATTTCATTTTTGTCTCCTCTATAATCTCTGTATACATAATAAATAATTTCCAAACAACAATACGTTATAATATTATATAATATAGCGTTAAGAATGGTTACGGTTTATACCGCGCGGTATGAAACGTCGTATAACGTAAGTATAATATTATACCAAAGTAGCGGTAAAGACGCACTCGTCAAGGTCATACTGCGGACGCGAAGTATGATAAATTTTGATAAATCGTTACTATATTATTTTCATTATAAATTTATACCTATACTCGTTATTATTATTTAATATTGATGTCGTCGAGGGCTGATTGGAATATTATTATAAACGACTATACAGTTTATGTCAGTGAAAATTCAAAAAATATTAAAATTAAGTCCCCCATCGAAGGGTATATTATACGATTGTAAATTATAGTTATAGCGGTAAAGACGCGAGACGAAATCGTCGTTTATTCTATTTTCTCTCTCCTTTAGTCCTTTATATTATTATAATATTTCTCTTTCTCTGCGTACACGTACACACGCTCTTATATATTATAAAATACATAACGTCTGTAATTTAACTGTTCAATTTTATATTTTATTATAATAAATTATTCGGTTTGGCGCTGCAAAGGACAATATAATATGAAAGGGGTGTGTTTGCGCTCGCTTTATCCCCTTTTCCAAAGGATATAATCAACCACCCCGCGGGTCCTGCATCAGATCTATCCTGAGCTCAGGACGAACACGTTATACGTATTTATTATTATTATTATTATTATTATTATTATTATTATTATTATTATTATTATTACATATTGGAATACTGAACGACTTAGGCGACGACGTGGTCGTACAAATCAATATACACACGCGGACGTGGCATTTATATTGTTGTTATATTGTATAATATTATAATACAAATGTTATTTTTATTATAATATGATAACTATCGTATATTATATACATACAGGATGATTGGAATTTCGATTTTCCACAATAATACATATACTACGTATATAATTATGTCATATTATTCGTTCTTTCCAAACGCGATATTCCGATCGCCCCGTATATACTCGTATACTCGTATAGTCGTATAATATACATATATTTATATTATTATACGCATTATTATGGAATTTAATTATAATTTAAACGTATTGGGTGTATATGTAAATATATTATATGTGTTATAAAGTATAAAATTTAAATAAACACGTATAGATAATTCGTGAAAATCGTTTTTATTACGGGTCAATATGATGGTTAGGTTAGAATTGATCAAAAACCCGAAATTTATACTTTTATCAACAGTACAGTATTCTCCGCCTTAATAATGATAACATTATGTAAATTAAAAAATCTAATAACTTCTTACAATTTACAGATATATCGATATTATACGTGGTTTGACGTAATACATCGCGACGGTTATATTCGACGTGAGGAGTGTATGTGTGTGCAGAACACTTGTGCATATACCCGATCAAATGTTAAGTTGAAAAACGTCTCGAAAATAACCCAAAAGCCGGAACATTTTTTTATTAAATTTTAATTAATTGACTTCGTAATTAAACACCAGTATAATATATATAAGTTTTTTTTAATCATCGATATTTTAATGAGAAATCGACATTTCAAAATTTCTGTGGCTATAAAGGTGTAGAAAATAATATAAAAAAATTGCATACCTAAAAATTTTGTTCCGCTTGTATTGACATAGTCATATATTTTACGCGTGTTAATTCGGTATAGAATCGAATTGGTGAGAAAATGGTCAATCTCACAACTCGTGAAATATCGCCTATATCAGCGGTTCCCAATTAGCGTGAAGCCACGGACCCCTGCTATAACTTAAATTGGTCCGCGGACCCCTTTTTTGTAAATACTTACTTTTCAATTTTATTTAATTATGAAAATGAAAAATAAATTTGTATGATTTATTTTCAATATGATTTAATTTTATAAACATTTTCGTAATATAATAGAAACAAATTTTATCAAAAAAAAAAAAAAAAATAAATATATTTATAAAATAAATTATTTGATCAAACACCTTCAAACTTTATGAGACAAGTGAAATCTTTCTTTTTTGTTCATAATTTCGTCTATGTCCGGCTGCATGCTTGATGTTTTAACTCTTAAATCAGTATCAATATTAAGTCTATTACGATATTTGTTTTTCATGTAACAGTAGGTAGAAAAAGCTTGTTCACATGCTTGTGCAAAAGGGGATCAAATGTCTTAAATTTCTTAGCCAGTTTCATATAATCGAGTTTTAATAGTCCAAAAATACTCGGAATTTCATATAACTACAAAGTTAATAATTTCACTCAAATAAAATAAAAATATCACTACAGAACAACATAACCGCGGACCCCTGGGGGTCCACGGACCACCAATTGGGAACCACTGGCCTATATACACGAGTATTATACTCGTATACACTTTTCGTATATCTTAACATTATAAATATAACCAGGTTAGGTATATATAAGATATTTAACCCTGTAATATGCACACATATGCATCCCTTTAATATAATTTTTTTTTTTTTTTTACCTTAAATTTAATACTTAAGTCCAGTCTGGAGCCAAAAACTCCGTATATGATGCTATATATATATAATATATAATAATATATTACTTTCTCGACGACGACGACGGGTACGTAATGTCGTATACGTATAAGACGGTGTACAGGGGGTGTGATTTACGCTCGATTCACGTGTATATATAGTTATACATATTCACGGTTGTCTCGGTGTATAATATATATTATATTTTTTTATTGAAGTTTTAACAAATTGGATTTATCCTGTCAATACGTCTCCGTCGTCGTCGTCTTTGGGAATGACACGAGAAACGCGTCCCTCAAAGTCGTGTGTATTATTATTATATACGGCGGACTCGTGTATACATAATATAAAAATAAAATATATATACATATATGAATGCCGGCGAATTTTACTCGTTTGGATATATATTATATAATATATTATATTAACTCGAAAACGGGGAAATTCGACTCGCGGCGTCAAATAAAATGTAATTTGGACGCGATAGCGCGTTCAATTTAAAAGTAAATAATTTCGGTTTAACTGAGATTTATGGACGCCAATCGGCATCCAACGTATACATAATATTAAATAACGAACAGAATCAAAGTCGGATATATAACAATATATTATATTATATTATTCGGGTGACGGGAGAGGGCGCGAGTTCGACGCCGGTGCAGGAAACGGACGATCAATCTTTTTTTATTTAGACTCCCGAAATCGATAACACAAATAATAATAATGATAATAATAATAATAATGATAATACACGCAGTTAAATTAAAAACAAAACCTCAGCGATTTGTCTTATTCCTTTCCTATTTGGTATTCCGTTTCTTATATAGGTACGAGTATATAAAATGTATAGTTATAAAACACGTGTTGCGTCGTTTTGCGCATATAAAATAATAATAATTTATAATATTATTTATATACAGTTCAGATTACGTTCATATTATTATAATAAACGCGCTCTCGATTGGTTATAACTTTATAAGTCTTAGGCATATGTAATATATAATATAATACGAGTACAACCGTATACGTATTTTAATATTTATATATAGGAGTAAGAATGGCCAATGGGCAACCGGTTCTCTTCGGGCAGTCGGCTCTAACCTGAGGTTATCCGACATCGTTACACCTAACAATAATAATATTATAGGTATTACGTCCGCAGATTGGTATAGGAAGTTGGAGCAAGCTGTATTCCCTCATAATCGAAAAGAATTATTGTTATAACTATTATGACTTTATTACGAGTTATTATACACTTATACAAGACGTATTATTAGTTATAACATACTTATCTGTCAGGTCGGTTTTAGTGTGAGTACAATTAATATTTATCAAAACTTAACCGATTTTCTCTGGTATACGTCATATTATTATTATATAAGCGTATCCCTCTTTATTGGTGCAATTATATTTAGGTGTATTAGATGAAGTCTTAAATATAGATTTATTTTAACCTAACTTAACCGGATTGGTCATGTGAGTTACCGAGAAAATCTCTATGGACTCTGTGGAATTTTTTCTTTTATTAACACAAAATCCTGCTAATTTTTTCGGTTTTTTTGGTTTTATCTTTTACTATTATAAATTATAATCAATAATTATTATCATTATGCGGTGGTTCGCACTGATTACTATGATTAATATAACAATATTAATTATATTATATATAATTTATATAGACGAGTAATATTATAAAGGGATAAAGCTTTTGTGGATCACATTGAGTAAATAAATTTAGGAATCATAAAATAATAATTAAACTCTATTATTTATGAAAATTTAGTTGGTCAAATATTATATATGTATATAATCATTATATTTTATTCAAATATCTAATTTTTTAATAAAATTTTCAAATTAGTTACAATTAAATTTATTAATTTAAAATTAAAAGTTTCTATAGTAATATATGAAATTTTTTTTTATTAGCTGTGACGTTCAATATTAATTTCATACCTATCTGAACTAATAACACAATATTCTATAATATAATACCGAAAAATGATTTTTATTAATTACTAATTTGTAAGATTTATATTTAAGGGGAGATCTATCTCTCTTATCACCCCCGCGTGTATGTCCCTAATGATGTTAATCGTCAATTCGTCATATGAATATAACACGCCGTGAAAATTGTTTTTGTTCAGAAGGGACAGCGTTTTATGAAGCTGGGGGGGGGGTTATTAATATTTCTATTCGCTAAATTCATCATATATAGGAGTGTATGGTTTATGAACATTTCAACGCGCGATTACAATAAGCGGAACGACATCGACGTGACTTTTGTGCGATTATAATATTATGTTATACAAATAGGACGCGTATAATAATTTAATACGTTTATAATAATAATAATAATAATAATTTAAATTCGATTTGTAAAAAATTCATCTTCACGAATAGAATATTTTTTTATAAATAACAATCGATACAATAATATTGTAAGTAATATTGCGATTACAATTAATCGTTCAGAAATTGGGCTTAATTTATTTTCTGCACGCCTGTTATCGTGCATATCGTCATCCGACAGTGAATGTAATATATTGTATAAGAAGGACCCATATTACAATAATAATAATAATAATAATAATAAAAGAAAGGTTATTTGGTAATAACAAATCGCTCCGCATTGAATCGTCATCTGTTATCATTATATAAGCGACCTTTTTTGTTTTTTGTTTTTTTTTTTTTTTTTGTTTTATATATGTACGTATATATATTTGTATTTTCACATTGACGCGAATAGAGAAAAACGGGGTTTGAAAAAAAAAAAAAAACTTAAAAATTCCGACCGGATCGTCGACGTATTAGGTTTATTATTGCGTTTTCGGCAGCTCGTGACTGACACACGATGGCGGATTTATCGGAATCGGATCGCTCGCCCCGGTACGTATAGGCAATTTAAACTACAAACCGGCACGTATATTATACGTAAATTATAATAATAATAATAATAATACACTCGTATATTACGGTTTAAACGTCCGAGTATAATATATTAAATTATTATATATGGTCTCGCGTAATCTCCCAACTCGGCCCTATTGTAAATTTTAAAGTCCGGTTCGAATGACTAAATCGCGAATAGGAAATAGTATAATACACCTGTATTAAACTCGCATAGGTCAGGTACAATCACGCCATACGTCTTCATTACGACGTATTTATTATGCGTGTGTGCTGTGAAAATCGGCTCTGAACGTGGGTACGCAAAGCTGTCGACAAAAAAAAAAAAAGAGACAATAAAATTAAACGAATGGAACTTTCGAGAGAAATTTATTTAATTTATATTTATCTATTTTCATATACTAAATACAATTATTCATTTATTATTATATTTATATGCATATTATTACAAATCGTAATATTTTCGTTGTTTTCGTATTTAAAATAATAAAATAATTAATGGAATATAACGTGTTATCGTTGTCTGTGTTTTTTTTTGACACACCCGTAGAATTTAAACACTTTTATTTTTATTGAAACATAATATTTATCATATCGAGACGATATAAAATATAAAAATTAATTAAAATCGTTTGAATCGGAGAACTTTGAAAACCAAAAAAAAAAAAAGACAAATATCGTGATGTGTTTTTCTTTTTTCTGGAAATTTATTCCATCGTCGTTCGCGATTCCACGAGAAAACGACGTGATTTTGTAAAACGTTTCTATAATATAGAACGACTCTCCTGTAATAAAAAATTATACGCGTTACAACGCAAGTTTATTAATTTGCTCGTGTATGATTATAGCACGCGTTATATTTTACATTATGATATGTATAAAATAGTCGCGTGCGGTATCTCGACACTTGATTTATGAAAATCTCGAATAACCGTAGGTTACACAAAATACCCCGTTATCATAAATTATTTTGGATTATTATTATTTTATTTAGATAGTCATAATAAAAAATTTCGTCGTTCCCCCGCGGGTTCGCAATAATAATAATAATAATAATAATAATAATAATAATAATTATAATAATAATAATAATAATAATAATAATAATAATAATAATAATAATAATAATAA
>JAIUCT010000029.1:2491147-2523424 GCA_021307375.1 Tetraneura akinire
CATCATTGTAAAACCAATACATTCTTCGCTTCGCTCAGAATCTAAAATATATAGAAAAACAAATATTTCCAGAGATGTGTAATTTTATTTTTATTTCATTCAAACGTTTAATGATTGTTTTTTTTAACGATTTTATAGTGAAATAAAGCCCGTATATGAAGTAGTATCATACCTATATAATATTATACGAGACAAAAAACAAAACCTAAACCCAAACGTTATGAATTTATGATATAATATTTAGTATTTTAGATTCTGAGTGAAGCGAAGAATGTATTGGTTTTACAATGATGTGTGATTTTTGTTTTTTATGTCCGAAGACACTTTTACTACCCGAAATAATACTTCGATTTTCACGAACAGCATGTGTTTCCGATTGGAAATTAGATGTACTTGCGGTACTTTATTTATGTCATTTTTCGAATTTCTCAAAATTGACCATATGCGGTAGAATAAACGACGAAAAAATGGCATTTTTCACGAAAACTGAAATTTCGACGAATTCGATTTCAATATTTGACGATAACTCGGGCAATTTTGAAGTTAGAGACTTGACAATTTTATTTGGTATTCACATAGATATTATAATAAATATGTGATACAATTTTGGAACCGTTACGTTAATTTTTTTGATTTGACAACACAATAATATCAAGTGTTCATTTATGTACTATAACTATATGTAGTATACCTAATAAATTAGATAAAATTTTGCGTTTTAAATATTTAATAAAAAAAAAGTCAAAATTTTAATCGATACCTTCATTATCTGACTGAACTTCACTCAGAATCGTTTTTTCGAATGCAATGATCTATCCATTGTGGCAGAAGTATCAGCTCGTCTTTTTAATAATATAATACCATCTAATATTGCGGTTTATTCGTATACCGTGTTAATGAATATACGGTTCGGTTATATAATAAGAGGAAACTGCAAAATACGTCATATAATATAATATCATATCTAACGATATATAAGTTAACCCACTGACATAATAATAACTATATATTTTTCTTTTATATATATAATATATAGGTTAGCGGCCGACTGTACGATATTATCAATGGTTAGAGGGTAATACAAGAGGATTGACATCCCTCTACTTTTTTTAGTTAACACAATATCCATCCCTCCGCTTTTTATACTCTTAATAACGTAATCCCTTTAGACTTTATAAAGTAAGTATTGAGTATATTAAAAGTGTATATAGTGTTATTCTTTTAATTATATTGTATCTGCAAATAATATCAATAATAATGTTATTATCACTAAAACTAAACGACATTATTTGTGAGATAATAAAATTATATAAATATTTTTACTTATTGACGTCATCTTACGAGTATATTGAACGGTTTTTATATTTAACAATAATTAAATATTACATCACAATACAATAGTCAATAATTATTAGAAGGAATTTAAAAATAAATCCAAGAAACAATACATTATAATATATCTGTACATTATTATAAATACTAATGTCTGTGTTTTATTTAAAAATCGTACATCTGATAATAACATTAGTTAAATTCACTTTTTAATGTACAAACTTGGATACTTATTCTGTTAATAATGATTTTTATTACTATTTCACTATAAAAGGTATATCGTATAATAAATCAAATTGTTTATAGTAACATGTATAATCATTTATGTCGTTATATACGTAAAAGAGGTATTACTATGTTTAGGTACAAGTTGATTTTTATTGTTTTTATATATTATTATATTATAACGTCGTTTTAGTCTGTCTTAAAGCATAAAAATATTTTATATTATTATAGTCTCGAAAAAGAAAAAAAAAATAATAATAATTTAGTAAAAAAAAATAATTTTGAAATAATGTTATTTTCACAACGATAGATATAATAATATAATACGATATACTCGACAGATATGTATAATAGATATAATAATAATAATAATAATAATAATAAAAATCGTGTTTATTTTTTTCGCTCGGTAAAAACAAATAGTTTTATATCCTCCCTCTGAATTTTTGACACGAGACCCTTGGGTACAAAATCAAATAAAATATAAAATATAATATCTAACCGTCGTGTCGGGAAACGTTGCAGCTATAGTGAAATTCGGATTCTTTCCTTCCCCCGAAATAATAATAATATACGTTATATACACACATATAACCGCGTATATATAATAGAAAATACAACACAGACAGACGGTGATAATATTATACGATATCAATATTATCAATATATTATTCATAACCTATAAATATACTCCCGTTTTGACCGACGAAAAAAAGAAAAATATTGAATCGCCTAATTAAAGAAATAGGTATAAAAAAAATTTGCACTTACAAGTGCGAAAAAAGTGAACGTCGACGGATCACGATAATAATAACATATACACAATCCAAGATTTAAACGTATTTTAAATATAAGTTAGTTTTTTCTCTTTATTTTAAATTTAATCGAAGCGTAATGTGTACCTATATACCGTATCGGTTTTACAATGATGTGTGTCTTTTTTTTTATGTATGTAGACATTTTTTCGACCCAATATATGCTTCGATTTTCACGATTAGCATTAACAAATTTTCGATTAGAAAATTGGACGCACTGAGTACAATATTTAGGTCATTTTTTGAATTTCTCAAAATTGACCTCATGCGATAAAAGAAAAAAAAAATGATGAAAACGCGACAAACATGGAAATTGAAATTTTGACAAAAACGATTTCATGAATATTTCACGATAACTATATATTCGCTATACAATGTTTATAAATATTGACAATTTTAGGTTTTAAGGTCTGAAAATTTTACTAAAGTATTACATGCGTTATCTTTCAATACGTATTATAATACAGAGTTATGAAGAATAAAAAAAATTTGCAAATTTATATAATAATTTACTTATTTATTACAATATTTTGATCTTATGTACAATTATATGATGATGTATAAAATCGACAAAAAAAGGTAAATACATACCTACATGAGTCCTATAAATGAAATAAATATTTTTAAAACGGAATGCGGATTTCCAGACTCGATGTGAAGTGTACGAGTCATAATTTTATATACCTACCCGAAAAGAATGCAAAAATCACGTGGTTTTTTTTTATTGATTGCGTAAGTATAACATACGTAAGATATATACGATATGTTCCAATTCTTGGCCGTTTCGGTTAATAATAATACGATCAAACAGCAGCAGCTGTCGATCAAATATAAATCGCGAACGAAATTCTTCGAAAATTTTGAATTGCCCTCGCAAACTCCGAAGGTTACCCCGTTATGACTTATGACTATTACATTATAATAATACGTATATAACTTATACGAGGTATCTCGTACTTTAATAATCCAATAATATTTTTTATGTATAGGAGGTTCGAACCGAATGTCAAAAATCGTCACTGTAGACTATTACATATATTATACGTAAAACATGTGAATAATCATTCACGACATCATCGCCTTGACACAATATACCTAATATAATATATTATATTTATTTACAAATACAATAACCCGGTATACGGTATACGGTATATGCCTAAGTATGCGGTAACACGGTCGACGGCGGCGGTGGTACCTCGTATTGTATATTATATATACGATTATTTATGACGGTTGACGCGCGTCGTTTCTGGTCGGCATAAAAAATAATAATAATATATCTTATATATAAATATATATGAAATGAAAAAAATAAAAATAAAATAAAATAAAAACACGGGAATTCAATTACTACTCGTGCGACGGAACACCCATACATTTGTCATCCGGGGCAACAACACTCGGCTCCGGTATATACGCACCATAACGTCGTTTTATATATATAAAATTAATACTAAAAATGACAATATTGTAAGTACGATTTTTAATCGTTACTTTTTGGTAAATATTGCAATAATATCATTAATAATAAATATTGATATTGCGTTCGTTCACACTTTCGCATTTATTAAAAAATAAATAATATACGACTGTATTAAAATATAGGGGAATATACCCTATTGATACTATTAGGATAATATTATTTTTATAATTGTTCAGGTAATATTATTATTATTTTTTTTTTTTTTTTTATTATTATTATTATTATTATTATTATTATTATTTTTATTTTAATTTGTAAAACGGGGTGGGAGTGATATTTTTTAATCGATCAAACGGCTAAATCGATAAACGGACTAGAGTAAAAATAATTATATGTAATGACGTAATTAGTTACATAATATTTTTATCCGTGCGAAATACGATCGTAGGCACTCGTATAGATGAAACTTCGGGAAGTGAACTCAAAATTTAACTTAACTAGGCATACATACTCGATGTTGTCAACACAATAACGACTTGGTTCTAATTTTAGATTCTAAATTAACCGTTTTAAAATAACACGGGTCTTTTTATGTCTGAAAACATGTTTTATGGCAGAAATATAATGGTCTAATTACCACGAACGTGGTAAGCTTTCGATATAGAGAATTATATATATATATTTATAGTGTTGGTATACCTATATACATTTACATTATTCAAATCATTTAAAAAAAAATAATAATAATTTATAGGTTATGAGTTATCTGATAACATAAAAAAAATATAATTATAACGATATTTAATTTACCCGTTTTATTGCTCATTTTTTAATTAAATAAATACATATATGTCTTATTTGTACTTGTACTTGTACATGTTTTACTTGGGCCACATTATTTTGGAACTGTCACTTTTATTTCATTAAATCTATCATATTGATTATAATATTTTATAAAACGTACTTATACAATAATATATTAATATATCAAAGCTACACATAATTTCTTATCAATACCTATAATATTATCAATCGTTTTTTCCAAAGCAATACGATTATATTTTTTTTATTGTCATAGCATTTATATTCAAATCTTATAACAATATTATATTGAAATTTTAAGTTGGTTTAAATTTGTTGGGAGACGAAATTACTCCGTCTCTCGCAAAATATTAATTGCAAAACATTATTAATCACAGAAACATCCAAGTCTGCGACGGACGTGGTATAGTCCGACTA
The DNA here is from genome assembly GCA_021307375.1 of Tetraneura akinire. Taxonomy (NCBI): domain Eukaryota; kingdom Metazoa; phylum Arthropoda; class Insecta; order Hemiptera; family Aphididae; genus Tetraneura; species Tetraneura akinire. Next base: position 2,496,185 of record JAIUCT010000029.1, read on the forward strand.
TTATTTATATTATTATCGTGTATGCAGTTGGTGAAACGAGCGTCGTTTTTCGCCCCGTTCGCATGATTCGGACAATAGCAATAATAATAATAATAATAATAATAATACATTTGGCGAACTGGTCAAAAGTGCTCGCCGTCCATTTCACGAGACGGGCGATTTCGCTTTTACCCCTGCAGACGATATATATATACACCTACACACAAAGAACACAGGAGTTCTCAAAATTTTCATGAAAATACGCGACCCATTTTTGTGAAAATATTATTAGATTTCGACCACCTCGAATGGTACATTTATACATACATTTATACATTTATATAGGTACTATATACTTTATTTTGGCTTATTCCAAGGTGTTCGATTTATTGATATATAAATTATAAATTAAAAATATATATACGAAATTTAGTATAATTTATAGGCGATTAAAAAGTAAATCGTATAATTTTTTTTTTATGAACCATTATCACTCTTAAATTTTTATCTCGGCCAACTTTCGTGTCACGATCCATCATTGTTTGGGAATCACTGCGGACTAACCTAACAAATGTATATTATTGTGTATAATATACGTTTATAAGGGTGAGAGTCGCATTTAACGTCGTGTCACGGTCGTATTTTAGTATATAATATAATATTATATCGTCATTGTTTGAATATAACATAATGTATAATAATATTATTGTTGTTTTTCGCAAGAATGTTATATATTGAGAACTGCGCTTTATATATTATTATTTTATATTATATCAATATAATCGCCGAGGGAAGAAAAATACTCGTATATTTGAAAATCTCGACGGGACGAACTGACGTTTAAAACGCATATCGTCAGCCCGTTTCTTCATTTTCTGTAGTTTAGATATATTTGTACTAAACGTTCAAAAACTCGTATAATAATATAACTATTAAAAATGACGAGAAGATTTCGGAAAATATGATAAATTTTATAACCACATAGGTATAGGTATTGGGTGAGAGGCGAAAGCCCGAAAGAAGATAAAGTTTTTGAAGAGTGATAAAAATACTATACCAACTGTTGATATCGATATGTCTACAATAATTCGAATGTGCTCGGACCGACAATCAAATTATAAATCAAATTAATATTCGTAATGAAATATTGCACGTCGGATAGATTAGAATAATTAAAAAAAAATTTTGTTTAAAATTCGAGTTGGAACCATGATGATGACTTCATTTTTCGATATTGTTCTCTTATCAATTAACCTCAAAGTTCGGACGTCTGCCATTTACTATAACATTTTATATAGGTATATTCGTATATCCATATAGGTATACATAAAGCTATTTGGCAAAATGAATAATGATAAAGCGTACTACATAATATAGACATTAAAATATAGAAATTGTGGCTGCTCTACAAATCTAAAATATGCAATCCCGATTTGATTGTGAAAAGCTACGGTGGTTGTGACCGAAATTTTAAAAACGAGCAGAAATAACAAATAAGTTAAAAATAAATATTTTAAACTTGCAGATAAATAAATTGTTATAATATGGTCGTTAATATATTTTCGATTTCGAGTTTTTTTCATTTTTTTTTTTTTACTGGCAGTGACTTTGTCAACTACACAAGGATATTACAAAAATTATATAGGTATAGTCGCCTCCCTGAAATCGTTTATAGCGTACAGTGTACTTGAATCTCACGAAAATGATATCAATTTATAATCGCGAGAAAGTTGAAAATTTTTAATCGATTATTTTTATCGAGACCGACTCGCCACGATCATGTCACAAAAGTAAAAAATTTTAAAAATTTTCGTTAAAATCACTACAGTAGGTACTACAGATATATTAATATAAATACATTAAATATAACGAATAATATAATAAGGGATAGCAACGGGAAAATATTCTAAATCAGGGCCTAAAATTGTGTGTACTACGACACTCTTAGTGCAGTACGAATAATAAAATATGTAGTACGAAATTTTAAATTGTTTAGTTGATTATTATTGTCTTATTTTTTTCATTTTTGCATTATAAATAGATAGTATTATTTGAAAACCATATAATACATGAAATTTCAAAATTTAAAGTACCTATTTGAAGAAGCCAAGTTACTAGTTAGATAATCAAAATAAATATTTTTTCAGATATTAAAGTATATTTTTAATAAACGCTTCGCTCAGAATCTGAAATATATATTATATATTATACTACTTTACTATAAATTTAATGAGTAGAGTGTAGTACGAAAATTTTTAAATTTCAGGCCCTTGTTCTAAATCCACCGAATTCACCGAAAATTATTAAAAAATTATAATAGTGATAAATAAAAAATCGCAACACGAACAATTATAGCGACGAAACGAAAATAAATATTATAACATTAGGTATTAAATAATATTATCGAGAGTATAATTTATTTATTTCTCGCAATCGATTCCGCGTCGTCGGTCTCGTTGGAAAATTCAATAATATTATCTTCTCGTTCGCGGGGCGATGACGTGGTATTCGCGCGAATAGTAAATTACCACCGCCGCATCTCACTCGACAAATGCCACCTACCATAATATTATATTATATTATTATATTATACAATATTATTGTCTCTCTCTATTTCTCTCGATTTATTAATATTATTATCGTCATCAAGCGAGACCGAAATGTTGACGTGGACCCTACAATAATATAATTATAAATCGAGACTTGAGCACTTGAGATCAACGAGACGCGAACGTTAGAAAAAAAAAATAGCTTCTAAAAATTGCATTATTACTTAATATGTTTCACGAGTGCACGAATAAGTGAAAAAATTTTGACTTACTTTCAAAAATGTATTCTTAAAATAAAATAATGATAATGTATAATCTTTAATCCGCGTATACCTACTACTGCAGACCAGAATTCTTTGAAAACGACATTTGAACCATATTTTAATCGAATCTGTTTATTTTACGGTATCAAAATTTACAAATTTGAAAAAATGACAAAAGACAAAAAAAAATTTTTACTCTTGGTGTTTTTATACTTATATATATATATATATTTTTCTTAATGACGGTCATCTGAAAATACTAATTTGAAATTTGAAATAGATATTTCAAAGAATAAAATGAAAAAAAAAATGTATATTTACGTTATTTAGAGGAGACATTACAATTTTAAAATGCCAAAATTCCATCGAAATTTATCGATAACTTTCGACCTAATGCATATTTTTAATTATATTTATGTATGTACATATATGTTATATCTTATATAAATCACATTTAAAATATAAATTTTTTTTTTTAAATTCTTTAAAGAAAATTTTGTTGTCATTATACCTTATAAAATTAAGAGATAATCAATATATGAACTAGATTTTTTTTAAAATTATCAATTTAATTGATAATCTGTAAACAAATTTTAATATGGTTGATATTAAAAAATAAGTGAAATGACATAGTTTATATGGAATATATGAATTCATGAAAGGAAGTATTATTATATTAAATAGAAATTAATAATTAAACTATTAAAATTTTCAGAAAAACGAAACTAACTTATAAATTGGGTAGGTATCTCAAAATTTTAATTAAAATGAAAACAAAAATTAATTTTTTATTTTAATTTTAAGTGTCTAATATGATTTGTTTGCATATAATAATATAATATAAATAGAATGCAAAAATCAGATTTTAAAAATATTTAATAGATCAAAAGTTATTGGCTGGGACAAATCTCGTGTGACACCCTGTGTATATATACAAGTATACCGAAGAATAAATTAATGTGAAACAATCGATATTTTCTTCAAATTCTGAATAAATAATATAATATTATTATAGGTTATTATTATAAATCGTCGTAACAAATAATGAGTAAAAACCGTAAAAACGTGCGAAATTAAACCGATTTATCCGATATAATCTATATAATACTGGCTATATTTTAATGCATCTGGGGCACGAGACGAAAATTTCCATTCTATTATTATTATTATTTCGCGTTGATTTATAGACTTGATAAAAATAAAATCACGAAAAACGCATAAATTTACGTTTTTGATCTCTTTGTAAAAGTATCTGCGCGTTCATGTTGAATTTCTATAATATATATTACGAGTATTTTAGTTTATATATAACGACACGACGAAGAGGACACTCGTACTTATAATAATTTTGAGAGACTTAAAGAATTTGCCAGTATTTTTGCTTGTTGTTAAATGTGACAGAGCTGTGTAGCCGTGTCAAAATTGATGTAACGTAGTTATTCTTATTATACGATTCTTTTTGGCCAATTCGAAATTTTTCTGACTTTTTGTTCTGCGTATTTCTAATAACTCTCGACTGACCTCAATATTATGACAATACATGTTTGTAATGTACGAGTTTAACTAAAATTGACAAATTTAAAAGACTCGAGAGAAAAATTGATTATAAATATTATCCATTACAATGTCACTATGTGTAATAGACAGAACTGCAGTATTTGTATATTATAATCAATTACTTTTGACCTAGAACATAATATTTATGTATATAAAAATCACATTTTTAATTAAGTAATAAATTTTTTTTTTAGAGTTTTAAAACCAAAATAAAATAAAAATAAAAATTTTTGTTTTCATATTTATTAAAGTTCTGAGATATTATACTCATTATAGTAAAAATTAATTATTATCAAACTAATCTACCTGTTGTATATAGAACAAGATAACTGTTTAAAATTTGTTTTTTTCTCTACATCTTATAATAAACACGATATTATACGATTATAAATTTAATTCTATACCAATATTTATATACCATAATATATATAGAAACATATTTAAATATTAACTAGTTATATAAATAGTTTTTCGTTGATTTTAATCGATGCTCGTGTTGAACAAACACGAAACATATTTATACGATATTTTACTTCGTATTAATATTACATAAGTGCATGCGTATTTTTCGTTTCTCTTGTGGACTCGGAGCATAAACATCCGCTCCCCAGTGACGAGTAAGTCCGACGTTCGGATTTAGATGCCCATAAACGTCGAAAATATGAATATAACGCATATCATATCTCATCACGTCACACGTGACTACAGGGAATATTCCCAACGGGAATGAAAATATATTTGGACGTTTAAAAATGAGGTTTATACCAAACACTTGTTAACTATACAATATCATAATATTATTATACGTTCGTAATATCAGAATCGATTTCATCCGATCGCGTCATATTTTTGGACGTGTGATAATATTTGATTAAAATATGAAACGTATACAATCGTTTATTGACACGATTTTTGAATATCGCGATCACCATTCGTGTCCTAAGTAAAAAAAAAAAAAAAATAACTGGTAATTCGTAAATCTCATAAACGTATAAGAGTATCATATTATAATTTATAATACAGATAGTAATGAAAAGTATTAATTTAGAAGCTTTTAATATTATATCAAATAGTATATATTTATATTATATTTATATACCATAACTCTGGTAATCTGGTAGGTATACCATGTTATATTATTATATTATTTCGAACGGTTCGAACCGTTTTTAATGAAAATTATACGATTTTATTATTATTTTTTTTTCCTTCGCGCGTTATACAGTCACGTTCAATACGCATAAATAAAATTACAGTTCGATCGTTTAAGAGTTTTATAACGGGGAGAAAAAAAAAACACGAGCGTTTTCTAAATGTACAATTTATTATGTATTCTATATACGTTTTATTCCTTGTCCTCCGAATTCCATGTGCGTGTAATATTATATAATTTAATAATATTATATAAACGTCAATTTCAAGTGTCGCATATACTCGTCGAGGCTTTAGTGTAGCGGAAAACCGCTAAATGTCTGACGTTCGTGCGGTCGTCTTCGAGTGTGCCCGCGTAATACTCGACGTCGTCCAACATATCGGACGGACATTTCGCACGACGATAATCGCGTTATTAATATTATTATTTATTTATTTATTATTATTATTATTATTATATACTTATTTAATAATACGATTATGCGGTAAAAATTGTTGTCCATCTGCAGAAATTCCACCTATATATTAGGTATATTATAATTATATAACCATTAACCGCGTGTATGGTTATGATGGTATACTTATACTGTATTATGGTATATTATGACGTCATAAACGCAGTTATATATTAAACTCGAGTGTTAGTCAAAATGATCGAATACTCGTATAGATAATCCATTAATCGATATAATTCGAATTCTTAGGACAAGTTGGGTGGACCACCTGAATACGGTCCATCTTTTCCTTCAACCCTGATGAATTGGAGTAAATACGGACTTGAAAATTAATTGCAAAATATTATCGGCACATGTTTTTAAAAAACCGGTTAAAATCGGTGGGCCAACAACTTCGTGGGTCTATCATAATTTATGCATATTTTTTGTCACCCTGTAGCTATGTTTTGATAATACAGACAACAGACGTAATAAGCGACTGAAGAACGATAAAATATAATAATCATAATATGTACGAGTTGTAATTTAAAATGAGTTTATAATTAAAAATTTAAAACGGACACTTTGAATTTGGACGAGCAAAAATCGTAAAAAAAAAAATACAAATTTTGAAATTCGCATATAATATATTGATAGTAGGGGATAAACAGTTGTTACAATAATTTAATACGTTATCGTTACGTTTATCGCGTGTTTATTATATTTATAATTTTTTTTTTTTCTAGGTACACAATATTATTATAAAATATAATATATTTAATTCGTGACGGGATAAAAACCGAACAAACGAACGAACGAACACGACGAGGACGCGATGACGATAAACGGATCAAATATATTATATTATTATTCTCTCCCAAGTCGCCGCGTTATTATAACCTGCTCAATCGCGCGAGTTTATACCTTTTTTTTTTCTTCGTATATTCATTCCTTACCGGCTATTATAATTATATCGTGTGTAGGTACATCTAATATGCAGAGGGGAAAAAAAATATAATAAACAGTAAAGTTAGGTACATATTATTATTATATTATACACACACACACATCCGATTCGATAGCCGCCGCGACTAATTTATGTGCAGCGCGGTTTATACCGGGTTAGCGGTAACGCGTGCTCGTATAGAGGTAGGTATATTATTGCGTTTTTCGATCTTCGTGAGCTGATGAGCGGTCCGACACTCGCCGTACATAAATAATATTATAATATATTATTATATATATTACGAGTTCACGATCTTCCAGAAACGACAGTCGTCCGACTCGGTTCTCTCTCTCTCTCTCTCTCTCTATCTATCTATCTTACCTATACTCCGAAGCTATATTTGTTCGCCAATGTGTTTCCCTTCGTTTTATCTAAGTTTTGCCATCGGACGTGTAGACGTGTACGTTATATAACTTATGCAATAATATATACACACACACACACACACACATAGAAAACGCACAAACTCTTGTTACTTTTTAATTGTCACCGTTCGCCGGCGTGCGAACGATACACCGCGTTATTATTTCCAGCGATTCCGAAGAGCATATTTGCCGCTGATGTACGCGTTTATTTTCAGTCCGGCCTGGGTACCGTACCCGGGTTATAGGTCAGGTCGGGTTGGTAAGTAGGACTTGATGTGCCTGAATAAAGTCAATAGATTTTCACGAGTCCAGCGTTTAGGAAATTTTTCGAAATTTTCCCTCGTTACATAACGTAATTTTTTAACGCCGTCCCGATTTTATCGACAGAATTGGTTCCCCGATATTATTTAAATGATTATTCTGATCTAAATAACCATCTCCGAAATCATATCGATGTGTACCTATAACATATAAGTGCATAAAGCGAGTCGACATTAAATTATTAAACAATTTTATAGATTTTTTTAAAATTCAAATTCGTTTAAACAGTACACATAGTGAAAGAAAATTGTTCAAAATGTGATTTAAAATCATTATATTAAAAATCTTTTTAATTTTAAATTCTCATCAAATCATTTTTATATTGTCGTATCTCAATATTGATGCATTTATGTGTATTTAGGTACTCCTAAGTTGAAACGCCTCTATACTCGTATGTCGTATATTATATTAAATTTATTTAATTATTTAAAGCGAGAATTTTCATCGTATTTTATATCGACTTAGAAATGATTTATAGTGTACTTATAATTATACAGTTATATTATAAACACATAGCACGATCTTTACAAATTAAAGTAATTTTCTTTAACATATTATTATAATAATAACTAATAAGCATATTTATTTAATCATTTTGATTTGTTGACTTGTTGTTTATAGGTATACGTTTATAATATCATCGTCATTAATGCAAAAATTTTGAGTTTTTAATTTCTTGAAGAATTTATTATTGATTTTTATTCGTTAAATTAATATTTTGCATAACCTGTCGATTCGCGATCCGACGCGTAATAATAATTATTCACCCGTTTACAATCGACATATTAACTACGTTTATTTTATACATAATAAGTATAATATTCGAAACGGATAACGTAAATACCCGAGTAAATATGAATAATTATATCGCATTAGGTTTTAAAATTTATAATCGCGTTTGTCTAATATCGTCTATATAGGTATAATATTTAAATGTCATATACAAGACTATATAATTATTGTTCAGCGCGTAAAATCTAAATGGCCCTGATCAGCATATATTAAAAAATTATATATTATGATCATATTCACATTTCAAATAAATATATATTTTTATATTTATTGGTAATGCGTAAAAGAATTATTTCGCTAAAAATCTAAAACTAATGGATTTTATCAATATGAGTTTATACATATAGGTATATAGGTAGGTACGAAATGTATATTTATAAATTTTTATCTTTCAAACGTCCTAGTATTAACTTAAAAATATTTTATAATTTATGTATTATCTCTCGCTATTATTTCATATATTATTATTCTGATAAACACATAATATACAGGATGTCTCATCTGGTTTGTCCCAGCCAATAACTTTTAATCTATTAAATATTTTTTAAATCTGATTTTCGCAATTTATTAATATACAAGTCATATTTTTCATTATTATTATTATTATTATTATTATTATTATTTTTTTTTTTTTTTTATTAACAAAAAATATAATCTTTGTTTTATTAATTAAAATTTTAAGATGGGCAATTTATAATTTTGATTTTTCTTAAAATTATAAAATTTAATTGAAAAAATAATAATAAAATTATGGCTAAATGAAATTATGGCTAAAATCTGCAAACGTTACATTTTAATCGTTTCGTGGCGATTCCGCTTTCAATTAATTATTGATAATTAAAATGATGATTATTAAAATTAAAATGATACATTGATTTATCAATTAAAATATAATTACAATAAACATGAATTAATACACGTTGATTATATTATTATGATTGTTTTGAAACAGATATGAAACGCTGCAGACTGCGGTTTACATATACATTGATTATAAAATATTGAATTAACTTAAATTAAAGAAATTAATAACTAAATAAATACTTTATAGAAATTAGTAATTCAATTATTAAAATTTTTAGAAAAATAAAATCTATTAATTGGTTTATCATATACCTTCAATAAATATGAAAATAAAAATTTTAATTTTTTATTATTTTAGTTTTAAGTACTTACTCAAAAAAAAAAAAATATATATATATATATACATAAATAAATTGCAAAAATCAGATTTTAAAAATATTTATTAGATCAAGAGTCTATTTGGCTGGGACAAACCTGATGAGACACCCTATTATATTATATATAAACAAATATAAACCTGGTAGATATATGTATGCTTTTTATTTAAAAATTAAAATATAACTTTTTTTCACAACATAATTCTATAATAGTAATTATTTTTTCATATCATAAAACATAGGTATAAAAAAAAAAAAAAAAAAAAAATGATATATCTATAATATACAAAATAAGTGGAATTCGCTTTGAATATTATTTATTTTTATATTTAATGTGATTATATTATTCATATCCGAGTGACCTACACAAAACGAAATCATATTAACATTAATGATTAAATTGTAAAAACGTTAAAAAAGAAAAAATAACACAGTTGAATGTAATATAATAAAATAATATAATAATAATCGACTACTTGCCCACTATAAATGGTAATATTAAAAGAAAAATTTATATTTATATTCATATTAATCATAGATATATACCAATATATTAATAAAAATATTTAGACTATATGTCTATAAATTAGTCATATAATACGGTTTAAGATAATAAAAATAAAATAATAAAAAATTTTAATTATTAAAAATAAAATCTAAAAATTTTTAAAAGCTTATATCGGAAAAAATTTCTAATACTCTTAACAATAGTGCGTATACCTATTTTATTTGTATAATATTAAATATTATTCGTTTTTATATATTTTACGTTTATTAAATGAAACACTGTAGCGGTTATCGGTATAATGAGTGAGTGTATATAATACAGTGGGCTGTCGATAATTCAAAGTTGGTCTTGGTGGAATTGTAATAAAATACTTCGAATTATCCTATGTTTAAATTTCAAAGAGGTTCGAAACATGGAGAGGAAGAAAATAAATTTGGAATTATCGAATGTTATAAAATTAATGTACACAATGTCACAATATTATCTCAGTATAATTAAAATTATCATGTGAAGCTACGTCCAGTTATTGAGTAATTGAGTAAAGAAACAACTTTGTATTATCGTGTATCGACGTTTGATCCATTCTAAATTTTACTTAGAATTATTATTGATTGTGCCAAAATACGATATATAATATATATATTGTTTTTCTTTGAATTATCGCACGAGATTTTCAAAGACCATGAATTTACTTCGAACTATACAATGAGTTTAGATTTATCGAAGATTTCAATCAAGGCAAGAATCGAAATAATAATAAATATATAAATCAAAATTTCGGGATATGATTTTTGTTACTTGTTTTTCACGTTTTTGTGCGCTTTTTAATAATAACAAAATAAATAAACTATATAATTTTTTCATTGTATTATGGTATATTTTGTATAACCTACATAAATAATAAAATATACTCTTCGTGTTATCGTTTTTATCGAATCAATGATAAGATAATAAGATAATAAGATAAAGACTTTTCGTATTTTTTATTATTTATTTTTTTAAGTTTACTGTATAATATAATATAAACGTCGCAACTATTCGATATTATGTTGTATAATAATAATTATTATCATTATTATTTGCTAACTCTGTAAAACCGCGTTGCAAAACGTCAAAATAAAATGGCGTATATAATACGAAAATGGGCAACAATAATAATCGCGTGATTGTGGCATATTAATTTTTGAATCGTAAAATCCTTGAAAATTAACGTCATTATCGTTGTAAGAACGACATAAGTATAAGGTAAGGTATAATATTATAAATTTACACCGGTTGAAACGTACAAGAATTATTAAATTATTACATTTATATTTTTTTTTTTTTATACGCATTATATTATCAGTTTATCACTCATTATATTATCAGTTTATCACTAGGATATAATAGTTATATAGGCGTATGTACTTATAATATAAAATAGATATTTAAATCGATACATTTTTCGTAATAGTATGCGAATTTATCTCGTATTTTTTTCGCAAAAATTTCAAATATAATCGGGAAATTGTGAAACGTAAAATTTCCTATAATTAATATAATATCGCGTTAAATCAGTGAGCATAGATCTAATTATAATAATTAATATTATGTTCTTTTGAAATTATTTTATTGTACGCATGTCGCATACACCACGTTGAAATTCGCGCCAAATATTTCGTTTGAAATCCGTATACATATATCCATTTTAAAAACGCATATAATAACAGTTATATTTTAATATTATCATCAATATTTGACGAAATCGAGATATTACATATTATTAAAACTGAGAGAGTTATTCTAGACTTTGCCTTATTAAAATATAATAAATATATTGATAATAGTTACAAATTAACGATTTTTATATATTTTATTATTTATACGCACTAAATAAGTACATGATGGTTAATTAAAATATTCAGTTGAGTCATTAATAAAAAATGTATACCCGTTTATAATATATTATAAATAGTTAAGTTAAAAGTATTACTCCCGAATATTTTTTTTTATATCGCATCAATCATTGATAAAAAAAAAAAAAAAAAAAAAAATATTACGCGTACATATAAAATTTAACACGTGTAATACGAGTATATATTTCTAATTATACAATTATATTATTTAAAAAAATATATAAAATAAATATTAATTTTATGATATAGTTTTTATGATTGCGGTAAGGAAGTTTCGATAAATATTTATACGAATATAATAAATTTATAACTAGTAGTATTATGCGTATAAAATTAAAATAGACAACTATATAGAAAGTTATAAAATTATGCAAATTTAATTTTTTTTATTAATTATTTTTTAATTTATAATCATTTTAACGTTCAAATGTTTTAATTTTTTTTACTGCGTACCAATAAACAATTTTATATTGGTTAACCTATTCAAATTTATATCTGGGTTTCTTTAGCCATTGTCCGGTAACATGAAAAATGTACAATAAATAATTTATATTATTATTGAAAAAAATATGAAAAAAATCGCGTTATAATTATCACTATGGTCAACACGATGATATTTTAGATTCTAATCCACGGTATTTCGGTTTAAAAATATAATATGCGGTTTTGTTTATTTTTGCGTGAAAACATTATTTATGATAGAAATTATGATTCACAAATGAAGTAATACTTTCGGTAAAAAATTGCATCTATAGTTGGTACTTACTTTATTTAGGTCATTTCTGAAATTTCTCATGATATGAAAAGAGAAACTACTGGGGGGAAAAAAATGGCTAAAAAATGGTATAATAAATAAAACTATAAATTTGACCGTTTTGAATTGATATTAATTTAAGATATATAAATAACGAAATATATAACGTAAGAACTTGAACATTTTATAGAGTTTTATGTTATTTCACATTATACTTATATGTTATATGTATAAGATTTATACATTTATGGGTTTATAAGTAATAAAATTTCGAAACTCTTACTTTATTTTTTAAGTTATGTTTTATTAAATGTATCACAAAATAGGTAAATATAACGAACGAATTTATTATCAGTATCTGATTGAATTTCCCCTCCGAATCGTTATTTCGAATGCGATGATTTATCGTTGTTTTCAAATCTTAATTATAATAAAACTATATCCTTCCACCACCAAGACAATAAAAAATATAATTTCTTTGCTTTTTTTTACGAATATAAATAAAAAATATGGCGTACGATTTTTTCGTTATAAATAAATATCACGTATTTAAAACAGTTTTTATTTGTCGCCAATAATAAGCTATATATTATAATTCTATTTGATTCGTGTATAGGGAAATAACGCAAATCTCATTTTATAGACTTATTTATTATAATATATAAACTATTTACACTTATATTTATGATAATTCGTAGTTTTAAATATTTAACTAAAAATTATGAAATATGCGTGGCGATTGGGATGATAACGATTATATACTAACAAGGAGAGATCCGAATCAACGTTTTATTTTATATACCTTGGTATAGATTTTTATTACCCATTTATATTTTTATAATAATTTTATGATAGTTTCAATATATTATATTATTTTAACGAATTTGGTTTTATTCGCAAAGCAATGATATTTTCGTGATAATAAATTATTAATCAATATTTAAAAATTTCATTTCTGCAGATTACACTTTAATTCGATAAACACATTCGACTATAATCATATCGATGGTTAAAAGGTCAATTTTAATAGGTATACGTAATACGGATATATTTCGAAAATGTTTTATAATATCTAATTATTATTTTGAATTTTTATGTGCGTCTTCGTGATATTTTTAATTATAATTATAATATAAATTATGATTCGCTTTGGTTAAGTTTAAAATTTAAAAAAACGTTGTTAAAAAAGATATTTTTTTACACTCGATTATCGTCATTTCTATAATATAATATAATATAAAATTTTATTTGTTTTTTTTTTTTTTGTATATATTATGTTTTAATCTACGGTTTAAAGTGGTGACATTGATATTATTGTATTATAGTTTTAAAAATTGGACAACAAAATCATATACGTATTATAATATTCAGTTGCGACAATATTACAATATAAAATATTTGAAATATATCACAATCAAATAACGTGGGAACACTGTATATAATAAATTATTATAATATTATATTTAATTGTCCAATTATTTCTAATAATTAGGTATAGGTTTTATATGTAACAATTTAAATATTCGTAATAGTGATAATTTAAAAAATAGGTAAATTAATTAATAAAGTTATTATTATTACAATATGTAACCTACTGGAATATAATATTATACCTAGGTATAATATAAAAATTCGTTCTCCTCCAATCGATTTCGGTATTTTCGCACACGAGACCCATATTATGATGACGCTGCATGTCAAACCGACAAAATCGATGACGGTTAATGGACAATCGTGTTGCTGTATATATTACGCGATTGTGTGCGTTCGAATGAAAACAAGATTCCGCACTCGGACGTCGAAGCATTTTTTTTTTTTTTCTTTCCCATCATTTTTCTTTCTGCTTCCCTCTTTCTTATACCTACGTACCGTAACGCGATATATAATATTATACATTATACACGTTATATATATATATATATTTAATTAATAGATATCGATCTTTCTAGCCGAGAAATGAGAATACCTTCGTATACAATAATAATATATATGTTATATAGCAGGTAAACCGCGGTATATACGGTAAGTCGGTCTCGGTATATACCTCGGTCACTGCAGAACGCATAATGTTTTTACTTTTTATTGCTATTATTATACTCGTACTACTATGATATTATGTATTATATAATCATATATACGCCCGCTCCTTATACGTGAAAAATATTTATTATTATTATTATTATTATTATTATTATTATTATTATTATTGTCGAGATAAGTGCTGGCGACCGCGTTATAACACACATTTATCCCGTTCTTATACCACGGTTGTTGTCCACACTTCCACTGTAATATTATATGTAGATTGTATTTTTGGCGTATAATAAGATCACGTGATTTTCACTGATAGTATGACTGTTTGTAGTGTTTAATATTAGGTATAATAATTGTTGGCGAAGGCGAATTTTGCGTTTTCGTTTTCATTGACTATTGTATAGACCGCGAACTTGAAACACGAATGAAAACAAAATCAACATATTAAACAGTACCTACCTTATGTATTATAATAAATTATTGTGAATACGCATAATTATTACATTTTAATTTTAACCGTCGATGTACAAAAGTTACTGAAATTAGTTTGGAGGCCATTTTTTTTATCATAATTTTTTTTTCAGTCGCAATCAATCTTTAAAAACTAAAAATATACAATATGTATAATTTTGTTAATATTTTTTTATTTCAAATATATTATTTAAATTTTATTTTAAATTAATATCTTATACGAGTTTAATACATTATTATATTTCATATAAAACACACTTATATTATTATTTTTTTGTTTTAGTATACGAAAAATGTCGCGTAGGTATACCCCGCGGTTGCACCATAACGGTAATAAAAATATAAAATATTATTTTTATATTTTTAGGCGAGCGAACAATCGTAAAAATACTTCGTTCGTTTAGTTTTAGTGACGCATTATAATATATTATAATATTATATTATTAAATCCAATATTATGACATTATATTTTCGAGTGTTGACCGCCATCATCACTGTTACAGAATGTATTGCGGTTAATGTTTATATACCTGTTGTACCTATACCTAGGTTTAACAGCGCAGTAACCACTCTATTATATTCTACAAAAAAAAAGAAACCGTTTTTAATATTCTTCGATTCTCGCATATATTTTCCATATTATAATATAATACACTTCCGCTTATGATTTCTGTTATAATATTTTTATTTTTATTATTTAATATGTACATAATATTATGTGCTATGCAATCACTATTAATTTGACAATTCGTTGGCGCGTTTTAAAATACATAAATATGAAATATACGCGGTTATTATTTACATTTTATCTATCATAATAATATTTAAACTGTCAACGTTACCCGTCCATTTAAAATTTAAATAAAACTAAAAACGTGTTAGAGAGCGAGTGAGAAATGCGTTTAAAATTTTTCTTAACTTAATTTAAAAAAAAAAAAAACCACATTGTAATCATATATAAAATATAATCCAGTACGTGTTTGACTCCCGACAGTGAAACACGTGTGTTTTCCCACGTACCGCGAGTGTTTATCAACATATTATCCATTCAACATCTCATTTCTCTAGAAACGGCAACTTCATTACAGAGGTAATATGTAAATATTATTTAAGTACATTCCCGTTATGAATAAAAAAAATAATGAGGGCAACCCGCCCCAAAAAACTTTTATTAACAAATCTAATCCAAACTTAATCAATAAATGTAAAACTGCTTTAAATAATAAAACTAACATAAAGACACCACAACCAACTATAAATAGTCAGAAAACCTCTGGCTCAATCGCAGCACAAATCAACACACACCGTAATCTAACTACTATCTCCGATAAGCCACAGCCTGCTATACACTACAACCAAACCGGTCCCAAATATAATTATCCCACTATCAACACGGTAATTACCGACAATACTAACCATAATAATACGACGGACGTCGACCACGATAATTCTCTCTCCGATGTTAATACTAACAACATAATACGTAATAATTCTATCCCACAATATACACATCAAACAAATAGTTCAACACTAAAACCAAAATTAAACTTCGCATCAATAGTCACACAAGAAAATACCCCCCGAAGAGACCAGGCAATAGTATTTAACTCCATCGATGGTATAACCCAAAAAGAATATGTCATAGCAGTGGGCGAAATAATATCCCCCAACAATATACTCTTTGTATCTAGAATATCGAACAATAGATTCTGTCTATTTCTATCTAGCAAACTTTTAGTTGACTCCCTGGTAGAAAAAACCAAAGAAATTTCTATCGGCGGAAAAGTCATCCAAATACGCAGATTAATCAATCCAGCCAAACGCATAGTAATATCAAATGTATGTCCATCCATACCAAATAAAATAATCTTAAAAGCTCTCGAAGACATCAACATCACCCCCACCTCCCCAATTAACTATCTTAAAGCTGGAGTAAGCGCCACAGGATACGACCACATATTAAGCTTCCGGAGACAAATGTTTCTAAAACCTGACGACACAGCAAAACTCCCAGGGTCACTGCTAATCACCCATGAAGAAACGCAATTCAGAATTTTCTTTACCGACGATAAGATCACATGTTTCGCATGCAAATCTATCGGCCATACCTCCATCTCATGTAAAAAATATAACACAAACCTCTCCGATATCACGCAAGCAACGCATACAAACAACCACACAGCAAACCTTACTAATATCGAAAATGACAATGTCAGGTCCAACTCGAGTACCTCTATACAGTTGGATACCCGAACACCCGACATCACTATCGAATCCGAACCACATTGGTTCCCCACCCAAACTGCACCACCAGTAGAAACAAGACCTAATAGCCCTCCACACGAAAATATAACTATGCATATGGAAACAAATAAACCTGAACTTAACATCAATAACACCCAACAACAGGATCATATAAATTCTCCTGAACCTATACAAGGTTTCAAAAATAATTATCCAGCCGACGAAAACATGTTATTCAACTTTGATAACACTGAAAATAACCAAAAAAATAAAAGACCCGCTCCCCCATCAACACCATCACATTCATCATCACCACCACCCCCTAGTATAGAATCAAAAAATCCTGATATACAGACAGAATCGCAACAGATCAAATCAATAACAAAAAAAATAAAGAAATCATCTTCAATCGACACTTTTCTCTCCAACCTCGACGAGCTGGTAGAGCCAACCAAAAAATTCTTTGAAGAAAACAGCGATCTCCCTCTCAACTTCGAACAATTCAAACACTTCATCGAAAATTCGCAAAGCACAAATAACCACACCGAACTTCAAAAACTTAGCCAAACATACACGGACGACCTTAATCAATTAATTGACCTAATAAAAAAAATACACTCTTTAGATATAGACAGAGGTCTTAAAAATAGAATCACAAGAATACACAAAAAACTTACCAACCCAACTCATTAACAGTCAAATGCAATACTAAAATTAAAACATTAATAATATGCAAAATAAATCTGTAAATATTATCCAATGGAACCTCAACGGTTTCTACAAAAAAATAGATGAATTAAAACTAATTATACACAACCACAATCCACAAATTATATGTCTACAAGAAACCAATTTCAAAAACAACCACACAGCGACAATAAAACATTACATCGGTTACAGCACCAATAGAACACTTTGCACAAGAGCCAGCGGTGGCGTTGCCATATACATTGACACCAATATTCCTAGCACACAGATACAACTCAAAACAGACTTAGAAGCACTTGCAGTCACAATACACAATAAAGAACAAATCACCATATGTAACATATATCTTCCCAATCATAAACAATTTTCATTTGAAACACTAAATAATCTAGCGCAACAACTCCCTTCTCCTTTCATAATAATGGGGGACTTCAACAGCCACAATACCCTATGGGGTTCAAAAAGAACAGACAACCGGGGTATAGCAATCGAGCAATTTTTAAATACCCATAATTATGCATTACTCAACAACGGAGATCCTACTAGAATAAACCCGGCAAACGGCAACCTATCCACAATAGATCTTACAATTACAAACACTACCCTTGCCCAAAGACTAGATTGGCAAGTACTCCCCTCAATTTATTCAAGCGACCACTTCCCTATTATAACTAAAATAATATCCAGACAAAATCCCCCATCCGACAACGCCAACAGCAGATGGAACCTAAAAAACCCAAACTGGGACCTCTTTAGTCAAAAAATAGATCATGAAATCAAAAAATTAAGTGATCCTAATGAGTATTCCACAGAACACATAATAAATCTCTTTACATCAATAATAACATCAACAGCAGAAATAACCATCGGAAAGCTCAACCAAAAACCCAAAATAACAAGGGTACCGTGGTGGAACAATCAAATTAAAAAATCAATTAAAGAGAAAAACAAAGCACTTCAAATATTCCAAAAAACAAAATCACCCGATGACTTTATTACGCTTAAAAAATACAGAGCAAAAACAAAATACTTAATTAAGCAAAGCAAAAAAAACTCCTGGCATTCATTTACAGCGAACTTAGGAACCGAAACTAACCCCACTATAATCTGGAATAAAATACGATCTCTTAACGGCACCTACAGACACCATGATATATGTATCCTCAACGAAAACTCAAGAACACTCTTATCCAAAACTGAGGCAGCAGACAAAATGAGTAATTTTTTTTATAAATGCAGCAGCGATGCAAACTATGACAAAACCTTCCTGAAACATAAAAATCACAACGAAAAAACTCAATTAATTTCAAATGTAGATCCAACACTCACCATTCAAACACACCTTAACAGCGATATCACACAGGACGAACTAACATATACACTACATAAATGTAAAAGCCGTAGCCCCGGTCCGGATACGATCCCTTACTCCTTTATACAAAACTTGCCCCAAGAAGGAAAAACATATTTACTTAAAATATACAATAAAATATGGAAAAAAGGCGAATTCCCCCAACACTGGAAAAACGGCATAATAATCCCCATACTCAAACCAGGAAAAAATAAATTTTCAATAGAAAGCTACCGACCAATAACCTTATTAAACACACTTAGTAAAATTTTAGAAAAGATAGTTAACTATCGTCTCATATGGTACCTCGAACAAACAAACTTTTTAATAAATGAACAATGTGGTTTCCGAAAAAACAGATCTACCCTCGACCCCCTTTCTTCAATACAAAATGAAATTCAAAATACTTTCCAAAATAAACAATTCTTAGCAATAGTCAGTCTCGATATACAAAAAGTATATGACACCACCTGGAGATACAGAATATTAAAAGAACTCAACAATATACTTAGCAAAGGAAACTTGTTAAATTACATAACAAGCTTCCTAAATAACAGAACGTGTCAACTATTAATGAATAACACAAAATCCACAATGTTTACTCAAGAAAACGGTGTGCCACAAGGCTCAAGTCTATCTGTAACGCTATTCCTAATATCAATTAATGACATCTCCAAATATATATCCAGACCCACCCGACTAACGCTATTTGCTGACGACATAAACATCATGAACAAAAGCCTTAAACTAGAGACCGTACAAAAAACTCTCCAAATCACTCTAGACAAAATTGTAGAATGGTCCAACGATTCCGGATACAAATTTTCACCTTCCAAATCAACAGTTACAATATTCACCAAGAAAAGATCCAAAAAACCAATCAAATTAAAACTATCAGGAGAAACAATCAAACATACTAACAACATCAAAATCCTAGGTGTCACATTTGATAAAAAGATGAATTGGAAACCCCACATTAAAAAATTAAAAGAAACCACTTCTCCTCGAACAAACATACTTAAAATTTTATCCCATACCACATGGGGTTCTGACTCCATAACATTAAAAAAAATTTATAAAACATTAATTAGATCAAAGATAGACTATGCCTCCATTATCTACAGCAAAACAAATCAAAAAACACTCAAAACGATCAACACCATACAAAACAACGCATTAAGATACATCACTGGAGCCTTCCGATCAAGCCCTTTAGAAAGCCTTTATAACATAGCAAATGAACCCCCACCATGGATCAGACATATTAATTTAACATTAAAATATATTGCGAGAAACCAAAGAGTAGACAAACCACTATACGACCACCACAAAATATTTATCCAAAACCATAAAATAGACACAACAAATATGATGAAATTTCATCCCTCACCAATACCTCCTTGGATATTAGACCTCTCAGAAACAACCAACTTATCACTGACCCTACACCCAAAACAGTCTACACCCCCAACAATATTCAAGCAAATTTTCAAGTATACACAATCCACATACCAAAACTCTACAGAAATCTACACAGATGCATCAAAAACACACTTAGGCACAGGTTTTTCCGTCATCACAAATAATCAAAAAATAATGTATAAACTCCCAGAAATGTGTTCAATATTTACAGCTGAAGCTATGGCTATATTAACTGCGACTGAATTAATTGAAAATATTACAGGAAAACAATTTGTAATATATAGCGACTCACTCAGCGTAATTAGATGTATTCCCAATAAATTCAAACAGGAAGACATAATACAAAAAATTAACAATCAAATAATTAAAATCAAAAGCTTGGGGAAAGAAGTAACCATAATATGGATTCCAGGACACATTGGCATACAGGGAAACGAAATAGCAGATAAAGCGGCCCTCGACGCGATCACCAATACACATGCAGAAACCATAAACACATTCACAATAAATGACATATATAAACACATTTCCAATACAGCAAACCACTTGTGGCAAATACACTGGAGTAAGCAAAAAACCAAACTAAATGAAATAAAAAATACAATTTCACCTTCCCCTGACAACGGCATGTATCCAAGAAAGCTTGAAGTAATTATTAATAGACTACGGATTGGACACACATGGAAAACCCACAACCATCTGATGGACAAGAAAGACCCCCCATCATGCCAAACATGTGGCACACAAGTCACAATCAAACACATACTGACCGAATGCCTACTATACCAATCGGAAAGACAAGCTAACAAACTATTACCTTCCCTGGGACAGATATTGGGACCCGATCCGGAAGAAACGGCAAAACTCCTACAGTTCCTGAAGGACACAGGGCTCCTACAAGTAATGTGATCTACACAACATAAATTACACTAATTGTTTATTTTTTCTTCCTTTTATTGTAAACCTTTATATATATATATTTTTATTTTTTATTTTTTCTTCTCACACCTTATGTAAAACCACAGTCAATGGCCTTTGCTGCCGCGGCTTATATTCAAAAAAAAAAAAAAAAAAAAAAAAAAAAAAAATATAATCCATCGTTTTTAAATTATTCTAACTCTTGCGGTTCATTTGTCATCTATGTTAAAATATAATATGTAGGTACAGGTACACATTATGCCCGAGCAATTTTAATTCTACAATTTTACAATTAATTGAAATTTAAAATGTCTATCTTGTGTATATTTTATTTCGCTAAAAATGTTTAGTTTTATTTATATTATTTTAAATTGAATAAAATGATAACTACTTAAAAATACGTGCTTAAGCTTAATACAAAATGAATAATTGGCTATCTTAAAATTTGTATAATTTATATAAAATTTAAATACATAATTATTAGTATATTAGTATATTTAAATTTAGTATATTGATTTTATAAGTAGGAATACACAAAAAGATGTAATTATAAAAAAACCTATATATTACTTTTTTTTTAAAAAAAAATTTTTTTGAAAAATTATAGATTTAAAAAACATGTATTTAGTTTTAGATCAAAAATAGTATTGAAAAATACAAACGTGGAATTTAATAATTTTATTAATTATATTATATTCAAATTCAAAATAAATGATAAAAATATACCATAAAATAACCAAATAAATTGTACGAATTTACTAATATATAATATATACTCGTACCTACGTATTTAGAAATTGATCGTTCCGTTACACATTTTTAAACAGAAAATATAAATTATATTTATTATTCGTATATAATTTTATCTATAATATACTATGCACTGCTCTCTCGATCAATATTATACCGTTGTATAAGACTTAACCTAAATATTTAAGTGAGAATATTTTTTAAACCGCGGTATACTGCTGGTTATAATTATTATATTTTATATTCAAGTGTACGCCCGATTTTTGCCATATACTATAATAATACATCATGATTAAATTGTTCATTTTAGGTCTGAAACTAGGTATATAATATACCATATGATTTTATATTTTCTAACTTGACTATTTACTGATTTCCTGTGGTTTAATCTTTCATATAATATTATATTACATATAAACAAAACGGACAAAATTTTCTTGTTTTAACGTAATAACATACGTAAGGAGGATATTCTTCGAAATATATAATATAATTCATAAGAGATTCTAAAAATTTCCTTATGGCATGATATGCGTTATCATAATATTTTAATAACGAATATCGTCGAATATTTTGAAATAATCGAAGAACACACGAAACAAACAAAATAATATTATATTATAATTAATTAATGCGATTCGTATAGCGTTTCGTATACAATGTGTAGTCTGGTCGCGTCTCACATCGCGTTTTTATCCCGTTTGCGTGGTATTTATATATAATATATAAATCTGCAGCGAACCAACACACCGTATAAAAATAATAATAATAATAATTATTATTATTATTATTATTATTATTATTATTATTATTATTTTACAGACAGACATTGCGGCGGCGGCGACGTCGGTTACGGTCATCGGGCTTTGGCATTGTGTTTATTTTTCTCTATATAACACTTTTTCTTCCTCTCCTCCCGCCACTATAATTTACGTCATCTTCTGCAGCGCGTCGTTTATTACATTATAACATTATACCGCTCTGTGCTGGTGTAGTCCTTTCGTCTCGCCAACGTGAAATCTGTTATATTATATTTTATTTTATTCTACCATATAATTGTTGTACAAACACAATTTTCTCGAACCGACATAATTATAATTAATATTAGGTAGGTATATACGTGAATTGTAAAATATTATATTTAGATTTCGACGATTTTCACGATATATTAAGAGGTAGGTACGTTTCATAATATTTAACAAAAATAATTATTGCGATGTTACGGAAAAAAATTCTTCTGTATACAGGATAACACGTTAAATTTATATTACTTCGCCCGAAAGCCCGTGTGCGAATATAATAAATTATTAAAATTACCTAAAGGAAAACGGTTCTCGTTTTAGATATATCGGTTTATTATAATTTATATAGCAATATATTATATAAAACGGCGATCGAAATCACGACTTTCGTTTCTCATTTTTACACACGGTTTTCGTATATAATTTTTGGAACGTATTTTTTAATTTTACGTAAAATTCGATAAAAATTTAAAACGTGCTTACGATTCAAGACTAATTATTATTATTTTAATTAATTTGACTATGAAATTTAAGACTTATTTATACGTAGGTAGATAATATGGGCTTGTTTTAGATGAATATTAAAAAATCATATTTTAAAATGTTTTAATGATTATATTTTGTCAAAAGTTATTTGTTGAGATTTAAACACGGTTATAAAAAATGTACCAGTGTGTAGGTAAAATGTACATTTATTTCGATACTTTTTTATAATGCATTTCATCATCTTTTGTATGTGGAATGAAATGAAATCTATTCGTCTATATACGCGACCACTCGGGAATAGAAATAAAATAAATCGCCGAGTATGTACTACTACTCGTATTAGGTATACCCTCGTAGTATTTATTATGTTATAAAATATCGACAAATTTTATTGTAATACTCAATGGTTATACGATATTATATAATTTAAAAAGAGCTGTTTCTATTCAAATACAAATGAACTTATATAATATATTATGAAAAATTTTGAAAACACAATATTTCTTTCTCTAAAAATTGTAAAACAATTATTATTAACTGGAATTTATTATACATGTACCTATATTATATATATTTTTTTCACGTTTGACATTAAAATATGGTTTAATTGAATGATTTCATGTATTAGGATACACTCATCTATAAATAATATCTTCTTCTTCATTTTATTGTTTATTTTTCCACAAAATACATCTAAATATAAATAAATGATATGGATTATCAAAATTCATTTAAGTATAAATTTATATACAGAATATTCCTCTAGGATATTGTCCTTAGCTAAATATAGCTTTCATTAATCAATTACATATTTTTAAAATCTGATTTTTGCAACATTAGGTATATGATACATGGGTATTTACAAATTACAAGTCACATTTTTTATTTTTCATTTTATTTTTGTTTTTTTTCATATGTTTTAATGTATATTAGCCTTAACTTACTTTTAAAACGATTGTTAAGTTCAGCCCAAAATCAGTTTGTTAAAAATGTAATCTGCATGTTAAAACATTAAGATCCGATTAAATAAAATAAAATAATATTATCACCTATCACTTATCAGTTTGTCACATTTCTTATTCTTGATGACCAATGAGAACGTTGGAATCAAGTGGTAACCACTCGGAAAACTCGACGAACGTTTTTCGTTAACTTAACAAAAAGTGATGAAACTTATTTAATTTGACCTACAGATGTGAAATTTAAATGAATTTTTAAATTAACATTGTGTTAAGAATATATATATATATATATAATATATATAATAATAGTTGATGAAACCAGCTGACTAAAATATACCTTATTATATTTACCGTATATTAATTTTATGTTATATAATCGATGAACATATTGGATACAATACTATATAATATTATTATATAATCTCACGTGACCATCGTCCTTATAATATACCTTATACCACGATTGCGATATAGTTAATAACCAGTAACCGGTGTTCGACGGTGTTTTAATTATATTTAATTTTTTGAAAATTAATTTTTATTGTTTTTATGAAAATCCGACAACAATAATCTACTAAACGCGTTATATTTTTAACGCGTGTTTATTGTATTGTCGTATATAAGATATAATAATAATTCGTCACTTGGAATTTAAATTTTACGCCCCCGTTCAATTATAATGCAATTCGCGATCCGCATGTCTCATTTAACAATAGTGAATCTATTTAAAATTTTAACCCGTTCGTATACCTGCGGAATTAGAAAAGACGCCTCGGCCGTAATATTAAACAGTATAATATATAATTTAATAAAAGCGTTTCGAACATTCTGAAAGTTAGAATTTTTTTTTTTCGTCTCAAATTTTGGAATCGTTACAAAAAAGTAAATAAGAATTCGCCAATTTATTGCGCATAGATATATATATAATTGTAAAACGAACGGAATTTTTTGAATAATATGCCGCGCATATATTATAAAAATAGCATAATATATTTTAGTGATATTTAAATTAACGGATAAAAAAAAAAAAAAAAAAAAGGAAATAAAAGTTTATTAAGTTGAAATGAATATTCATTTTAACAATTTGAAAACTTATAAATAAAATTTACCCTTCAAACGGACGTATTTTATTATTGAACGCGTGTTGTCATCGAAATTCTCGACGAAGAAGAATTTCGTCTATTTATCGTATTAATCTATATTTATACACAATGTTACGTTAGATTACGACGGGCGTATTTTTATTTATTTATTTTTTTTTTTTTTTATTTAAAATATATAAAATTATTCTCGCCAAATACGCGAATATCTACCATCGTATACTCTTAAACATGCGAAAATAGATTGTCTAAAAATTGTCCACGCGTCTTTTGAACTTTCGTTCGTAAAAATAAAAAAAATCGTTCGTTAAAAATTGACTTAAAAAATCGGAAATTTGCTCTAAAAAGTATGCGGCGAAAAAAATAAATAAATTATACGCGTCGATATTAGTACGCGGGTCAAATACAAATGGATATATCAAAACTTTTAAACTATAAATAAGAAACAAAATCAAAATAATGATGAAAAACCGATGACGAAACATTACAAAAATTAAAATGTTAGTTCTTTCATTAAACCGCCGTATTATGATAAAAAAAAAAAAAAAAAAAAAAATAATGATAATAAATCCAATGTATTATTATTTATAGAAATTTTCACAAAGTCTGCGAGTGAATTATTAACAAAAAGAAAAAAAGAAACGACGCGAAATCTATGGAAAAAATATCTTAAAATTCATTAAAAAGAGAAAAAAATAACCAATACACCATAATAATATAATAATATATTATATTATATAGAATGTCAATAAACACAAAATAAAAGTTTTAAAATCGAACGCGGCGCAACTGGCTTTCCTATTAAAACTTTTGATAACTTATATTTAAAAACTTGAATTTTTTATCTCCTCCGGATATTAGATTTATGGAGTGATTCTCTTTCGTCTTATATACACTGCACTGAAATTATTTAACTGTGTATAAAAGTTGTTTGTGCTGTCGTTGACTTTAATAACAATAATAATAATGATAATAATAATAATAATAATAATAATAATAATAATAATAATAATAAT
>JAIUCT010000029.1:2523824-2536661 GCA_021307375.1 Tetraneura akinire
AATAATAATAATAATAATAATAATAATAATAATAATAATAATAATAACAATAATAATAACAATAATAATAATAATAATAACAATAATAATAATAATAATAATAATATATAATATATGAAATACAATATGTACAGGGTGTTTTGAAAAGATTTGTCTTCATATTTTGCGTCGTGAATTTATTTATTATACGTACGGTTCTTTTTTTTATTTTCAATCCGTTCCATTATCTTTTTTCTTTTTTCATTAGAGGGTGGTAAAACGTCTTCTCGATTCGACCCTTATAGATTAAGTACTTAGGTATATGATCAAATTTTATTTTTATTCATAATGTTACAACCGCGGTTAGGACACAATAATTATACAAAAATATAATATTATATAATATGTAAATACGCGAATATTAATTGTTTTTGAACGTTTAAAAAATAACATTAAATTATATAATATAATACGAGTATTATTATTATCAATTTCGGACTTGGTGTTTTTTTGCCCTCTACACGATAAAAGTAGTACATATTTTTAGAAAAAATCAATTAAATATATAATATACTGATAAGGTATCTCTGAATTAAAATATGTATACGGCTTCTCAAACTTTCTCTATATTAAAAAATAGTATTTATAGTATACTTATACAATTATTATACTATTATAAAATAATATATTATGTTTTTTTTTCTGATATAAAATTTTTACAAAACGTGTAATATTATATTAAATAAATTCGTATATAATTTCGATATAACGTCTGAAATTATTATTCTATACGGTGTTATAAGTTATAACGAATAATGATCGATAGGTATATCACGACCGTAGTTCAAAAACAACTCCTCTATATTTTATGTATATACACTCGGGTTATATATTATAATTTATAGGTATAATAATGACGGTAGCTCTTTCATGCGCGCGCGGTTGTAGCGGTTAGGTTATACCTACGCGCGTATCGTTATATCGCGGTCATGGCGATTAAAGGTAATAACCACGAGAAAGAAGTGCACCTAATATATTATACATAGTCCCTGGGTTGGTATAATATTATGTAGAACTGTAGACTATAATACGTTAAAATAATAATAATAATAATAATATGTTAAATGATTATTAATGATGACATTGAAAAATCAGTGATTCGCAAACTAATAAGCGTTCACTGCGAACACACGAACTTTCTTCTCGTTTAACCCCCTCGACACTCCTATAGTTAAAAACGATTAAAGTCGATGGCTTCGTCTGTGCGCGGACATTCGCAACTCGTCCGCTATATTATTTAAAACGATTAAATAAATGTATAACGAAATATACTATATTATTATAATATAATAATGTATTGTTTGATTAACGATTTACTGTAAAATGTAAAACATAATAATTATGTATAGTCGTGCGAATAATATTATGGTTTGGAAACCACTGCGTATTACGCGCGACACTGACCATCAATACGAAATGTAATATAATGATAGTCATATTGATACGATATCGTTTGGAGATAATATATATCGTTTTGGGTAGCCCTGCTGAATTATATTATAATAATATGTAAAATAATAATTTATGGTATACCTATAATACGTAATACGTCTCGTTATCTGAAAATACCGAATGCCGCCGTCGCGTACATATAGGCAGAATATTATCGTCATTTCACGATTTGATCGGCGACGACGTCTTCGCTCGTTCTTATATTATTATTATTATTATTATTATTATTATAACCACTAACCAGTAACCTCTACCGCTGTTGCACCGCCGCCGCCGTCGTCGAAGTCCACGGTGAAATTCTTCGTTGGATTTTTTTTTTCCCCCCCAGTCTCGTATTATTATAATAATTTAATATATTCACGTTATTATAATGTATACATTATTATTATTATTATTATTATTATCATAATGTGACTCTGTCCGAGCCGCCGCGACTCTCACGGTCGACGTGTTCGCGTCGCCGGTCGCTGCTATCTCTGGTCTTCTGGCGGTAAAAACAAATAAATAATAATAATGAAAAAAAATTTTAAAAAAAATTCTATATATAGCATATTATACAGTCTTAAATCATACACGTCGTAACGTACAACTGTCGCATCGTACTTGTGAATACCACCCCGTCTCGTCTCGGGCCGAACGGTTCGGCGCGACCGATATTTTATTGGGCGAAATATTCGACCGAATGGCGATAACAATCTGCGAACACGTTTCGTCGGTCATTTTCGCCAACTCCCAAACGAAAATATTATTAATAATTATACCGACGTGTCGATCGTTAATTTATTATAGTTATTATAAAACATCGTGAAGAATCTCCACGTGACTTTGAGTTTTTTTCTTTAATAATTTCAATAATACGTTTAACATAATAGGTATGAGATTACGAAAAAAAAACACATATTCGTCTGTCGTTTCATTCGAAAACAACATTTTATCATTGTAATAATATTGTGTTTTTCTTATTTAACTTTATTATTATTATTATTATTATTATTATTATTATTATTATTATTATTATTATTATTATTATTATTATTATTATTATTATTATTATCATCTATATTCCAAACGTATAATATTATATCATATATACGTTTTAAAATTCAAAATTTGTTCGTAAAATTTGTACAATTTTTTTTTTCTACTGAACTTATATTAATAATTATGTTCTTGAGAAAAATATGTATAAAATATCACGAAGAAATAAAATGTAAAAATTTGATGTAAAATCAAAAAAAAATGTAACAAGTTTTTTTATTACCTAGATGTTTCTTTTATTACAATTTTGGAAAATAATAATTCTAAACAATTAGTAAATTATTAATTTATTGATAAATTATAAGTACAATAATACGTCATAATATTCTTTTTTTATCCCCCCATTAATTTGGAAATTTAATTAAGTATACTATATTATGTGTTCATATACGTCTTTTCATTGCTATAACAGAGTTTGTCTAAATTAACAAAAATTATAAGCACAATAATAATTTTTTCTATATTGTCTTAACTTGTGTTTTACGCGTATTATTACGTGGTAGGTATATTAAAATTATTAAATTATATAAATTATAAATGAAACGAATAAAAAGATAACTTTTTTCATAATTTCCCCCAGGGGGACGTAATATTACGGCTTCCGTCCGTTCCGTGCTACCTATAACCGCGGTAACCATCATAATATAACCACCCTGCATGGATAACGTATATACATTTTTCCAATGAAATATTCTAATATTAATACGTATATTACTATTAACTTCCTAACGGAGTAAAAATTATTTAATAATATAATATATAATAGGTATTATACAGACGAATCGCCAGATCGACTGGAAACTTTCGCCAAGACGTCCGTTCGATCCGCTATTTCGTAAACACCCTGTATAATATATTATATATTATATATATGTTGTATCATTTTGTGTATATGTAGTGTAATGCCCGTGGGAATAATCCCGACCTAACAGGGACGAGTGCTCGACACGCCGGAATCACAACTGTCCCCTTTATTTCCCGTGTATACGTTTTACATTACGACGCATTTATTATTAAGACGTTACGCCAGTGTCCTGCAGCTTAACTATTATGTATATATATTATATATATATATATATATATATAATATATTTCGGACCCAAAGTCGCGCAAGTCCGTCCGTCGCGTTTTTAATATTATTTCCACGATACTACGCCGTACTTAAAGGCGCCATCCATCATTATACAATATATAAATATCTCTTTATAAAATACGTATATAAATGTATACAGTGTGATGCGTTTCATTCGGTATAACGCCGATAAATATTATTTTAATGGACCGCACTTTTCAAAATTTTACCCCGTTATTTCGCCGTTTAAAAATTCGCATTTTTATATTTCGTATCGCGTATAACAGGGGTCGCCAACCAGTCGATCGCGATCGACTAGTCGATCTTTTATCATTATCTGTCGATCGCGTAATAAATAATCGGATAATGTGGACTGTTATATTGTATTCCAGAAATTTAGCATTATCGGTCATAATATTTTCTTTGAAATATGGACCTTTTTTTTTTTGGACCCTTTTTGCTCATCTAACAAAAAGACCTAAATTTCCTAGATGTCGATCACCAGGGACTTAAAATTTCAAATGTAGCTCACTTGTTTAAAAAGGTTGGCGACCCCTGGCGTATAATATTTTATACAAAATATGATTTTAACATAATATTATTTTTAAACTTTTTTCCGTC
The DNA here is from genome assembly GCA_021307375.1 of Tetraneura akinire. Classification (NCBI taxonomy): domain Eukaryota; kingdom Metazoa; phylum Arthropoda; class Insecta; order Hemiptera; family Aphididae; genus Tetraneura; species Tetraneura akinire. The sequence goes on from JAIUCT010000029.1 coordinate 2,528,047, forward strand.
TCCGAAATCGCGGCCATCTTAATTCTTAATTAATAATATTTATATCATTATTATAATATTATCACGAACAAGAGTTATAAATTTTAAATTTTCTAACGATATAATATTATAAATAAACCGTATTAAATAAAATTAATAATAATTATTTATCACAGCGACACCGATTCTCGATTATTACAACATATTATTCACACCATACCATAATATTATACGCTAGTTTAAACATTAAACTATATTATTATATTTTTTTACGATATTCAGAACTTTAATTTTACGAAAAAATCAATATATTATAGTTTATCTTAGTGAAATGTCATATTATGTTATAATTCGAGGATTATTCTTTTTTTTTTTTTTTTTTTTTTTTGAGGGGGTGAAAAATCTTTTAATTGTTATTATTAGATATCATATAAATTTCAATAATTATAAATTATTATCGTTATTGATTACGCGATGCGTTTCAAATGACGAAGAATAATGTGCCTATTATATTAGTGGTTCTCAATATGTTAAGGACTGCGACCCAAATTTTATTCCAAAAATCTATCGCGACCCCCATAGTTTTTACATTTACAGAATCAAAAAAGTAATTTCAAAAAACAAATTTTTTCTATTTTATTACCAAAAATACCCGTCGTAATAATTCTCTTCTATTACTTTATACTTCTATTAAAGTTCTATATAGTCTATATATAATTTTAAAAAAAACATAAATTTCTTACAATCAGTATAATTATTAAAAAAACTTCTCGCGATCCCCCAAAAATTGGAAATCCAGGGGGTTGCGACCGGATCCATATTTAGTTCCCAAAATTGGAACCCCAGGGGGTCGCGACCTATACAATTTGAGAAACACTGGCTTATATAATATTGATATTATACAAAAATATTAAAAAATTATCGCTTTTAATAATAATTAACATTTAATTTTTTTATAATAGTCTGTCTTTTCATATTCATTTGCATCATTATTATGCATAATATTCGTCTCGTATACGTACGATAAAGAACCGTTTGATTCTATTAACCAGTGATCACATTTAGTGCGGATTTATTGGGCGTGAATTATACACGCGATAGGGCGCATAATATATTAAATGTGATACACTCATTATTATTATAACACGTCGCAGCTAAACTAACATTTTATATTTTTGCATATTATTATTATTATTATTATTTTCATTCTGGTATATCCGCGGACATAATATTATAATATTATAATTGCCATACGAGTTTAAATTAAAAAGGGCGACATTGCTCATTACCATATTATATCAATTAAACGTTTATTCATCGACACAAGCAAGCACACATGCGGATTATATAAGAATAATATTATAATTCACAATACGTGTTTCATATAGTCTATAGACTCTTCGTATATTCGATTATTTTATTCGTATTTATTACACGCCTTTTATTTTAATATTTAGTTAATAATATTTTAAACGCTCTCATATAGTAAAAAAAAAAAAAAAAAAAAGCACATGGAATTATTGCGATTTTGTTGTCTCGTAGGTTTTTTTTTTTAGAAAATAATTCATAGATAAAAATTCTGCATTATGACCGGAGCAATCGATTACATTTTTACAAACTTCTAAAATTTATTATTTTACTCTATTATTTAAAATTTATAATTGGTCTAATAATTAATATAATATGAAAAATATATCTGTATATTTATTGAATTTTTTTCATTTAAGGTACGGTCTCCAAGGCGCGACGGGTCGTGGCGTGTCAACTCTGACTCTCTGAGTCGTTGCGACCGAGGCCGGCGACACATCACGACGACACAATGGTAAAAATGTTATTTTTGCCGTCGGAAGACGAAATATTAGTACAGGAAGTAGAAAAAATAACATTCCATATGATTTGTCGAATCCAAGTTATCTATCAATCTCATCCTCGTCTTCATCTATCAATAGAAGGGTTAAAATATTATTGTTATTAAAAATTAGTTTATCCATGTTATTAAAAATAATATAATTAAAAATATAATATATTATAAATATTTGCGTATTTGAACAGATACAAAACTGAACTGACAATATTGCTGTATGTAACCTGGACGAAAATAATAATTTTATTAATTTTATATACTTGAATCGCTAACTGCAGAAAGGGGACAAGTCCATTTTTATCAATTGTGATTTTATTATCATTTTTCATTAAGCACGCGTAAATACATCGTTTACTGCAGATAGGAGTTAAATCCGATTATCAAAACAATAAATATACTGTTTGGAAATTCTTGTTTGCTATAGAAAGGATACATGTCCATATTTGGTTTTTGGTCATTCCTGAAAAATTAGGAAAAGTGGACTTGTCCTCTTTCTGCAGTTAGCGATTCATTTATCATAGCGACATGTCGCGGTCGGTCGTCGCCTTGGAGACCACGCTAAAATAAAAAATGGTCGCGCCTTGGAGACCGTACCTTTAATTGTGATTTTAATTATTTAAAAAAAAAAATAATAATAATAATAAAATTTTAAAACATTTATAGGTATTAGCCATTAGGTCAAAAATTAATAGGAACACGATGGACACGTGTATTTATATATATAAGATAAAAAAATGGCTAAAAAATAAATACAATAATGCTATACAAATGATGCTCGTAAAAAAATACACGTAATGCGAAGGGTTACAAGTGCAACGATATTGAGGGGTTAAGATAAAATAATATTCCAGTCGGACATAAAAGTACAAATGTCGTATATAATATATTCATGAAAGATAATATTAATACTTATAATAATAATTATCACATAATATATAATAGATTAAATAATTATTTTTTTATTATTATTATTTTTTTTTTTTTTGTCAATTATTTTAAATAATAATATAACGTACGGTTAAATGGTTTTTTTTTTTCATTCTTCATGGCATTGCATTATTTATTTGTATATATGTTACCGTCAATGTCGGAAATCACTAAATCAGTCATTATCGGTAATGAACTAATGACTATAGTCAATATTAACAGTGGCTAATTATTAAGAAAGGCAATGTTGACAATGTCTAGGCAATGTATTGATTGACCTACGATTGATAGTCAATATGGGTAATATTTAATTTATTTATTAAAATATATAATTTAAATCAACAAAATCGTGTATAAATACTATTATTTATTTTTACAATATAAACCAGTAGTGGATAGGCCCATAGGGAAAAAGGGATTTTCCCTGTGGGCCCTCATCTTGTATAATGTCAGTGGCCCCCCTTGGCACCACTCGATTTTTAACAATTTTACCAGTTATTGTTTTAAAATAAGAATACAGGGTGATTGGAATTTCATGTTTTGCGAGTAACGCGAGCAATTTTTTTTTGTTTTGGTGGCCTTTTAAAAATTTTTCCCTGTAACAAAAAAACTACCTATCCACCCCTGATATAAACTACTATGGCATGTCGAATTATATAATTCTTTAGCTGCTCGACACTTAAAAATGTTTTATTGTCACCATTTTTACCAACAATGGTTGATGTGCACAGTGTCATTAGTCATTATTGACATCTCCTAGTCTTAACTGACATCTCCTAGTCATTACCGACATTGTCCGGGATTACCGATAATGCCGGTAACATAATAGAGGGATTTCATGTATACAAAACATATAAGGTGACACCATTATACTTATTATTATAATAATGATGTAAATTTCGTACGTATTGTAATATTATATTATTTTTTTTTTAGGAACTTAAACCCTCCGATTGTATTATATGTAGCCACCATAATAATAATAACAACACGAAATAATATACCTAATATTATACGGTTTGGCATTTCCTTTTTTTTTCCTTTTTTTTTATATATTATAAGTATAATAAACGTTAGTTCCCAAACTGTATAACAATAACGACATTATAATATAATAATGTTAATATAATCATTATAAGAACGTAGGAATTCACGCCGCCCACGGAGTAACGGAAAATTTTCCTTTTTACCGTTCTACAAACGAGACAATACACTATACCACGGTTATGGTACTTGTGCAGTTGTTATTATATTATTTATATTGATACGTCCGAAGGTAGTCCGATCAAACCATATGGCGTTTATTGTCAAATTCGAATATAATGCCCACAGTTTCTTTTTTTTTATAATAAGAGATATTTAAAAAAAAAAAAAACTTTTTCACTTTTTTTCATTCATTTCGATTCATGCGTGCCGATAGTATCCGGGGAGTTTATTATATCGAGTTTATTAATAAAATAATCGACCACACCTCACGCTGGTTTTGTTGACACCGACGAAGATCTATTATTTAACAATACCTATTATATTATAAAATATTGCTTTTTTTTTTTCCTTGACCAATCCTGACCACCATTAACCGCAAATATACCGAGAATCCATTATGGTACATATTGTACTTACCTATTATACCTACATAATACATTCCATACGTATACAAATATATGGGCCGCGAATCCGCGATACTAAAGTGACTAAAGTGACTTAAGTAACGATATTCAATAATAGTGTATAGGTACCTATTATTATTATTATTGTTGATTTTTCCGCGGGCTTGTCGACCTTCGCAGGCAACTCGAATTATTGTTATTCCTTTGTGTCCAACCGAGTAGAAAAAAAGGATTTATATTATATTATTATAATGTATAATATGTTGTATGGCTAAAAGTACCTACTGACAACACAATATGGTCGATTGTACATCATAATACTATTGTACATTTTCTCGCTGCAGTGCTTTCCGGAAGACGTTGAATTAGGCCGGCGCCATACAGAGGCGTTTTCGTCGCGCGGTTAAAACGCCGCGGTTTGTTAGGTTAGGTTTGTTACCAAGAACGGATCTCACGTATATCCTTATGTATAGAGTGCCACACACAGACGCGTTTTCGTCGGACCGATATCCAAAACGCCACACGAGGCGGTTGTACCGCTTTACCGCCGGCGTTATCTGAATTTTGATTTATAATATACAACTCATAAAATAATTGAAATTTGTTATTGATGATGTTATCAGGTGGGATATCGACTTCTTATAATATTCAAAAAAAAAAAAAAAAAAAAGTATCCGGATAGTTTCTAATATTAATATAAAACTTTTGAAAACGGTTATCAATTTCGCGGTTTTTATTTATGAGATGCACCATGCTCCATGCACCCGATATCCGCTTTCCGAATAAACATAACCTATACTGTTTGATAATTCACATAAAATATTATTCGAACAAATTAAAATCAAATACAGTGGATAATAATAAAATATAATTTACTAATAAACGCGCGGCGAAAACGCGTCTGTATGGCAGTCTACCAACGTCGCGGCGAAAACGCCTCTGTGTGGCGCCGGCCTTATTTTTTATTTTTTACGCCTTCTCCGTCCAAAACACGCTTTTAAGGGACAAATAATAATACGAACCGTATGAAAATACTTAGAACAATAATTAAACGACCCCCTGTGCGATGACGCGTAAATCGTATAATAATATTAGAAATCGAAAATTTTCCACTTTCACGATTCGAAATAATAAAAGCAAGAGAAGACCTGTGTTTTTACACAGATGTAAAGAGGACAGTATTAAATTTTAATTCACATATATATGAATGCAATATTAAATCATTACAATCGTGAAAACGATTCTGAGCGAAGTACTGTCAGATTTGGGTATTTAAGTGACTCATTCAGGGGTTTTATAATAAATTATTTATACTGAACGTAGAGACTGATAAATGTAAAATTTTTAATCGGTACATTTCGCTTAAAATCATTTTCACGAATGTAACGATTGCATTCAAATTGTAATCAAAATTCAACACTATCCTCATTACACCTGTATCCCACCCTTTCTTTTTTATTATATTAATATGCAAGTATATGATGACGTATAACATCATTATTTTTTATTATTAGCGTAATTATTAATTCTATGGTAGGAAAATTGAAACATTTTATATGAATAATTAAAAAAAAAAAAATTGTATAATTCCCCCAATTCCCGTAAAAATGTTATGGATCCACACCGCTCGCATAGTTTCTTATCATATAAAATTACATACATATTCGTTTGAGATGTTAAAATTATTCATTTATAATATTTATTTTATTGTAAATTTATCAAATTTTTCCAGGATAACATAAACTGCAGCTTGTACAATTTTTTTCAATATTTATATTTTTAAACATTATTATTATTACCCATCCAACCCTTTCGCGTGTATATTGTACCAAGTATGTGTTATTATTTTTACAAATATCGGAGTGGTAAATTAATTTTCTATAATATTAAATATTGTTCTTTAATATAAATTACGGATGATTGACTCAAACGCGCTTTTATGAACCTAAACGAAATAAAACGGTATCGTTGAGTTTAATTGTTGATATGTTTATTGTTGAGTGCGAATTACACGGATCGGGGTGAATTAAACACAATTTTTATTGTCACAAATTATATATTTCAACTTTATAATTATTACCATATTATATTATTATTTATTATTATTATTATTATTATTATTATTATTATTATTATTATTATTATTATTATTATTTATTTATTTATTTATTTATTATTATTATTATTATTATTATTATTATTATTATTATTATTTTTATTATTATTATTATTATTATTATTATTATTATTATTATTATTATTATTATTATTATTATTATTAACATATATATTATAATTAATAATTTATCGATTATTATATAATGTGTAAAATTTTGGACACCCTCCCCCAGAAATTTGTTCAAAATACGCCACTAATTATTATCAATATAATTGTTATTATAGTTTACAACCCCTTGTAGGCGTCAGGTATGAATATTTCGCATGAGATTCCGTCGTATTGTACTCGAAATAAGAAACAATAATAAAATAAATAATACGTTTTTTTTTTCTTGGAGACATAATTTTCGTATTTTACGAGACAACAGCATATCTTTTATACGTTCTTTCTTTCGTTCTTCGTTCTTTTTCCCCGCTTTATAATATCAAAACTTTATTTCTAAACTGAATCTGTTTCGATTTAAATATTTTATGTATATATACGCGCGCATAAAAACAAAGTTACTGTAAATCGAATCGAACGAAATCGAATTCGCGAAAAAATAAAATATTATAATTTAATGTGTATACGTTTTAATAGAATATTATTATTATTATTTTTGTATATCTCAATACGAGAGTATATCTAATCGAAACGTTTGGATAGTTTTTAATTTTTTATACACATATGTACAGGATGTCGAAACTTTGTCCGTCTGTAAATTATTTTATCATAAGTAATAATCATATTATCATATTTTTTAATGATAACATTTTAGATTAAAATTCGATTGTAATATAATTGTTATAGGATTCACGCCACTTAAAAAGACAAAACTTTTTAAAGATTTTTGAACAGCGAACAATCAATACACATTGTGCGTAAATGCAATCACGGTGTGTTATTCAAATATTATATGTTATGAATTATACGTATAATAATTAGTAGGAATTGGAAAAATCCTCCTCCGTCACGTTACGATCGCTTATAGATCAGTTTTTCCTCTTTTCCCAAGTCTCGTATTTTATGGAAACCGCGTGTTATTATGTTTTCGCAAAATCCGACATGGGCGTTACTTGAAAATGGCTCTAAATATACAAAGACGTAGGTATAATACGTGGACCACGTATGCACCACCCCTGGTTAGGTTAGGCAATTGTATAGGCATTATGATGCGTATAACCTACCAAAACGTTTCATTTTAGTTCATTTTATTACCTATAGAATATACTTACACGTTTTCGTCGCGCACATGAACGACCAACGACGTTATTGTGTGTTACGTTTCATAAGAAAATGGTCGATATATAAAAATTAAGTAAAAATATATAGGCAAGACGAAAATTCATTTTAAAACGTCTATAATTCAATTTAAGGTTATCACGATGATATATTCCATATAATATTATAATTATTATACCATCATAATATTATTATTCGAGTGTACGCCGTATCTTGGTATATGGCGAGTATACGTTGGATTCAACTGCATTATATTTTTGATTTCGCATATTTATAAGAACTCACGTGTCGTTTTTATCAATATATTATATTTATTAACAATCCGCAACCCTGGTCACCATATTAATACTATAGAAACTACAAATTTTTAGGATTGTAGGGGTGTTAAGCACCCCCAAGTATACTCTCCAAGATCCTAAGATCCTAAGATCAGAATTTCATCGTACGTATAATTTTGATGGACTAAATGTCTAAATGGCGTTGTACCCTTAAGGCGTACTGTATTTATATTACCATATAATAAACGTGTAATACGCATAATTTAACTTTTTGATTTTGTTTTATTTTTTATAAATATTCAAAAACATATAAATAAATAAAAAAATTCGATAAAATATAATACTAAAAATAAAAATGATTTTTCGACGTTGGTACACCATAATACCATATATACGTAAATTTTTGTATAATATTATAAGACAATAGAGGTCTGATAATATACGCCTATATTAGGTATTATATAGAACGAAGAGAGAGCTGTTCCACGCCTTTCGCAGTTTCGCGTTTACATTATTATTATTATTATTATTATTATTATTATTATTATTATTATTAT
>JAIUCT010000029.1:2571905-2602595 GCA_021307375.1 Tetraneura akinire
TTATTATTATTATTATTATTATTATTATTATTATTATTATTATTATTTAATAGAAATCGGTCTGGAAGGTATATAAATAATATGACGTATATAATATATATATATATTAATAAGGGGTAGGTATATATAATATACGCGTATACCGAGCAAAAAATATTGCTAACGGACGGCAATAAAAATGCGGCTACGTATTATCATCATCATCATCATCGTTATCATCGTTATTTTTTATTTCTTATTTCTTCTTCTTCTTCTGAGACTTATATATAACTACTGTATAAGTGTATTTTATATTTTTCCCGTCCATATATATATTTATGTGGGACACATTCGCGGTTAAGATATAATAAATATATAACGTATATATATATTATATATATGTAGGTATAACTATCTGCAGATTAATGCGTTTACCACTCTGGGGGTGGTAAACGAAGGAGAACGAAAGGGAGTGAGATTCATTCCTGTAATAAAACTCGAACATATCGTATATATATATATATATATATATATGAAAATATTATATTTTATATACGTACACAGGATGTCCAACGTCCTTCGTCGAAGTAGCATTTTTTTTTTTTAAAAAAAAAATTTTATTTTTGAAAATTTTAGATAGAATAACAATATATTATGATATTATATAATATAATACGATGGGTAGTATAAAATAATAATCGAGTTTATTAATTAAACTATAGAATATAAAAAATTTAAAAATTTAACCTCGAACTTGAAAAAAATATATTTGTAAAATACCCGTGTAAGTACCTATTTATTTAATGTTTCATAAAATTATAAAATATTATGTTTTCTCGTGTATTATAATATTATGACGAATGAAAATATAAAATATATTCATTTTTCGTTTTTAATATGACGTAAATAGGTAATGTATTTTGATTTATATTATATTATATTCAACAAAAAATTGATAAAACGTCACCCTGTATATTATGTACGATGTTAAACGATAAAAACGGGAGAAAAACAAAAATAAAATCGATACTAACCGAGCAATAACCACAAAAATGATTAAATGATTCGACGATAAATTTTCTATGTAACGGAATTATCAGCGAGTGTAAGTAATAGTATAGGTATATATTTTTTTCCGATGTCCGTTGAATAGATATAGAGAGGCAAACGAATATAAAACCGTATAGATCGTGTTTCTTTTTCTTTTTTCTTTTTTTTTTATAGGTATATACGCGGTATAAAAATCATTTTTCTCTCTCGCTCTTTCCTCTGCAGTTTTCCCCGTGTTTTCCCTCGTAAATTCGTACTTTTCATTCCGTAGCCCCATCAGACACTATAACATAAATAATTCCGCGTGCTCCGAACCAAAAGGTTCTCGAAACTCGACTTTTCCACTTTTTATATGTGTATAGCGAGGTATACCTTTAGATTTACTTATTAATGGTCGCCACGGCCGCGTGTATAGTTCAACCCCGGAAAACCGTACCACGCATTATTATTAAAAGGACAAACCAAAGACATTCGAAATTTACAAGGATTGTAAAATTACATGGTCCAAAACCGTCCTTATTTTTTTTTTCTCTCTATATCGTTTCGGAGGAAATATGGACAAACACGCCGCAGCAATATTTTTTATCGACGAACTTGTCCTTTTTTTTTTTTTTATATTATTATACTATCAACCGCTCTACATACGTCGATGGTTATATATTTTTATATCCTTGTTTTTTCGATCCATATAAATATCATAATATAAATCTTAATAACTATATTAGTTTGATGCAAATGTTAAAAATCGATATTTTAATTTTTTGAATTTGAACGCCAGGCTTATAGTTTTCACCTATTATATAATAGTATAATACAATAAGGTATATTAGGTATTGGCTAAACGAAAATTCGTCGTTTCAGTCGCAAAATATAATATATTGGTATAATGGTATATAATATCTAGGTATTATTATACCGCGGTTATATACCACACGCGTCTATATTGGTATGATTATATACACGTTTTCGCGGTCTAAAATCATGTTATTATGTATATAATATTATAATAATATGGCGAATAGGATATATTATTATTATTATATTACGTATTCTTCGTCGGACAACAATAACACACATTATGTATAGGTACTGTATAATATAATTGACGTTTTACAGTGTCTTTATATTTAATAAGTATACACGACAAAACCAGCAAAGATGTTATTGTCGCGTTTATCTTGACGAACCGAAGAGAGACCATCCATAGGCTTTTGTATTCTACAGTCGAAGTCACTCGACCGTGTTTGTAAAGCAAATGTTAAATCGCGATCCCTTCGTGCGTCATCATTATAATGTTATTATCACTGTATTATGCGACTTCATTTTATGCATATTGTGATTATTATCCGTGGTCCCTTTCCATTATTATTACTGTCCATCTATAGAATTCTCGAATTTATACCGTACTCAAATGAAGTCGGTGATTTATCGCGAAAGTGATAATATGAATTTCCTATGATACAATAATATTATTATAGGTACAGATTAAATAATAATTACAAATTACAAAAATGACTTAAGAAATATAATATTATCAATAAAATTATTCCGTATGATATCCGCATCTCGATGAAATTAAAAAGTTGAACTTTTTGAATAAAGGTCAAAAATAAAATACGAATTATTTATTATTATTTTACGAGACGATTAAGAAGAAAAAACGATATTTAAAAAATCGAATTTACGCGTTTGTGGTAAAAATTAAAAAAAATATATATAGGTACCTAATAGAACCTAATACCTAGGTTAGGTTTGGTTATGACCTAATAAAATCGTTTATTGAAATCCGTCTCGTTTGTATAGGTACACTTATTATGTATATATATACCGTATACTTAAAAGGTCATAATATTTTCCCTACCGTGTATAGTACCTTATATATAATATAATACGTATATATTATATTTGTATATATTGAACTCGATACCTCTATAACCGTGTAACAATATTATTAACAACCGCGTTATATATTATCGTTTTATTATATTTTATATACCCGGTATGCGGTAATTGCGGTTATATATTATATATTATACACGTGTATTATATAACAGCAGGAGGAGTCGACCCGCTCGTATAATATATGTATAGGTATATATTATAATATTGTGTATTCTGCAAATGGGTTTTAAGCCGAGTTTCCGTCCAAAACGCGTCCTTTATTATATATTATTATATACGTACACGTAATATACGATAATGTTATCATATACCATTTATATATACGCACAAACTATATATTATATGATTTAACCCGTTCACCGCACATATTGAACCTATATTGTACCTTATACAGATGGTTTTTGAATTTTGACTTGTGCCAGCGAATTATTTGCTCCAAACCAACCCCCTCTCACCCTTGTACATCGAAGGGATCGTTATAAACCCGCTTTTAGTAACCCTGAATATATAATATTATATTTTATATACATACGGATATAGTATGTAATATATTCATAATATAACGATGAGCTGGGCTAAAGGCGCACTTTACGGTATAAGGTATATAATAATAATAATAATTATTATTATAATTATAATAATAATAATAATAATAATCATAATAATAATAATAATAATAATAATAATAATAATAATAATAATAAATCGACGTTAATTAACACACGTCAGACCGTAATTATATAATATTATAGGGACGGTTTTTTATGGTGAAAGGGGTGGCTAAAAATGGTGCAGTGAAAATGTTTGAACGTTTTTATAAAAATTTAAACGCGTAAAATGAAAATATTCAAAATTAACATTTTATATTATGATAATTGATAACATACAAATAATTTATAAATATTCATCCGATTCGTGTGACGACTTAAACTCAAACTTTACCTTACTTAAACTAAACTTAAAATCTATACTTATAATCAATTTAAACTTCTGATAATATTAAAATTTCTGTTCGATGACTGTTATTAGCTCTCGTTCCGTTATTCTACACGCCAATATTTCTCTATCATCTTTCGCACGTCATTCCTGAAGCGGATAATATTTAATATATTATTATAATGTCATCCAAAAGGAGAAAATATATGCGACCCGTGTTTGAAGATATTTTTATATTTCGATCGTATTTTATTATTATTATTTTTGTTTTTTTTTTTAATTAAATAAAATTATGAATAAAATTATAATTTCGAGTTCGATGATGGAAATCGTACACCTAACTCTCAAACGAAACGTTCAAGTTTCAATTCAAGAAAAATTCGAAAGTTATTGGATCACTGCGGGTTGCAAAAATAATCGCGAAACGAACCGCGTTAAAGTAAAATGTTATAATATGTTACGTCTAAAGGTGTTAAGTACTTAAGTATAAAATTATAATATTTTGTAACTATTTATATGAATTATAAATATTATAATAAATGTGTGCTAAGGTAATCGAACGATCCGACTCGAATATTCTATTCTATATGCACTATAATACATCGTTGTTTTGTCCGACACGCACAGAGTTTATTATTGTTGGCGTCCTGTACAAAAACACAATATCTATATAATATCAATAATATACCTAAGGTAATATTATATAAGTATATACGGTAACCTAACCCATTGTACTTATCACTTTACTCGCAAAACGTCGTGTAACCGCGGTTACTATGCAGTGAGTATACATAATACGTTTTAAACAGCACGTGTTCTATATTATTATAATAAATAATAATAATAATAATAATAATAATATAAATGCCGGATTTTCAGTGTTGCAGTTACAATAACGCGTCATTGTTTTGAACGCGTTTGTGGGAATGTATTGCTGTATTATAGGAATGCATCTGCGCGTCGAACCGAACACACGACGTTATATACAAAACACCTATACCTACCCTTATTGGCCTTATTGTAGTAAGTTTTAATCGACTCTGCAATTTTATCGTCAAGGACTGTTGGATAATACATTTAATAATTATTATTTATTTTTATAATTTAACGTTTAACCTCTTTGTCAACTAACGCGTTCTCCTATTAAATGATAAAAATATGATAATAATAATTATTATTTATTATTACAATTATATGTTTATCTATACGATGCCCGAGGTTATATTATTATTATTATTATTATTATTATTATTATTATTATGTAGGCACTTATAATATTATGACGTATAATATGTACGATTGCATTGTATAGGATAATCCAAAGTCGCACGGACGCGATGATAAATGATTATAAACTTAATATTATTATTATAACAATTATTATTCATACGATTATTGTTGTACGCGTCGTAATCGCGTATACACATGTTAAAATATAATATATTTTATATTATAATACGTATAGATTTCACGCGATAACAATTTTCGTTTTGTTTTATTGTTTCGTTTTGTTTGTTTGTTTTCGCGTTATCATAACACTATTTTTTTTTTTTTTTTCATTTTTAATTTATCGTTATAATTGTATCTGTGTGTGTGTGTGTGTGTGTGTACCCACGACCTACCTAGGTATGGGTACACCGCATATTATACGTATATACCAAGGTAGATAATCGCCTAGCCGCGATATGACCGGAAACGTTTGCGTGCTTCGCGTGGCTTTCGCTCCTATGCCAACCGATCCGTGAAATTATTACTCGTTTCCTGCCGTAACCATTCGTACGACGAGCGAAATTATAATATTATATTATAAATTATAATACGCACCACACACATACACACACACACACACACACACACTACAACGGTTATATTGTAATAATAACAATTATTTACTCGACGAGTGTTATCTATTATCAGTGACTCTTATCTCTCTTTCTTCTCTCTCTCTGCACTCCCCACACGGATAGTCGTCGGCTCGTTTTGTCCGCGGGCGCGTGTACGTACGTTTATAATAATATATAAGTACCTAACCTGTAATTGTATAATTGGTATAATAATAATATTATTATTATATTAAACGAGTTATTATTACGTTAGGTTTGCCGTTTAAGTATACAATTCATACTCGTATTATAACGCACACCGTGATAATCGTCAGACTTATAAGTTATAATAATAATTGTAAAATTATTCGTGTTGTACTCTCGTACATAATGCTCGAGCGCACGTTTTCCTATAGGGGAAAGAAATACGAATAATTGTATCTATATATCGCGCCTTCTGCATAATATTACAACATATTAAGCTCTAGCGTGTTGTGAAATTAATAAAACTAGAACGAAAGAAAAATAGGTAGGTATTTAAATATTATATGGTAGAAACGGGAATAACGAAAACATCGCGATTCGAATACGACGTGCATTGATTTTTTTTTTCCATTTCGATACTTTTTATATAAATATACCTAGTGTGCAGATATTACGATTTTGTATACGACCGTCATCGGACACAAAAAATTTCGGGAAGTTCATATTACATCAATATAGAGTAATACTTATCTTATGTATAAAATTTACTGTAAATTTCAATATTTAATACTTGAAGTTTATTGACTACATACTCTAAAATTTTCGAAAAAATTCTGTGGGGTTTGAACCCCTAAAACCCCTTCTTTGTATACCTACGTGCCTGTTCGTCACGACGCGTCGTTTTGTGATAAACCACCAAAAAAAAGACAAAAAAAAAAGACAATAGGTATCATTATTACTTATAAATAATATTAAGTAAAATATTTACAAAATTTCAACCGAGTATAATTGGTATATAATATACAATTGTTAAACTCAAAATCAATAGCGAATAAATTAAAATAAATAAATAAAATTTTAATTATAATTATATAAATAAATGAAAGGTACGAATTTTATCCTATAATAATATACAGGTATTAGGTCTTGGAACACAAATCGAATATTTTTATAACCGCGATTACGTGGTATCGCATTTAACACGAAAATGGTGATGGAAAAATCAAAATTCTACACGTATCATTCTCGTATGCCTAAATTTTCTTATAGACAAACCCGACCGAATCGTTATATTAATATTATAAATAATAAATGGATCTGTCCAATAACAATTTATTTATTCGACACGATTTGCAAAATGTTTATTAACCCAATCCTTTTCATTTGGAATTATTTTTACTTCAAAAACGTCGATTTAAATTTAAAAACAATAAAACGTAGAATAAAAATTAAGCTCAAGAAGAATATTATTGGTATATTATACAACAGACACGTCATTGCGCATAAATGTATATTTATAATATACTTATAACGTGTCAATATGAACAATGTGGTATTCACGGTAACATAATGGTATATATACCTATATAAAATAACCTAACCGCGCTATATCCATAGATATATTATATATTATAAACTTATTCTCGAATTTATTTATCCTCCCTCCTCCTCCTAGGCTCCTAACCTAAACGATAAAATTATATTTAATTCGATAAAGTAACTTCTACGAAGTAGAACCAAATTTTTAACAAAATCAAATTAACCGGATCAGTTAATATTTAAATTAAAATAATACAATTTTATATCGTAGACGTTGGGTAACGCGCGAAGACAATGTAACCTGCAAGTGTACAATTTTAATTGTTAACAATATAACATAGTCGTTGATTTATTATTTTAAAATTTTAAATAAACATTTTTAAAATTTTATTGATATCAACGTCTTATACGTTATTATTGTACTCGACGTATATAATTTCAATTGTATTGTGTTTGATGGATTATCGTCTGTGAAATAATAAATAGGTAACAAAAAAAAAAAAAAATTCCAAGTACGTTTTTGCCTTTTTGGGGATATTTTTTCTTATACATTTCGTAGAATTCGAGTCTGTCAAATCCATTATCGGCGTTCTCTTAGTAGGTATATACCAGGTAACTATAGATATATAAAGTGTATTTATATTAACGACGAATCAATACGATTTATACGAATATTATAACAATAAATAATAACCGTTTCATCCTTACGCCGCGTTCTTGGATGAAATTTCAGAGGGGTGTGGAAAAGAAATAACCTCAAAAAGTCAAAACGTACTTACATGTTAATAATGTTATGTGTGTCATAACTATCATAACTCTTCGATAAAAAAAAAAAAAAAAAAAAAAAAAAAAAAATAGTTTGAATCGTGTTCAATAAGCCGTCAAATATTATACGTTTTATATAATATAATATGCTCGTATAATCATGATATTCAATATCATGAAAAATAATATCCAAGGAGAGTTCAATTTTTTAAAATTTTAATTAATTTAAAGTTGTTATATAAGTAAATATATTGTTTTTGGACCCTAGATCTCTAGATTCTCAGTTACATCCTTGTCAATGATTCAATCGTGTTTCGATTTTTTTTTTTTTTTTTATACTTATAATTTATATAAATATATATATGTACGATTTATTACAATTAGAAAATTCATTTTTTATTAAATTTTTTTATACGTAATAGTTTATAAAAGATAAAAAAAAAAAAAAATGAATAAAAATTCCCCGAGGGCGCGACATTATTATTATCATTATTATTATTATTATTATTATTATTATTAATGATATCGTATCAAGTCGTATATATAAGTTCACTTTACGAACAAGTAACTTACAAGTACAACTCGTATTATTATTATACTTATATATATATAATATATTATATATTAAATGTATTATACTTATACAAACTTCCAAAACGAAGTTTTCACGGCTGATGGAAATATCACAGTCCTTCGACACCATATTCCGCCCGTATACACACACACACACACATACACAAACACACAAATACATATATTATATAATATTGTATATATAACTATACTATTTGCAACAGATTTAAAGCTAACCCTTCTCAATTATGCAAATGGTTTGGCCCGTTTAAAAGCAAGGGCACAGGCTTTTTGAATATCGCACCGTGTTTATATTATAATATTATGTGTGCTTACATCTCGTACGTGTTAGATTAAAGTTTTATGTACGCATAATAATATTATATTATAATATTATACAGGAAGAACTTTTCCGCGATGACGATAGAGAGAGAGAGAGTGAGAGAGAGAGAGAGAGAGACGTTAAATTTCTAATTGTATAATATTATGTAACCGTATATACGGCGTGATCGAAATTTTATGTTACAAAAACGGTGGGGATAAGATATTCAATACGCGTAATTTCGATCACTCTGTATATACGAGTATTATACAGGTCTTATTTTGTTATTATATTCTTGTTATTTTATCTTTATTATACGAAATACGACGGCGAACAATGACGCGTATAATGTGTTAGGTATTATAATATATTTATAATATAAAACGCCAGCGCCGTCTCAATCATCGCGTAATAATATATTATAATATTATATACAAAATTTAATTGAAATTTGAGTTTTTGCGCGAGTTTCTTGAAATATATTTTATTAAAATATTGTCAATCATAATATGATAATTTATATTTTTCGACGTTGTTATCAAAAATTATGTTCGACTTAATATATTAGTTACTTAATACTATCGAAATATTATTATAAATCAGTTTTGATGGTACCTACTCGGATAACGCGTATGTATATGGAAAAAATAAAACGTTAAAAATCGAAGGGGTACAATATAGAAGGGGTTAAAAAATTGCGAGTCGAAAAATAAAATATGGCGTTTTGAATATTTTGAAGAAAAATTGTTGTTCTCATCATACGTATAGAAGTGACTTATTCATTTTCTATATGGTCATAAGCGTTACTATCATATCAGGTATAACGCTTTATAATAATATTTTGATAAATAAAAAAAAATGTGGTCCGACGAGACCTAACGCATGAATTCGAAAAGAACGCGGTCACACGCGTGCGGGGAAAATTTTCGTTTCGTTAAACGCGTAAAATGCGTTCATTTAGATTAATAATAATTATTATATTATTTGGCGTGTTCACGATATAATAAACAAACACAATGACTTGGATTACAACCACGGTATACATATTATAATATAGGTACTTCTGCAGTGTCACTGGAATATTGTAAAGTTACAAGAGCAGATTAAACGAATAAATTCGCAAATATACGCGTTTGTATTGTGTATCATAAATGGCGTCTTGTCAACTACCCGACATTAAGAATAAAATAATACGAGTATAATGCTAGTATTATTTATTTATTTTTTTTCCCCCCAAATCCTAAGTAAAAGGTCGTAAATTAATAATAAACGTGTCGTTCGGTGGTCCGAAGACTCCGAAGACCGTGATGGTTCTCTGTGTCATTTCGTCAGCCACGTACCCTATTATAATCACATTATAATAATATTATAATAATATAATATCATGAATTCGCCCGCAGAAAACGAACAATAACAATAATATATTATTATTTTATTGTGATGTGTTCGGCCCGTACAGTTTATAAAATGTAGGTATACCTCCTATATATAATACAAATACGTATTGAAAAACACAATTGGAATGACAACCGAATGACATTATATCATTAAATTTCGATCTTATTTATTACCTATTTCGCCATTAGATATAATATAATATAATATAATATAATATTATAAATAACATTATACTAATTTTTCTCTTTTTTTTTTTTCTGTGTCCTTTTAAAACGAAATGGAAAAGAACCATATGCCATCGCGTTATATACCTACACCTATACTATTCTTCGGTATACGAAAATTCCTTATTCTTATTATTAATTTCCGGTGCGCATCATATTATAATATAATATATCACTTCGTGACGTTCCTTCGTCCTTTATATTATATAAACCTTTACAATACGCACTCGTACATTGTATTATAATGATATGTGTGTATAAATTTGATATACCCGTATAATACGCTTAACGGTTCCAAGGATCGAGGATCGTTAGACGGACGAATACACTATATAATATAGTTTCCAAGAAATTTGTGTTCCCTTTAAAACGCGTTAAAATATTCGTATTATTATTTATTTATTTAATGGTATTTTTTTTTTTTTTTTTTTTTTTTTTTTTGCCAGTTTCAATAAATATTATCTATGTATTGACCGCGAACACATGACTGAATCGCCAACTGCAGAAAGAGGACAAGTCCATTTTTATCAATTTTGCAGATTTTATTATCATTTTTCATTAAGCACGCGCGCGTAAATACATCGTTTACTGCAGATAGGAGTCAAATCCTATTATCAAAACAATAAATATACCGTTTGGAAATTCTTGTTTACTATAGAAAGGGTACATGTCCATATTTGGTTTTTGGTCATTCCTGAAATTGTCCCCTTTCTGCAGTTAGCGATTCGCGTATATAACATACCTACATTATATTTATTTTGATATCGATATTTCAACCCCTTTATATTTGAGATTTCCCTTTATACACCTGTAACTGTAATTTGTTTGTTATGCGTTCAACGTTTCGTCGGATTTTATATTATGGTTTCGAAAGTCCGATTTGTATATAAGCAAATCGATAATGTATACAACGTGCTCGTATAGGAATCTCTATATAATAATAATTATATGTAGGTATACGTTTTGAATACTTACATATAATAATATCAATATGCATTATGCATAACGAATAGCCGCTCGATTAAACCGTCTCACCACGAACAAACACCTGCGGCGCCTATATATCGACGACACGTTTTTTTCGACTAACTAAACCCTAAATTTCTATACGACCGATTTCGGCTCTTTAAAACGTTATCTTTATTTATATTATATCACTTACGTATTATATACATCACCGTCATCGGAAATATTTTTTTAATTAAAAAAATAAAAATGTCTTCGATTCTAAGTGTATGTGTAACGAATAAATAACGTCATAATAATATGGTATGAGATTAATATTATCGATATAGGTATATATATATAATGAATACGGACCGGGAAAGGGATGGAATTATACTATAACGCGTTTGGAATTTTGGATCGCTGTATTATGATTATAAAATTATATATACGACGGTCGATAAAAGATAAAAAAAAAAATAAAATAAAAAAACGAATATTAGTTTTCCCGACAATAATTATTAATTGTTATCTCTTATCTTATTAAAATATAATTTTAATTATCCGATAAAAAAATAAAAATAAAAAAATATTTCTAAAGGGAGGTTTTAACCTGGTATACGGCTTTGATTCTATAATACTTTTTGCATATTACAGGTATATTATACTTACTATATATTCGTGACGAGATTTCGTCTAATATGTATAACGACAAGGATACGATATATTACGAGAGTACATTCAATCGCAGGTGAAAATGACACTTATAATAATAATAATAATAATCTATACATATAAAAAGAAGTACCGGTACGTGTATATTATAAATGTTATACTTGCTTGTCGGACGAAATTGACAGGCGAAACGCGAAAACGATATACTCATCGTATATATATATAGGAGACGAAAAATCCGTATATGCGTATAAAATATTATATCTTCGTCAACCGATTTCCCTATGGTTATATTATTATTATATTGTAGTATATTATATAGGTAATATAAATGTGTGTGTGTGTATACACGGGAAAATATTGAGTGACGGATATCAATATAACGCTCGTGTAAGTGAGTTATACGCATTATATTATATATAACTTGGGCGAAAACCCGTGGAAAAAATAAAAATAAAAATAAAAATAAAATAAAAATAAAATAAAATAAAGAAAGAGGGATTCGGGTTTGTGATATATACCTATTCGGCGATATAGTCTCCAGGGACTTTTGTGCGTGTACATAAGAGCTACTTTGTCGACGCGAGCGCGGGATTCGCGTCGATATTTTTCTCTGTATACTTATATTTTATTCTTCCCGGGTATACACATTTATACATAATATAACCTAACCGTCGAAAAAATAACCAAAAATATTCTTTTCGTAAACCTTAAGTAGCATAATTTTCAAATATATATTTACGCGCGCAAATTTTTGTCATAACTATATTATTATGATAGTTCCACCGCGGTAATCGCAATGACTCCTAACGAGTTTATAATATATAAGTTTATAATTATAAGTCAAAAATATTTTTTTAAAAAATTACTTAAATCGTCTTTGAAATATTACATAAAACGTAATTCGTACAATAGAATATGTCTATAATGTATTTTATATTATTATTTATTACGAATCATATTATACAGTTTGATGGCTATATAAAACCATATTATTTAAATTACCATGGTACTGTGATATGTTTACCTATAAATAATAATATACAACAAAGAACTTCGACCGCGGTGACGACCAAATTACAAGATTTTTAAATTTGAAAAATTATTGAACCGAACTTTTTACGAAATTCACGGCAATTCTAATAATATGTGAGTGATGATATTTATTATACCTATTATAGTTTCTGCATTATTATTATTCTGCGCATTAAAATAATTTTTATAATATAGTTAATTAGTGTTATTACATTCGTAATATTACCTTGGTTTGATATTATATTAGTTTTTCGACGACCAATTTTTTTTTTAAATTTATAAAAATTACGAAAACTTGCGAATACTTATAATTTTGATTTTGTTAATTTCATATTGCTTGCGACCCCGCGCATAATTCGCTTTTACTAATAATTAGTATTTACTAATTTACTATAGTAAAATTACGTAAACGGATTTGTTTTATAATATTTTACTTTTACTCAAAGTCCAATTCGCGAAAGTATATCATGTCAAAAAATAACGATATCCGAATATATTCCGAAATTAAACTTACTCGTATGAATATAAAATATATTTTTAGTTTAACGATTAACTTTTTTTTTTAAGTTTCGCGATTATTTGAAGACACCAGTTATAATAAATTTCAGCGACGTAGCCTGCAATCAAAAGCATTATTAATATATTTTGGTGAAATAATTTTAGATTCTGAGCGAAGCGAAGAATGTATTGGTTTTACAATGATGTGTGATTTTTTTTTTTTTTTTTGTTTTTTTTATGAATGAAAACACTTTTACGACCCGAAATAACGCTCCGATTTGCACGAATAGGGTATGTTTCCGGTAGCAAAGTGTATGTAGTTGGTACTTTATTTAGGTCATTTTTCGAATTTCTCAAAATTGACTATAAGCGGTAGAAAAAACTTCGAAAAAATGACGAAAAAACGGCATTTTTCACGAAAAATGAAATTTTGACGAATTCAATTTCTATATTTCACGATAACTCAAGCAATTTTTATGATAGAGACTTGAAAATTTTTTTGGGTATTCACATAGCTATTATATATATGTGGTAAAATTTTGGAATCGTTATGTTAATTTTTCTACAAAATATCGGACTTTGAATATTTCGTAAAATTCTCGTTTCACGTATATAATGTTTAATAAAATTGGCAATTTTAGGTATTTAGGTCTGAAAATTTTACTGAAGTATACTTACATATTACTTAACATCCTACTAAAATATTAAAAAAATCCCTAATCTCAATTTTTTTTATAGCTGTTTTAAGTTGATATTTTTAGTTCAAACGAAAATTATAATCTGACTGAACTTCGCTCAGAATCGTTTTTTCGAATGCAATGGTTTATAATTGCATAATATGAAATATAAATGATAAAAAAAAAAATCGTAATATTTTTTAAATTTAAGTGTTAGTATAAAAGATTAGTATATAAATAAAAGTTTAATAATGCGTTATAATAATTGCAGGCCCGAGATATTTCTGTAGTCCCTCGACAAGCTTAAAATACTACAAAATCGATTAATTATTTTTAAAATTAGTTTGATTGAAAAACATAAAAATTAAAAATTATAATAATAAAAAAAAAAAAAATGAAAAACTCTAATGAATTTAATAAAATCAAACGTCGATGAACGCGGGTCGATTATACTTACTTTTATATTTTCGTTATTTTTCTTATATTATACGCAGCCGACTTGAAAGTGTGTTTAAGAGCACGTAAAATTATTAACCGCGCGTCCATCACTGACCACACTCGATGTAAAAATTCAGAAAACGATATTAATTTCGAATAAAAATTTATAATCGTTCGAAGACGAATAAAAAAATTCGATCGTCTTTCACGAAAAAAAAAAAACGATTTAATGTCGTCGCGATCAGTTATATCATATCGTTTCATCCTTTCATCGGTTTACGCGAAATCACGTCATTTTCCCCTATTTCGCGTGCGAATTCGAAATTTTTTTTTTTTTTTTTTGGAAAATAGTTATTCGATATCTTAAACTCACGTGACGGTACAAAAACGCGAAAGTCGAACGTCCAAAAAACGTGCAGCGTATCAAAATTGAATAATAAAAAAAAAAAAATACGCTTTAAATAACAACGATATTAATAATATAAATAATTATATGTAGACGGTTGCGGTGGTTTCGCAAAAATATTATTTTAAAATAATAAAACGAAACGAGATTATTATTTATGTCGCACAATAATTCGATCGGATATATTCGAAAATAATAAACGCCATATTATATGTATAGGTAACGATTATAATAATAATGTAATTATCATGTTACACAGAGAGGCGTCCCTGGCCCACGTTTTAGGGAGGGGCGATTTTTAAATAAAATTGTTATTGAAAAAATTCATGTTTACTTTTATTAATAAATTACATAATATATATCTATACATAGTAAAATTTGTTAAAAAAAAAAAAAACACTGTACCTATATTTAAAAATTACATTAATCATAAATACAATTTTTTTCTTGCTGCAAAAATTTAAAAGTTAAATATTTTAAGTATTTAATATTACTATACTACTATATGTTTCCTTTTCATTTTAATAAAACTAAATATTATGTGTACGAGTTTTAAAATAAAAAAATCACACGTTTGTAATGTTATACGATGAAAATACAACACATACTAATTTTGTTTAAACATCACCTGCAATTTATCTTTATATATTATCGTAATTTGTAAATCACATCATATCTCAAATTTGTAATAAATTTGTACGAGACGACACACAGTATATACACATACAATGAACAATTACATAGTAGATATAAATAATTTGGTATTTCACTATTTCAGCTGATTTTTTACGTACGTAAAGGAATATTATTAAAAATAATAATATTAACAACAATTTCTTGTATTAATAATTATATAAATATCTTTAAAAAAAATCCAGGGAGAGGCGATCGTCCCCTTAAAATACGCCCTTGATGTTACGTTATGTTAAATTTTTAACGATAATCGACAAAATTCGAGAAACTCGTCTATATAATAATAACAACAACGGTTATATTAACCGGCCGTCTCATAAACCGCGATTTCGGTAACCATGCAGAAAAAAAAACGTTTGTTTATCGCCAAGCGACGATCGCGTGTTTATCGTATTTACAAATATTGGTCGAGAAATTCGCGACATACCGTCAGTACGTTTTTAACAGTCGACCGAACAACACCTAAAAACAATAAATTCCACGAGCGAAAAATTTTTTTTAAATTACAAAGTGTATAAAAATTAATAATAATATTATAGTATAGTTTCGCGACGAACACATTCGGCATGACCAACCAAGGAGCGATGATGGACGAGTGCGAACAACAATCATTGCAACCGGCCAGGAGCCAGCACATGATGTTGCAGTGCCAGCCCATCGAAGTGGCGTCCATGAACAACCCGGTGCAAACGTGCGCACCGCCGCCGGTTAGAGAGAACAGCAATGAAAATCCGATGTGCGGTCCAAACAACGGCAACCAGTCGGCTGCCACGGACAAGCGGCCGGTGAAGACGGGGCGGCGATGTACAATCGATCCCGTAGAACGAATCATCCAGGAAGGCCTGAGGGGCGGTAACGTCTGCGGAAATAAGGGCCACGACAGACAGACGCAGAGGCCCAGGCCGACCACCGGCTATCAGCCAGACTATTTCGACGACCAGGCGGACATGCGAAACTGGGAAGAACACCGGAATAGACAAAAACAGCTGCAGCGAAAGGACAGTAGCGGTCGATGCAACGAGCCCAGGCGACGACCGCAGCCACCGCATCAAATGCAGCAGCAACAACAGTGCCGGATGGACTTCACGCCGTACGTCGACACCCCGCCCAGACAGCAGCAGCCATCGCCACAGTCGTCTCCAGCGCCGTCCCGTCGTGAAATGGAAGAAGAGCTGCGGCAACTTGACCGGAGGCGTCTGAAAATGTTGCGCAGCATACAGTGCGCGCAACGGATGCTACTGGAGGAAATGCAGCAGCAGCTGACCCCAGCCGTAATGAACAGTCCCAGCCATCACAGCCCCGTCGAAGACGACCACCATCATCACCACCACAACGGCGGTAATACCAATGGGAACGGCTGTCACAGACACCATCAGGAGCAGCAGCAGCAGCAATACGAAACGACGTCGCCACGGTCTTCCTGCCGGCAGTCGCCGCGCAACGAACCCTTACCGCCGCCGCCTTCCCGGCAGGCTGCACCCTGCCCACAGCGACGTCGAGTGGCATACATACCACCATCCCCCGACTGTACTACCACGGATGAAGACGAGTGTTGCGACGAACCTCAACCGCGGTCCACGATTTGTGCCAACCCGGTGAGCCGGTCGCAACAGCCTGCGCGACAACGAGTACGAGTCGCGTACAGGCCACCGTCGCCAGACAGCGGTAGCAGCGGGGGTGAGTGCGGCACCCGGCGGCCGTCGCCCGCGCCAACGTGCCAGCAACGGGCTCGCCGAATAAACGGCGGAAGCTCGTGCCCACCACCGCGCAAGAAATTCGATTGCTGCTGCAATGCTCGCCCGGAAAACGAATCAAGCGCCACGGACAAAATGATCGCGTACCTCAACGGAACGTCAGGCGCGAGCAGCTGTTGTAAGAAAAAGTCGCCGTGCGACGCGTGTCCATCGCCGTGCCCAGCGCCGTGTCCACCTCCACGGTGTCCAGCGCCGTGCCCAAGGCCCAGGTGTCCAGAACCGTGCCCAAGGCCCAGATGTCCAGAACCGTGTCCGCGGCCACGGTGTCCATTGCCGGACTGCTGCAAGAGGACTCCGTGCCCGCCGTCATGTCCGTCACCGTGCGGTTCGTCTCCATGCGGCTCGTCGCCATGCAGCAAAGGACGTGGATGTCAATAAAAAATATATTATAATACAATAATATTAATATATTACGATATTTTTTAACTGAAAACTTGTTTTTATTTTTGCCATTTTTAATATACAAAAAGATATAACAAAAAGAAAAAAAAATGTTTCTTTTAATATAATATTATTTTATATTATATCGGTTTAAACTTTGGTGCATATTATAACGCCCAGTACATATATATATAGTTAAATATTTAAATAAACTGCGAGTTTCGAATTTTAATAATATTATAAAATATGAGACGGTTTGAATATAATATGTGTTTGATGTGCACGCGCGTTAAGTCGGCAAATCAGCAAGTGAATTCATATGGATATTGTTTGGCGGGAAAATAATGTTATAATACGCGCGTTTATTGCGGAAACACTCTGACGCGAATATTCGAGAAACGTGTGCAAAATATGGTCGCACGACGATTATTAAAGTTTATCGCGTTTCATTCTTATTTACAGATTGATAAAATGTATAGTCTGTATACCTTTTTTTTAGACAAAAAAAAAAAAAAATTAAATTAAAATTAAATATCCATGGATACAATATAATATGTTGATATTATATCGGTTTATTTGTAATAATATACAAAATAATTTGTAATATTACAGAATAATGCGCGGCCTTCGCCAGTCATACAATTTTTGTCTATTTGATAATATGGTTTTAAAACGTCACGATTTTTCTATATGTTCTATATGTATAATTACTCGATGAGCGGCGGAATACAGAGTGATCACGGGAAATTTCGAATTTCGACAAATTCTACATACGTTATTATATATAGGTATATATATTATAATCGCGAGTTGTGTAACGTTCGTCCGATACACCCTATATATTTTATAATATGCGCGAAAGTGATTGATCGTAAAAATGTGCGTATATATATATATATATATTATTATTACGTATAATATGTAATACGTCGAACTTCAATTTTATTAATGGCCGTACACGCGCGTGTATATTATACGTATATATATATGCGACCACCAATAACTGCACTCTAACATTTTGGTCATCTATTTTGCCAGCGCGGTGTATACACGTATATACGTGTATTATATATAAATATATATATTATATCGGGTCATAAATTATATCACACACACAAAAACACGTCGATACAATATATCGTATGACCGAATAACGCCGACACGTTTTAACGTATATATGTATATGTATATAACACGCGTATTTTGTATTGGTTTATACCTAACGTGTGGTATAAACAGGGGTATATATACAATATATTATTGTATTATATATCGGCGTGCGATTTTCGAAACTCTTTTGCGTTTTTCGATTGTTATACGTATTACGTATTATACGTATATATAGGTATAATTTATATTATTATATAATAACGCGATAATATTACATATTATATTGTATCCAGGCGCGAATCCAGTGAGGGACGGGTAAACTGAGGGACTTGAGAACGTTTTTCGACCAAATAGAGTAAGTATACCTCCTAATGATAGTCGTGTGGTCTTAAGTTAATTTTTTTTTTTTTTAAATGGACGAGAATTTTTTGAGTCTCGTATTATGCGTCGTTATGTATTATAAAAAAAAATTTGTTTTACACTGTATATAGCGCTATGGATATAAGGTACCTATAACTAATTTTAAACAATATTATTATTAAAATGTATAATTTATTATCATAAATCATGTAAAGGTTTTCCGATATTGAAAATATTAACGTATACACGTTAATTGTATTATACGTATACACGCAAAAAGAAATGGTGTTAAATTATAAATGTGCCGCCTAATGGACTTTTTTTTTAAATTTTTCGACATTATTATATATTTATTAAAAAAATAAAAAAGCAAGGGAAGGGATACAAGTGTGCAATCATAGTGTTTAATTTTAATTATAATTTGAATGCAATGGCAAACCATTTCATTCGAAAAAACGATTCTGAGCGAAGTTCCGTCATATAATGCCGTTTTTTCGTCATTTTTTTACAATAATATTATTTTGGTTGCTATTAGCAACAATAATAATATTATTACTTTGGTTGCTATTAGTAACAATAATATTTATATTATCACTATGGTTACTATTATAAACAAATTTATCCGATGAATCAAATTCGTCGAAGGAAAAATGTCTTTTTTTCCGTTATTTTTTCGTCCTTTTTCTGTGTGACATGAGGTCAATTTTGGGAAATTCGAAAAATGACCGGAATAAAGTACAAACTACATCCAATTTGCAATCGAAAACATACAACACTCGTGAAAATCGGAGCATTATTTCGGGTAGTAAAAGTGTCTTCATACTTAAAAAAAAAAAAAAAGACCCACATCATTGTAAAACCAATAATGCATTCTTCGCTTCGCTCAGAATCTAAAAAACATTAAATTTTTCTTAATTAAAATTAAATTTTATTTCATAAACTCGAAAAATTTATCAACCTCTAAAACACTATAGGTATATTCTTTTACCACGCCGTACAACCACCGCAAACCGTTTACCGCGTTTACATCTGTATATAAAATTATAAAAAAAGTATAACAGTATGATATTATATACAATGTGCGAGAGCCTAAAGGTTCTTACCGCGGGTTAACTTGAAGATATTAAATTTATGTCGTAATTTTTTGTTTTAATTAAAAAACGAAAGTTGTAAAATATTAGGCCACTAACTCTTTACCCCTCTACTCGTGATGTAAATTCAAATAATTTCGGATACTTGGATCCAAAAAGTCATTATTATTTTCCAACTGTTGAAATATTATATAATTTATGTGCTCGGAAGACGAAATAACTGCCGTTTAATTTTTATTAAGTTTATTTATATTTATAGTGATTTTAATTTTTTTAATTACTGCCAAAGTGCCAACTAAATTTTAATTTTAATGAAATCCTCAACAAAATTATAAATAATATAATATGTAATATGTAAATATATTATTTTTTATATTTTTTATCATAGGTTTGAGAATAATTTAGCTGATATCATTTAATAGTATTTTTTCTTATAGTAATTGTTATCGTTTTACGTACAATTTTTCTATTTCCTTTACTTTTTAAAAGCATTTGTTTATACGTCGGTACATTTTACAACAATTTTAAGTATACATATATTATGCAAAATTTCGGAAATCGACTAGATTAAGAGAATTACATCGCGATTAGTTTGACGTAAAAAAAAAAAAAAAGTATAATAAATCAATCGGAAACGAATTTTCCTAGCATCTTAGTCTTATATAAACAAGTGCAAGTGGACCTATACGAAGAAGAAGTGAAAATTAATACGTCATATTGGATGCCATACGATTGAGCACGGTACGTTTTTTTACCTGCTTTTTGACCTTACGATTGAGCACGTTCAAAATTTAAAAATATTTTTGAAATATTGAAAACGTTGCCAAACTTCTTTCGTTTTGAAAAGATGTACTCGTATAGTATAATTTTTATCTAGATATTTTAACATTTTATGTTATGTATTAATTTCCGATAAATCGTTATCGTACTATAACAGTCGTGTTTATTGACGGAAATTTTTACACAACTCAGTGTTTAAAATTGTGTAAAAAATAAAAAAAATACCAAAATGTGAAATTGAAAAAATAAGTAATATAATAAATAAATATATGGAGTGTATTATTAATAAAACTCCGAAAAATTTAATTAAATATTTGGAATATGTTGGTTTACGTTACCAGGGAATTAATATATATAAGTAATATGATTTTTTTTTTAATTTTATTTTATTAGGTACATGAATTATTATTTTAATTATATTTTAATATATATATAAGTAATATGATTTTTTTTTTTTAAATTTTATTTTATTACCTAAATTACGACTTTATTTTTTTTTTAATAAATATGGCAACGCCGCACAAGAAATAGTGCTCAATCGTGTTGTTTTTTGGGTGCAGGTAGCTAGTTATTCTTAACAATAGTGTGTGCTCAATCGTATACAAAAAAGGTCCAAACGTGCTCAATCGTATTCTGACCGTCATATTGACAATTATATTAAATACATTAAATCATTCCGTGTGATGAAATGATACAAATTGATATTATATTAATTATACAAAAATATGACGTTAAAGTCTTTCGGAATGACGCGGGGAGACCGGATAGGGACGGAAAAGTGGGCGAAGGACTTTTGTTTATACTATGACCGTGGTATACATGTTCGTTTGCTGGAAAAAAAAATAATTTTCTATCGTCGATCGTACCTATACGTATATAAATATAATATATAGGTATACGCGTGTTATGTATACAGTATACGGTATATCCATATATTGTGTGTCGTATAGTTTGTAATAAAATAATATTTTCGTATTTTTTTTTTCTTTTTACGTATATAAAGAGTACGATATATAGTTATATATATATTATTATATTGTAACATATATATAAAACAGACTTTTTCGGCGGGCGGTCGCAATAAAACAAAACTAAACCGATCGGACTTTATATTTTATTATTATTTGTTTTGTATTTTTTTTTTTTTTCGACAAAGAGCATGTATAGTACAAAGAGTCAAAGACCATATATATATATACTACGGGGGTCACTACGGGTTTCTCGTATATATGTATAATATATATGTATAAGTATAATCCGCGCGGCGAAATCGATAACCGTAAAAATAATATTTTCCTCGCGAACGCGAGACTCCGAAATCGCGTTTTACTCGTGTTTAACGTGCACTGTATATAGTCGTGTGTCCGACCGGATATAAAATATTATTACTTACAGGTACTATACGCGGCTATAATATATAATATATTATATGGCGTTTATCCCGCGGCGGCCGATTGATAATAACGGATAGTTTATGGCGATCGACCGAACACGGTTTTCGATATATACGATAGTATACGGAGCGATCGGTAGAATTTCGCGTTAAGCCCGAGAGATTCCAAAGTCATTTCGGCTTTTTTTTCTCCCCTGTCGTTCCGATCGCTCCGTATAAGTATAAAGGTTATGGCAATGCGTATATAATATTAAATATATGATATACGCGCGATCATCATCATCATATTATCATCCCTCTCTATAGCTGTTGGCCCGCGAAGATATCTCGAACAAAAATCCGCGTGCATTACTCACGGTATAGGCTTTATCGAAAATTCTCGGTCATAATAATAATAAAAAAAAAAATATATATATATATACCTATACCTATAATATAAGATGTATATGTACGACCGATATTCCCGATGACCGATATCGCATACGCGGGTAATCGATTTTAAGATTAGCATTTTTTGCAACATCTTTGTTTTTTTGCGCAATATATATATATATAGGTCAAAGATATTATATATATATTGTGATATAGGTTATGTACATATAGATATTTCGTATATTATTGTCACGCGGATAATATAGTAATATCAATGAGATATTTTAAATTGTTTTTATTTTATTATGCATTAGGTTACGCTATAAAATATTATTTGGTCAATATTATTAGTTATTACTTAGCGAAGCGCAATAAAATGTAAAATATCCGATGGAAAAATTAACCAGTTTTCAAAAAATAAATATATTAATAATAATATATATATAATATTTGAATAATCAAATTTGACTATAATACACTTTACGAATGTAATATTTATGAATTTATGTTTGTGTTAAAAGACGTCTATATAAAATAATGTTCAAAGCATTATATGACGTGTCTCCTGGAAATTTCTTCGAGTTTTTACCTTATAATACTCGTATTATACAGGTATAGATCGTCCGCGCGTTTAACCAAACTTCGGTATTGTGGGTTTACACCGTTACCGCGGTTATTACGATGCGGTAATAATATATATGATACAAACGATATATTTCTTTACTCGATAATACGAGTATAATGAAGTATATTTATATTATAGTTTTATTATTATATTACATTCTTTTCCGCCGTACAACGAGACTGAATGAAAAATTCGTCATTGTATTATCACATCATTATCGACGATGTACCAAACGCGGTATAAATCGGTATACAATAGGTTAGGTATCGAGTGTCCCCACGAAAAATGACGTGACGGACGATTGCGGTATATTATATTATGTTATAACCTAGGTATAGAATATATATTCGTATATATTATATAAAAAAAACTTTTTTTTCTTTTTTTTTTTTTTTGTGGAAACGAGTTTGGAAAAAATCGACGACAATACGACGACGGACCTTTTAAGTCGAACGCGTATCGCGGCGGTGTGTACGAGAAGAGGAAAAACGCTGCAGTGGCAACAGACACTGCAGTGGCGAGAAAGTGGCGACGGAAAAAAAAAAAAAAGTATAAGAAACACGCCGCGTGTGTCATACATCATGTTTGGACGGCGCGCACCTGCTCCGGGACTCGGAAGGGATCCGGGGCCGCAAATAGGTCATACGTTTCAATTTCGCCTGTCGCGCCAAAGTCCTCAGGGACTGTATATGGTTTATATATACATTATGTGTGAGTATACACGCGGCGGGTAAAAAACGAAAAAAAAACAAAAAAATTATGAACTTTCTATATAAATAACGGTCTGGCAATCGAATACAATATTATATATAAAACGCGTATATACAGAGCAAACGACGTGTTTCCCTGCAATATTTGCGAGAAGGACGAAATTATATTTTTAAATTTTACACCAGTACGCGGCATAAACATCGCATAATTAAGGGATGAAATGTGTTGCATTTCGCGTATATTGCAGTCTCATAAATTATAAATAGAATTTTTCTGACGTCACCACAAAAAAAGGCGAAAAGATTTGAGAAAGAATGAAAATTTTCATATTATTATCGTAATATCAATAAATATTACACAATATTATAATTAAATGCAATATTTAATAAAACGTTGAAAAACGTGACGTTTTTTTTTTTTGATAAGTACTTATCACGATGTGTTTTAACTTTTAAATAACATTTCGTAACGTTATAATTTTTGTCTATTTTTTTATAGCTGTTAAATTTTCGTTATAAATTTCATCTGATTTATTCATTCTTTTTGATTAATTTTATCGTTTTTCCACCACTATAGGTGTACATCATAATATATACCGGTTAATATTATTCTTTTTTACTGGACGATACGGAGGATACGTTATTAAATTATAACATAATATTTTATACCGCGGTCACTCGCGTACTATATAATATAGGTACTGCACTGCAGTAATACTATAATATAATTATATTGAATATAATAATTTCCCGAAACGACGTAGAATCGTCTAAATGTACCGTATATATATTGCATACCGTATAATATATACCATTACCGCGGTATATAATATATTATAATAATGGTATATAATATAATAATACGGTGTATAAAGTCGCGGGTGCACACGTATATACACTAATAGTTATTATCACGTTATTATTATTATTATTATTATTATTATTATTATTATTATTATTATTATTATTATTATATGTGTTGTACTTATAATATATATATATATATTTGTACTGGGGTGGTTGTTACAATCTTATACAGTGGACAGCTGATGAATGCCAATGACTCATGCGGCGACGCACTCTCTTATTTTTCTCTCCCTCGCATCGTCTCCTCTCGCCACCGCCGCCGCCGCCGAAGCCTCGTTTATATTTTATACGCATTTTATATTATATATATATATATATAGGCTGTCAAGGACAGATTTATCGCGTTAGGTGTATAGTTTTATTGTTATACGAGCACACATAAATATATAAGTTTTACAAAAGTAATTACGGCAATAAGAATGCGCGCGTTTGTATATTATATAAAAGTACCCGCGAGAGATAACGACTTTGGCAACGTTGTAAAATAATATTATGTATATTATACACGATTTTCGCGAGAATGATGAGTTCATTTTAATATTTAATTAATATTTTAATATTTTCACGCTCGCCGAAAACATATTATTATATAGTTATAATAAATCAATAATTATTTATTATATCGGGTGGACGACTGGCGAGAATTTATATAATATATCGTTATTCGTACAAATCGATACGATATATTTTAGATTCTGGCGCAAGAGAAAAACCTCAAAAAATTATAAAAAAAAAAAAATATATATATATATTATACGAGTATATTATATCGATATATTTATTTTTACATTGACATAGGTTGATTTATTGGGCATTTTAGAAACACTCTGTATATGTATGTTTTTAGATAACATTATGATGCCCGCTATAAATATAAAAACATTGACCCTTAAGCCCTCGAGAGTGAAGGTAAAATAAAATTTAAAAATATGATGGAGCCAAACGTCCAGGAAAAATAAAAATACTCGGGGGATCGAACATACGAAGGGTCAATTGTCCGGGAATCAAATTTTTTAAAAAGGGCCAACATGAATTTTTAAACACATATATATGTATTTATTATAGTTTTTATATTATTATATTATATATTGTATCGTGAGCAGATGTATATATATATATATATATAGTTTGAGATTAATTTTTAAATTTTCAGGATAAAATTCCTGAATTTATGAAAAGTTTTTCATATATCTATATATTATAATGACCTACTCATAATTTATAAGTATAAATGCTATAATATGAATATAAAAAAGAATTGATTTCCCGAAGGGAGAAGATCATAACATATAACCTTGCCAAGTTCGACCGATATAATGATCGTATATGACCCTCAATAATATCATGTTTTTGTAATAATTATAATATATTATTCGTTTTGTACTAATATAATTAATATAATATTGTGGTCCATAAATTATTGATTTTCAGGCCAAGTGTACCTAACTTATAAGTAAAACTATTAACTTTTATGAAGAACTCTATATTATACAAAATATTCGGAAGTTTTTACAACCCTAAAAAAACCAGTCGAATATTATAGTCGGTTTTTATCATTTTTTTTCAAAATATTCTATTTGGAGACATTGGGTTAGATAATAATATTATTTATATTTTCGCGATTAGAAATTTTACTCGAAATACATAGCGGTTAGGTTAGTAGTTGAGTAGTATAAACTCATCGTAATATACGTCATATAAATTTGTTTAATTCGCAATTTGCACGTGTGAAACAATATGTAATATAATAATTAATAATATATTTAAAAATGTATATATATATAATAGTCACGTTACTTCGATTTAATTTTAATTATTATTACTTTTTTATTTTATTTTTTTCGCGCCAACAGATAAGTATTACATATATAATACACGTTTATATATCTATAGTTTAGCGGAATTACGCAGCAACGCGCTGATTTGTGTATTCGGAATATTAATATTTATTAGTTTATTACAATATAACCTATAAAATGTTATAAAAAAAAAAAAATAATAATAATAATAATAGCATAACGCGCGTATTACCGGATACACACATTAATGCGAACAAAAAAACTGAAAAACGTATATAAATGTACAATACAATATATCGACAGTCGCATCCGTTTTACGAGAGAAATACATAACATTATAATAATTATTATTATTGTTTCGTCGTCTCTTTTTTTATGATTATATTATAATAACGTGTCATTATATAAAACGATATTGTGATATGATCGAAACGATAATATAAAAAAACTATTCGATTGGATTTATATATTATATAGGTCTGGTGAGCCTGTTAAAATCGAATTTTTATCAAAAGTTTTGTAAAAAAAAAAAAAAAATATAATGTGATAAACGCAACTATAAATTATAATGTTACTTTATTTGAATAAGTGTAAGATAATGGATCAAAAATAATAATGCAAAGACGAGTATTTATTTATATACACGTGTCGTCTAAG
Organism: Tetraneura akinire; assembly: GCA_021307375.1. NCBI lineage: Eukaryota > Metazoa > Arthropoda > Insecta > Hemiptera > Aphididae > Tetraneura > Tetraneura akinire. Next base: position 2,599,668 of record JAIUCT010000029.1, read on the forward strand.
TCTTTTTCTCCGCGAAAAGCATAGGCGCAACCAGAGGGGTGCACGGGGGTCTTGTGCCCCCCCAAGTTTAAAATGTGCACCCCTAAGTTTGAAATGAGTATCTTCAAAAAATAGAAGCCTTTTTATATTATAATAATAATATTATATTAAAATCTTAAATAAATTTAAGTTGAATAATAGAAAAATCACGTTAAAATATAGTTTTTAAATTTGTATTTTGTATTACCTACTCATTGTATTAGTCATTAAAATGTCGTATAAGTATACATAAATTTATATTTGTAATATTTATTGTTATTATAAATATAGTGCGAAGATAAAAAGCAGGAGATGTGGGAGCAAGCCCTCACGGGTTTGAGAGGTCTTCGCAATTTGTGCACCCCCAAAAATATTGATCTAGTTGCGCCTATGGCGAAAAGTATGAAAAATTATACTTAAAATACAAATAATTATGTATATTATAATATAATAATTAAATCGCACATTATTTCGGTTCGTTTATTTATAAAAATATAAAATAATAATATTATAGTTAGGTTTAATGTAGAATAATATTAGGTACGCGTATTTATGTATGTATGATAACGTTTATATTATATCAAACCGACCGATTCCGTTTGTTTATTTACCAAGAAAAAAGACGTCGTATTATACTTACTATAATATAATATATATTATATTATACTCTCGTATATTATAATATGCGATTGAATTTTTTTCGAAACCGTTTTCAAGAGAAACGGACAAAGGCGTTCAACGGTAACCACGAGTATATGCACGTATTATACCTAGGTATACGTATACGAAAAGAGATTATAATATACATATTATATTATATATTATATTATTATTATAATAATACGTGCGCGCGGAGAAGTCGACCAACGGGAACGAATGATGCGCAAAAACAGCATAGAGACGACAGGTTGAGTTGAGCGCACCGGAAATTAATATATTATTATGTATAGGTATTATATGTAGGTATATATATTATAGGAACATTTTATACACGTATTTTTATGCGTTCGGATGAAAGAATATCGACCTTTTATGAGAAACGATCGAAGGAAACAACGGGAAAAAGAAGAAAAAAAAAGGAGATTCCACACTGCATAATATAACGTATAATATAATAATACGTATAATACGTATAATAATAATGATAATAGATAATACACACCGCACTCGTGAAAAAAAAAAAAAAAAAGAATGGTCGTCGTGTGAGAAAAAAAAATTTATATAATATGTATATTATATTATTATACGAATCGTATCCGAGTGTAATGGTAGAAAATAATAAATTCTCCCGTATTATATCGGACTATTATAATATGATTATAATACCATCAACTCGTGTGCGTGGATAACATTATAATACGAAATAAACATGACGGTACACTTGAATATTAGTTGAATTTACGCAGTTATATAGAAAAAATGACCGCGCGTATAATATATGGTATATTATCATAATACGCATATATGTACGAGTATAATAGGTACAGCGGTTAGGTTAATTTTATAGGTTAGGTTATAGAGTGGGTTTTTAGGTGAAAATCCAATAACATTATTTTTTGGGGGGAGGGCTAATACTCGCCAAAGCATTGCATCGAGATGAGTGCCTCCCCTTGACGTTAAGATAATCCAATTTAATAATAATTATTATATGTAATATTATTATTAGAGTACATACGAGTACATAACGTAAAGAATTGTAAAAACCAAATGAATTATTGACACAGCATATAAAAATATTAGACAAATAATAAATTGATAAATATTATAATGTAATACGACTAATATTTGAGGGGCAAAGCCCTTTCAAGTCCCCTCTATTTCTCAACCTAAGTAAATTATATTATATATTTTTTTGTTTTTCTTACAATGTAGGTAGGTATAATTATATACTTAATATTACATAATAATAAAATTTAATTAAATTTAATAAAAATAAATTATATACAAATATTATACGCAAAAAACGTATACCTATAAATTATAACTTATAAGACTATATTCTATATTTTATATATACCTATATAATATAAGACAAAGACAGCGGAATCACAACGACCAAAAACGTTTTCCGAACTGTCTGCAGGTAACCGCGGTATGCGAATATAATACGTATATACGATAGTGATAGTATATTATATATAGGTACCTAAACATCGGTGTAAACCAAATTCTCAGTTCGTATTTTTCGACCGACCATCTTATATAATTTCGGACGACACGGCGGAGGCGTATATTATTATTATTATTATTATTATTTGACATTGATTATATTATCATCGACTTTTTCGGAAAATTCCATTTTCTTCGAATTTTTTTTAAAGAACCAGATAAAACGATAATATTATAATAGTATCGTGTTGATTTTTCAGGATTTTGTTAAAAAAAAAACAAATTATTATTTGTATAAGAACGAGAAGCTCGAGTAAAATAACATTTATAGTATACCTACCTATATAAATCGCCGTTCGGACGAAATTTTTTTTTTTTTTTTTTTTTTTTTTGTTATGACGAATATCATAATAATAATAATAATATTATATGCGCGTATAAAACGAAATTAAAAATGGTAATTTAAACATGGAAACTTCCTGTGCTGCGTTGACCCGACGGCGACACAGTAACGCCTAATAATATCCGTTTGTAATTAAATATTACCGGGATTTGTGCAATATGAATAACTCTCTGTATATAAAAATAATAATAATAATGTATAATAAAATTTAAAAAAAAATAATAATAATAATAATAAAAAAACACTACAACGCGGAAGCTTAATTTCCTGTCTATTAATAGAGCATTGTACATAGAGATATTATAATATCATATTATTATTATCATTATTATTATTATTATTATTATTATTATTATTATTATTATTATTATTATTATTATTATTATTATTATTATTAT
>JAIUCT010000029.1:2613492-2624990 GCA_021307375.1 Tetraneura akinire
TATTATTATTATTATTATTATTATTATTATTATTATTATTATTATTAATTTATTATTATTATTATTATTTGTAATATACAATAATAATATTATGTAGAGCGCGCACGTAGGGCCAGTCGTCGCCGTCGCGGCGTCCTCGTCGTCCGTCGACCATTGGACGCGACGACGGGTACGCCCATGGGTGTGGGCCACGTCCCTCACCCCGCCACCAGTACGATATATGTGGCCCGGCGGCGAGGAAAGGGCGAGCGCGCCCCACCTCACCCTGTCCGCCGACCAAATCTTCGGGCATGCTTGTGTACACCGGTCGGCCCGCTCTCTCCGTCTCGATCGCACCACGACCACGGAGACCCCGCGCACGTTCCTTCCCCCGTCCGCAGGCCACAGCCATATCTCGCGCACGCCACCCGCGTACGGCGCACCGCGCATACGCGTTCGCGCAACTCACGCACGCACAACGTTCGGGACCGAACGGAGCGTCCGAGCGTCCCGGCAAACCGCACCGCCACCGTCGTCATTCGCTCTTCCGCTGTCGACCTGTCGAACCGTTCGTCGTCGTCGTGTGCTGCAGCGGTCGCAGCGGCATTGGTTACGACAATTATTATTGACATTATTATTATTATTATTATTTGTTTGTGATTTTTACCTTTTACATTTATATGATTGTGAATATTTATAATATTATTAATTATATATTTTTACATAATTCGAAAAATAAACTTGATATATTTAAACTCGATTTTTGAAAACTGTTTTTTTTTTTTTTTTTTAAATATTGTGCGTGAATTATTTTTACATTGTATACCGCGGTAATATCTCTTTGAAAATAATATTTTTATAACCGGCCATAAAGTTCGTATCGCGTCGTGGCGAGACGCAGGGCTCCGGCACCGCGGTCCGCATGTCCCGCCGAAAGCAGTCCAGACCGGTCAAGGTCCTCGAGGACGGTTCCGACGAGGAGTGCCGCGCAGAACAACCAGGCACGGCCACCACAGCAGCCGTCATGAACGGACATCACGTATCAACATCCACAAGACGCTTCGACGACGGTAAGTGCAAAATTATTTCTTAGTTATTATTTTATTAACCCGGTGTACGAAAATATATTATTTTTTATCATAATAATTATAACAATATCGTCGTCGTATCGATTATTATTATTGTATATTTTTATTAATTATTATTTTTAACGTTAAATAAATATTAGGTATTATTATTATTATTATTATTATTATTATTAGTTATTAAATTATATACCGGCCGCGCGAGCGATACGTCCGTAATTGCAGAACGGTTATAGTGCGCGTTACGGACGCGGACGCCGCGCGGTCAAAAAAAAAAAATAAAAATAAAAATAAAAATAAAATGTCACATAATTATAATCCGTATAGTTTTATGTAAATATATAATAACGAATACGTGTATATATTATTATTACGGAAATTATTGCCGAATGAGTGATTAAAAATAATTTATTTATAATATTTTAATTATTATTATTTTGATGTACCTACCTAATTTGTAATATCGATGACGACCGTGGTTATAACACACTGCAGTAACTATGGGTATATGATAATATAACACGGTTATTGTAACAAAATACTTTTAGTTAAAATAATATTACATATTTTTGTATTTGTAGGTGTCGAATTTTGGGGTTTTTTTAAACGTTATATCCGCGCAGAAAGTATACCGGGTTATTGGTGAATGGGTTATTACCAGAGTATATATCAATACGGATAAACTACTATTATACAAAACAAATATAGTTTTCGCGCATATTATATATATATACTTACAATAAGTATATGTATATACGTCGTATATGGTTTATTATATAGGTACGACATTGCGTTTCTATATATATAGACATTAAAATACGTTCTTTTAATAATACAATTAATTAATTTATAATTTAATATTATTTCGGATTGTAATATTTTATACCAGCTCCCTCTGTATAATATGTATAATAAAATGTATATGTTATATTATTAATATTATTATCACCGTAATATTGTAGCTGTCGTCCAAAGACGATTATTATCAATTTTTTATCCTCCTTTAAAAACGTCGCGATAATTATTATTGTTTTTAAGTTTGAAATCGTAATAAATTATTATGTAAAAAGACTCGATCGTATTCGAATCTTATATACTTACGTATACTTTTAACGAGACTTTTAATTAAACGCGCAGATGAATTTTCATTTTTTCGCCGCGGGATGAGAGGGATAATAATATTATTATAGGTATACGTGTGTAATTTGGTCGAATCGCTGTTTAACATATTATAAATTGTAATTAATAATTCCATTTGAAATCGCTTAAGTCGTTAAATTAATAAAATTCGACCTCGAAAAACCTGCAATTTTTTCATCGTTCTATAATTTAAGTACATTATTATATACGCGTAGATAATATTATTATTATTTTGTTAATATAAACACGCGCAATATAATTACATAACACCTTAACATTTTTAGAAAAAATATACATACGGGTGCGTTTAATCGTGATAATATAACATTTTGGAAACCTCTGAATTATTAATATAATATGTACTTAATACGATGCACGTTTTTTTTCTTTTAAAAATTGTTCTGTTCATTCGAAATATACAAATTGCGTCCTGTTCGAAACGGATTCGGCGGAAAAAAGTAATATTCCCACGTTTATATTTGCATGATATTAAAAATACACAAATATATAATAAATAATAATCGTATAACGCGGAATTTAAACGTTTAATAGTCAAATAATGTCGTAATAATGTCGTATACTTTTAGCTAGATTTTTTAATATATTTTTTTTTTTGTTGTATAGAAACTAAAACATAATTTTACATTTATATAGACGCGAAAAGAATAATATTTCACTATTTCCTGTATGATAGATATTTAGATTCGTATTATCACTCCTAATCGAATAACTTTATCAGATAAACGTCCATTTGTATATGACTTAACGTTCTTATATGTATCTTTGTACATTACATAAACGCGGACCTTTGTTTTCGTGTCCGAAGACCGATTCGTTTTTTCAATCTTCCCGCTTACAAAAAACGTCCGAAGATGGCGTCCATAAACATATAAAATAGGTATTATACATATAATTTTCATCCCTGAAGGTATCGTAAAAATCCCCCCAAAAAAAATCGTACCTGTTAAGATATCCGTGAAAAAACAAAAATACATCAACACAATAAAGTTTTTTCAATGCTTGTTTCTTGACAGCAGATCAGTGCGAAACAAGATTGATTTATAGTACATTATAATAGGATGTGCCTTTATTGTGTCTATAATATAATATAATGGTAATGGTAATGGTCACCCGTATATGGTAAATGTTTTGATATACCTAAGTACGCATTGTTCGTATGGCGGCATTTTGGGGATTTATACCTAGGTATAAGAGAAAATTTTTTTTTCTTGTATTTTTCGTTTTCAATATACCCGCATGTACCCAAGAAATAATAATGATACCAATTTTATATTAAATAGGTATTACCTATAATACAGATAATGCGGTCCACCGATTTTATATTGACATTTGACGTTGACATAAATTATCATTATACTCCTATTATCGTTATAATAATATAATTCGAAGAATAACGCCGGTGATGAATATAATTTGAACGTGTCGCCACGTACGGAAAGTTAACGAAAAAAAAAAATAATAATAATAATAATAATAAACCTTTTTCGGCCATCGTGTTTTTTCGCTTTTATATTATTATTTTATACACGCCATTTCTCTTGGCGTGTATAAAAATGTGCGGGTGTGCTGGCATATATAAGTAATAACACGAGTACAATAATAATGATAACAATAATATATATATATCTGGACCGATGGCGATGACACACAATAATAATAAACCTCCGGGTATGGATATAGTTGTATATAAAATATATAATAATAAAAATCGTCAGGACCGCGAGACGCGCGCGCGCTCCAAAACTCATATAACGCACGCATAACAACATAACCTAACATAACACGCTGCGTACACATAGATTCGCCGTTATTGCGATGACGTCGTATATAACATGATATAATATACCGCGGTCTTGGTCGGCGGCGGAGCGAGGAGACCGAAAATTACGACTTGCAGGACCCGTCGAGTAAATCCATGAAAACCATATACCCATCATATATATATACGTATATTCGTGCGAGTCCTATTTTGTGTTATTCCTCCCAAGGGCATGCGTGCGTACGTGTGTGTGTGTGTGATGACTTTATTTCGTTCCTATGGTATGAGTTGGATCCAAGTCCTTTTCCCGCGGTATACATACACATGTAAGTCCATTTATATTATTATACAATATTATATATAGAGAGAGAGAGAAAATATAGTTATCGTATATTATTCTGATTTCACTGCCCGCGTGTGTGTTTCCTCACATATTTATATATAGAATTCGTATAATATTATATTATACTTCTCCTATATAGTCACTGATACGAGTCTGTTCATATTGGCGAGTTTTCTGTTCTCTCATTCCATCTCTCTCTCTCTCTCATTCTGTCACACCTAACCCATCACCCTTTATACGACGGTAGGACGGGGGATATAGTTTTCCCACCGGGGTCGTTTTTTTCTTATTTTTCTTATTTTTTTTTCTTTTCTGTGGACTTTTATGGATAATGCTCGAGACCGGTCACCACGCGGTGTATAGGTTAGGTTTATTATTATTATTATTATTATTATTATTATTATATATAACCGCAGCAGAGGGATAGCTATCGGTCTTTATTACAAACTATTATATAGGTACCATTATATTATATATCTATGTTACCGCTACCCAGTTCACTGACGTGTGATATATATATATATATATATATATATATATATATATGTATATAACTTTTTATAATATTTTATATACTATATGTACGCCGCTGTCGTATATACGTTTTAAAACATTTATAACCGCGTGGTATCTATATGTTATATAATATATGGTATGTAATATTATTCATATCAAACGTATATATATTATAATTATATATATGTGTATATTAATTCGAATACGATGAAGTGTAAAACACTCGTAAAGTCCGAAATGACCGCGTCTATACCGTGGTTATAATAATATTATTATAAATTATTCTCCTCCTCGCAAATAACACATCCCTCCCGCGAGTCCCTATATATTATAACTGCAATGCGTTTCTTTCGCCGTCCATCACGTAACATTTGTTATTATTGTTTTCCAGAAATTTTCTCCTTTCGTTCGCCCTCCCGTCCCTTCCGTCGTTGTTTACCGGTTAGGTCGACCGACCTTATACCTATATATTCTAACCACTATCGCGTATGTATAAATATTAAATATAATATAATATGTATATTTATATTATAATTGGCTGTATATGCGTATAATAAATATTATAATAACGTCGCGTTTCGATTTTTTAAAAATAACGAATGCGCATAAAATATTATATTCATAATGATATTATATAAACGAAAACCGGACGGACCCAATAAAATTGTACACACACATAATAATAATAATAATAATAATAATATAAAAATAATATTATTATTATTATAATGATGACGATCGAAGAACGCGAGCTTTGTGTGTGTGAGAAAGCGGCGGTGAAAAAATAAAAATAAAAATAAAACGTACAAATCTTTTCGATTGTTGTGCGCGACATAAATTTACATGCGACCCAACCGACGTATTATTATATTATATTATATAAATATATATTTATATAGCGAGCTGCCAGACTCGGGAGAATTTGCGGAATTATATAATAATATTCATAAATCAATCAATTTCGGCGACGATCCTGAGACAACAATAGTATTACAAAATAATAATATACGTTTTCGCCAACACTGGCAGCCCGCGCAAAGGAATATTTCTGCGCGCATATTATAATATAATAATAATAATAATAATAATAATAATATAATACTCGTTCGTTTATTTTCATATATAATCCATATTATATTATACATTGCTATACGTTTTATTATAATAATAATAATGATAATAATAATGATAATAATAATAATATTCATAATAATAATAATACGAGTATATTTTTCGAATTTTAATAATATACCAGTTTTCGATGTGTGTGTAATCCCATTGGAAAGCAATATTCCAATATTTATAATATATATATTATATAATAATATTATGACATGCGTACTCGTAAAATTCGATCCGTCGGACGTCGTGTTGGACGTTGGTATAATATAATAATATTGTTATTATTATTATTATTATTGTTGTTATTATTAACCGTTTATAAAATAGAAGAGACTATGATTTTTTTTCTTCCACGAAAAATATATAAAGCGCGGCTTCCAAACGAGTTGTTTTTCGAAATTTAAAAATGCGCGAAAACGTAAAAAAAAAAAAACGCCGTTCACTTTAAATACTAATTTTCCACGTTTCCGGTGTTTACGCGGTAAAAAAAAAAAAAAAAAAAAACGAAATAATAATAAAAAATAAAACAACGAAATAAAAGACAAATGCTTTTATTTTTATTTTTTTTTTCATTTTTTTCATTTTTGCTACTCACAAGTCACAAGGAGAGTCGAACGTGAACGCGCGGCGGGCACAACAATGGAACGGGTTAAAATATAATAATATTATTCCAATCGTCTGCACACACACAATAATACAATATTATAATATTATAGAGAAACAAAAAAAAAAAAAATTAAAATATTATATACAACGTATATATAGGTAAAATATATAATATTATAATATTGTACTTATATAAATGTTTTTAACGCAAGGATGACTGGACGGTTTTCATTCATGAAACGTCGACGCCACCGGCGACCGCTTATCGCTATAATATAATAAAATGATAATAATAATAATAATATATTATAATATCTTATAATATCACGGGTATATAATGGTATGTCCAATAGTATTGTGAAATAGCACCGTGGTATAGGGAATACGCACGGACAGTATTGTGAAATAGAACCGTGGTATAGGGAATACGCACAGACATATTATAATATATACCTAGGTATACGTATATTATATAGGTATACGACTAGTGGCAATACTCATAGCACGCGGTTGCTGCCACTTCTCTTCCGGAAAACCGATTCACGTTTTTCCTATAATTTCTCTCTCTCTCTCTCTCTCACTCTCTTTCTTCTATATTAGATGCACGTTGTGTTATAAATACTATTTACGAGGTAAATCATCTCGCGCGCGTCGTCGCGTTTCATTCATAAAAGAATCGTGGGAGTTTTATTATTATTATTTTAGTATTTTTTTTTTTTTTTTTTGTCCGCTTTCCATCGGTTATTGGAATTAAAACGTATATCCATCGGGGGAAAAAAAAGAAGAAAAAAAAAAAATAGGAAAATTGAATAAAAATAAAAAAATTAAAAAATGACGTACAAAAAATAATAATATATTATAATAACGTTACGCGCTTCGCCGAAAGACACCGTCTATATACATATTACAATGTATATATATATAGCTACTGACACTGTTCCTATATTCTACCACTACTGGTATATACCATACTATCACCATGTTATATACGTATACCTAGGTACAGGTATTATCTGTGTATATATACCTATTATTATTACGCTGGAGGCCTACCGCGCGGCCGTTTGTTTAACAGACGCGTTACATATTATTATAGAATATCGACGGAAAAACGACCGTGGTCACGCACGGATTTCGTCGACGGCGGCGGAAATCGATTACCGGGTATCGATGTATTTATACATATTATAATATATAGGTATATGATAACACGTTATGTATATATTATATACCTAGGTACGTTTAACAACATTCGACCGCGGATGTTATAGTGATGATGGAGCTCTATATACGCGTAAGTAAATTCTATGGATATAAAATAATCTCTTCCGCGCATATACCGCGGTATAGTATAGGTATAGTACCTATATAGTATACGCGATTATAATTTTATATCACAATTATTATTGTTGAGCATCTAACTCATACGAAGACGACGTTTCGGCGCTGCGTTACGCAAAATATTTATAGATACGCGAGTATACCTATATACACTTATTTTTGATCGACCGTCCGTATATATTTATTATGCTGTTAATATACGAACCGCGGTCGCGGTTATGTTTATACTGTTTTGGTATACGCGATCTCTCATAATAATAACAACACAATTTTAGTAGTATCCATGAGTACATTTTAATATTTTAATATTTAATACGTTATATTATTATTGATTGTGCGAAATCACTTTCGTTGACAACACTATCCGTCCTGTCGTCGCGTCATTTTACCCACGATGTAGCCGTAATACGAATTTATTTTGTGCATAATATATACATATTATTATAATATATGTATCGAATATATATAATATATATACATATATTTAAACGATGGCACGGCTATCGTGGGAACGACCGCGACGAGGAAGTATATTATATATTTTTTTTGTTTTAATAATTATTTTAATATATTAAAATATTATCTTTTTTATTTGTACTCGAATTAGAATTATAATATTTATAATAATATAAAATATTAATATAATATTTTTTTTCTTCTTATTTTTATGTAGGTAATCGCCTAATTATAATATTTGGTGTAGACGAAATTAAAATAATAATAATAATAATAATTAATAAAAAATAAAATAAAATAATAATAATAATAATTAATAATAATAATAAAAATAATAATAATAATATTATATAAAATATTAATTGTAATTTTCTTACCACGGGTTATAGGCTAATCCGCTACACGGTTCTTCATTATAATATATTTATTATTCTTATTTGGGTATAACTATATTATACTCGGGCGCATAATTATTATTATACTGGGTTTTAATAAGTACACTTTCTTCGTCGTCGACATAGTTTTTTACTTCATACATTCACTCGGATCTGGTCGAAATCCGTTATTAAAAAATAATATTATAATACGTTTTAATAATATGTAAAAAAATCGTGTCGAAATATAAAAATTATTGTTACCCCGACCGCGGTATAATAATATACGGTACGGTTATAATGAACCGCAGTTATATGTTATACAAATCAATATAATATATTATAATACAATGTATATAATTAGACATAAAATGTTTTCAATATTGTTATCGTGTTATATAATATTATTTTATATTATACTACTTATGAATGGTGTTTTTTATATTAGGTATTAATTTATTTAGAATATTTTTATTTACAGTGTCGCCGTTACTATAATAAAAAATAATATATTGTATAATATATCATCGCTGTTGAGACACGCGAAAACATAACATTATATTATAAACTATATTATTATAATAACTTACGACTTACGGTTAAAATATAATATGCAAGTTCGATCTAAACCACGAGTAAACTTTAAGACAATAATGTACCCACATCCGCCGACTAATCGCTGGCATGGGCTCATTATAAGTTTGGTATAATAAAGTGCGTATTATGGTATTATAATGTAGTACGGTTACTGGTATATTGGTAACGAACAATGGTCGTCCTAAATGTATACAATGTACGCAGGAAATGTATTAATAATGTCTATGTATTAATAATGTATATATATTAATGCGTTATCGTGGTTCAAAACGTTAAAATATGTGAATCGGTTTCATTTAATATATTATAATAATATAATATAAATATAAGTGCTCGTGATGAAAACAAAACTAATTACTGCAAGGTTATCTTTATATAAATATATATATATATATAATATAATGTACAGTTTTTTGTTTTGTTTTTTAAATGATAAAATAAAACGTTCTCTAAACGTATGCGATTTTAATGTGTGGGAAAATAGTTTTGTCGTACTTACATATAATATATTTAATAAGATAATATAATATTGTCCGCTTTTTTAATTGTTTCGACGTATTTGTATCGTGTCGCATCACATTTTATATCGTATATATATATACAAAGAATATTATATTATACAATTCGAATAAAAACTATACACAGGTACCTAACCTATTTTTTTTTATATCGAATCTCCTCTACAAACATTATATTATATTGCGGTATCGGTATGTACATGTTATAGGCCGCGCGCCGTTTAATGTGATCATTGCGGTTAAAAGAATCGATCGCGCGGTTTATAAAATATAAACATAATATATACATATACGTTTCCTTTTAACACGACGTATATTTTATGTATTTACCAAACTGCGTGTTTAATAACAATATTTTTAGGTTATATCTATTATTAAACGCGTGTTAAAATATTAGTTTTTATACGTCTAACGGAATCAACTGCGGTACATAATATAAGTGCGTTTTTAATATACCTATATATATTTATAATTTATGTATAATAGGTGTAATAATAATTATTAAGTATAGGTACCTACCGAATCCGCGAACATTTATTTAAAAATTTAAAAACGCCCTATTTAGTGGTTATAAATTTTTATAATATGCCCCCGGCGTTCGGTATTATCGTCACGTGTTTTTCCGGTTAGGTATATCTGTAAACGTTATATTGTCGCTAATTTCTATTTTATTATGATATATATATAATATGAATATGATACGAATAATGAATATATACATTATAATTTACACATTTTTAATATCGTAAATATACGAACGGATACGATTTTGTCGCGCAATTAATTATATCCATCGGATACATTTATTATATTATTTATATTCAACATACCGATACATAGTAATAATAATAATAATAATAATATCGTGTTTGTGTTTTTCTGCTTATATACAAGAGCAACGTCGTCGTCCAATCCAATTATGTGTAATTGAAACGGAAAATGAAAAAGAATAATAATAATAAAAAAAAAAAATAACTTGCTCTCCCCGTTCCCGTCGCTATTTTATTTCTATACGTATATATATGACTTCTCAATAATTTATCGTATAAATATATGCGTGTGTGTAGGGATCGATACAAAATTATACGTTTGTAAAAAAAAAAAAAAAAATAGAAAACGAAACGAACACATTGATTAACGAGTAATACACATGTTTTATATTTTTACAATAACAATGACAGCTATACGCACACAGTATTATATTGTACGTGTGTACGCACTGTATAGGCATTAGAATAATAAAAATAATAATAATAATAATATACGACGACAATATTATTATACTGCGGTATACAATAATACATAATATAAAATATAGGATACCGCGCCCGCGCGTTGATTGGTCGACGAACATCATCCACAGAGGCATATATAATATAATATTATATTATGTATACTCGCAGCATTTGCATGATTATAGGAACCTATACTCGTATATTTTTTTATGTTCCATTGCAATAACACAACGTAATAATTTCGTATATTATTATTTATTATATTATATGAAAAATAAAATAACGTAAATTATTATTCACGTATACAGGTACACGACAATGGCGCATATATTATTATTGTTATCAATTCTATAATATCCTATTATTATTATTATTATTATTATTATTATTATTATTATTATTATTA
>JAIUCT010000029.1:2628111-2702113 GCA_021307375.1 Tetraneura akinire
ATAATAATAATAATAATAATGGTTTATATACCTCTTAAAAAACATTGTTTTTTATTATCTCGTATACTTAAATCCCTAGTAAACCGATTATAATATTAGATAATGTATATATATTTTAATTTGTTTTATGTAAATTATACACCCTAGGTGTTTATTTCCCAGTGTTTATTATACGATAATATTATATAAGTATTATATATACGTATATACCTACCTTTCTTTTTCTTGTTTATGTACCAATAACGTTCGGATATGCGTGCGGTTTATTATTTCTTTTTTTTTTTTTTTTGAACATTGATTTGAACCGGGCGTTGAATAATTTTTTTAGTACGAATTTCGATTTTATGTAGGTACACTGAACGTTTATATTGGTTCATATATTATAGTGTCCGATTCCCAATTATAAATTCGACATATTATATTCAATCCTTCTTTTTCTGTAAATTATAATATACCTAATATGGGTTATTCGAATTCTTTTAGGTATTAATATATAACATATTATATTACAAGGCGCGAATATTCTCGATTCACGAAATCGAAAGTATAATATAATTATAATATACACTATATATATTGTATTATATACCTAAAATGATACCTATATTCCGGTTCCGGTAAATACCAAAAGTTAGGTATACGCATATTTTTAAGCATAAAAACCTGTTTTTAATATTAACATATACCTATATATTATTTGAAAATTATTTATCCGCATATATAATATACCTATAATAATAATATTATTATAGGTGCCTATACGATTTTGACTAATTTAATCGTGTTAGGTATATAATATATTCATACCTAATACATAATATTATAATTTTTTTCCGAAATAATAGTAAATCGTACATATTTATATTTATAAATAAATAATATTAATATAATTTCAATAATTTAGTATATTATAATAATAATAAGTACTTAAACGATAATGGATACATAAGAAGAAATTTATGACATATATCTATAAATTATATATTCGTATAGGTACATGTTATAACGGATTAGTCATTATATATACCTATAGTGAGACGCAAAGAAGTTTTGGAAATTTGCATATCATTTTCGGAAATCGTCACGTACTTCCGCACACACATATATATATAGGTATATTGTATGTTATAGACGCGGTTCGTAAGATAAAAATTGATAATAATTCTATATGTATTAAATTTATTTTATATTTTATTTTCGTTTTCTCGCATTGAATTATATTTTATATTATAATTTTTATAATATAATATGACGTCTCGTTTTACAATTTTTATTATAAATATACTTATTCATACGTATATTATAATATAATTTCAAATATTATTATTTCTACTAGTAATACATTTTTTTTTTTTTTTATTTTTTTTAAAATAATTTTTAAATTTTATTAAAATTTAATTTTTATATTATACTCGGTTATTGCTATACGATTTATGGTCGTTGTCATTATTTAAATATTTAATTTCTATATACATACATATTTAAATTTCAAGAAAGATGTGGACATAAAAATTTAAAGTGGCTGTGTATAATAATTTATATTATATTTTTGTTAATTTTTTACATTTTCCATCATTTATAATACGAGTATAATACGTCCAAATTATAGCGTCTGTATAACGTATACAATAATTTATTTTAAACCCGTCACTCGTTCACATACGACGCGTTATAAAAATATAATAATATATAAAGCATGATGGCGTCAAATTAAATATAAAACTGTTATATTAAATACGTTTCGAAAAACATATCGTAATATACCTAAATAAAATAAAATAAATAAAATGGCGAGAATAATAATTTTCCGTTATCGCGCGTACATATAATACATAATTATAATATTATGATATTATATTAAATTACGAGTTTATATACGTTTGTATACGCGCAAAATGTAATACGGTATATTATAATAATTATATACCTATACCGCGGTATAGTGAAAGTCAAAGTGTATAATAATTCATTCCTATCCGTCGCACGCGACTTAAATATATATTGTATTATATTACCTGCATCACAGCGGTCCTTCCCACTTATAATATTAATTATACGCCTATATACAACAATCCAATTAGTCGTCCGACCCGCTGTGCACCGCACGATTAAGGGTTGACGCGTACATTACGGTCGTATATAGTAGGTATATATAAAATACATTTGTACTATATATTCAATTATATAATAAATATTATATTGTGCCGAGATATGGGACTTAATATCGCAACAGAGAGCTGTGCAAGGTCTGAACAGATAATAATTATATTATCAATATTCTCTATTAAATTTTCATAATAGATAATATAATAGATATGGGAATTAGTTATAAATTTATAAATAAGTTTGTACAATAATAATATAACATATATAATATTAGCATGATGGAGAGGACATATAGAGAGAGATACGAACCGCCCCCATTCGTCCCTGCAGATATATAATGAATATCAAGCACGTATTCAGGATCAATTTTCGGGGGGGGTTTTGGGTGGGGGGGTGGGAAATTGGGAAAAGTATAAATACAATTTATACATAAACTTTGTAGTTAGTCTTTGTTATATTATAAATATAAAACTACTTTAAAAATTTCGGGGGGGGGGGTTGAACCCCTAAAACCCCCCCTGGATACGGGCTTGATGAATATACCTAGTATAAATGATATTTCGTGATAACGTTCCAAATACTAATAATAATGATAACAGTCAACAACTGCGTATCAATAATAACTATAATGTTTTATTATATTCACAAAATTAACTGCTATATCTATAGGTATTATATATAATATATAACGCACACGCGCCTATATAACCTATATTTATAATAATGTAATATGTCATACTATATTATTATATATATAAGTACATCATAATATAATATATATTTCATTATACCGCGGTATTTACGATCGACGCACGTATACGGTTTCGTGGTTACGACCGCGGTTATATTAGATACCAATATTATATACATATATATAATAATGAGTGAGTTATACAATATAATATAATACGAACGTATATCTGACGTTATGTATAGGTACATATAGTTGCTATTTAGACATTTTTCACTCCGTGACGGCGGCACCACCCTTATTTGGTCGTATATATATTTATATGCGGCGCGGGGTGTAAAAACCGTGTGATTTACTCGCGCCTGGCACGCGGCTCTATGTGTTTCGATAATAACTAATAATAATAATAATAATGATAATGATAATAATGATAATGATAATAATAATAATAATATAACGACAACGATAAGTACATAATAACGATATTATATAAGTGAATATAATATCCCGTTTCCCGTGTAACAAGGTATAAAAAGGTACGTAATATAATAATGTAAAAGCTTGGGGAAAAAACATCCTCGACGGGGGCGGAAAAAGTCAATCGACGGGTGAAATTCGTGGCCAAATAATAATTATATGTATATATTATCGTGTAGTCGAGTTCTTCAAAATATAAGTATACTATTATATATAAGTACCTATCAATAAATATATATATATATACGAATAGTAAGAGTAACGAGTGCGTGCAAGTACATATGGTATATAACAATATAATAATTATAACGTGGTATGAATATATTTACGCGCGAATGGGCGTTAGGTATATACCGCGGTATTGGTTTTTGTAATATTCGTGTCTCCGGAAGTTTTTTTACCAAAACTGAAAACGTATATAAAATAATATATATAATGTTGGTATAATTATATTTTTTTAAGGCTATTTATAGTCGTCGCGCGACCGATGAGACTTAATTGATTTATATTCGATCGCGTGTCCCGTTCCAATAATATAATACGAGTGTATATTATTATGACGGTGGAAATGAAGAAAGCCCGTTTTGTTGGCGTTTAATATTATTATTATTATTTGTAACCGCGATAATACGGTTAAATAATTCATTATATTCGTATATTGTGTTATTTTGTCGAAGTAAATGTGTATGTTATACATTAAATTAATAACATTTTTACTATTTAACGTTTGAAATATTTAAAATTATGTATAGGTACAAAGGAAAAAAAGGTATAACTATATTATACAATCTTAATTTAATAATATAATATTTCATAAAATTTAACCCTGCAGGTATTTGTTTTTCTTCTATACCCTCCGCGGAGGTCGGGTGGTCATCGAAGTAAAATATAAGGTGACAAAACCACATATACATTTTTGTATATAATATATAGTCAACAAATTTATAAGAAAAATACATAAAAACAATAGTCTACAAGGTATGAATTAATGTGCGGGTGTTTTAAATCGAACAGTGTTACCAGTTTTCGAACTAAAAAATTGTTCCGTGTAATTAATTGTCACACTTCGTATATGTATTATAATTTATGATATTATAATAATAATATAGCATTTAGCTTTTATATACCTAAGTATAAAAATTATTAAGTTAAAATTATTTCGCCTCGTTTTCCCCTAAGTAAAAAACAGTCAGCCAACCTATGAGGGGATAACTTTAATTCTGTCGATTAAAATTTCTGGATACGCGCATCCCCCAAACATGATTCTTGTACCCATATAATACGCGTATATATTGGCAATGCGCTCGAATCAAAAACTTCTTGATATAAAATGCACAGAAAAAAAAAGCAATAATAATAAAATAAATATTTTGGACAGGAAAAAGTAACCTCACTAATTTATCCATTATATATAATATTTAATTCAGAGGTTCTCAAAGCTAAAGATAAATATATATGTCATTAAAAAAAAAAAAAAAAAAAAAAAGGAAATGTCAAACAAATATACTTTTTTTTTAATGTACCCATATAATATTATATTATGTATATGTAGACTCGGATTTTCATTATTCATTAATTAAAATTTTACAGACCTTAAACAAGAGACGTGGGCTCTCCTCAAAATGACGAAAATTTCAAAAATAGTTTTTATATTGTATATACACCTATATATAAAAACTATTTTTAGACGATTTTTCACCATTTCGTTTTATACCGTTCAATTAAATAAAATAAAATTATTATTAATATAAATTCAATTATTATTTTTAATTAATTATCTCGGTTCGGCGCACTTGTCTTCGGAGTTTAATAAATTTATATGTACGTATACCTATATAATGTACGAACAAGTCCACACTTAGTATTATAATATGAGCATAACGATGTAGGTACCATTATCGTAAATATTTCCTGGACCTGGAAGACATGATAAAACGCGTAGTGTCTTATATATCTTATAGGTATATCAATATACATTGTAATACTTACAATATACCTACTTTTTTTTTTTATCGTATATATATTATTATTATTACTATACATTAATAAAAATACTGTTTGGAATAAAAAATCAGTTTGATTTTTATTTTACAAATATATAATTATTATAATATACCGGGTATATACCTGGGTTTTTAACGACTGTACCTGTACCTGTATATATATTATATAATAATATTATATTATTGTTATTACATTTTTATATAGAAACCCTCGAAAAATATAATATATAAAATATCCACTTTTCGGTCGTCGTACAGCACTTTATAACTTTTAGAAATTAACGATTAAAATTGTATAAGAAAATAATAATAATAATAATAATAATATATTATGTCGCCGCGTTATCTTATTATTATTATTTTTATTATTATTATTATTATTATTATGATTTTTATTTTTATGCATATAATATATACATATACTAGCGTTATAATTTAATATTACACGTCAAATCGAATCGCTTATAAATTATAACGAATACGTATAATTATTATGTTTTAACGTTATGACGGTAATAAAAATATTAAAAAACACGAGTTTTCGTTTAAAAACGATATAGAGGTAGGTACCTATATATAATACATAGTTTTCGGTTTAATTCTTCGTCTTTTTTGTCGCGTCTCTTATATTTGTATATACATCGTCGGAGTTAAATATATTATTTATAATTATTATAATAATCAAAATATTTTTATTTTATTTTATAAGATATGCTCGTACATGCCTCTTATATTATAAAGATGTAATACATTGTGTTCTAAATACATGTTATATAAAATATTACTAATATAACTCGTATACAGGGTGATCAGAATTTCGTTTTACAAAAACCATGGCGATTCCATCATCATCTCCGTAACACGATATTTTCATCGCCCTATATATATAATAGTACGTAAAATAATATAATAATACGTTATTCATTTATATGTATATTCGTTCGAAACGATGAGTAATATTATTTATATTATTGCGCCTATATATAAATTTTAGTACATGTTTTACGTAATAAATTATCAATTTAAATAATTCGAATTCGTTCGGAAAGTGGTACGCGATCGTTACAATATATTATCAGCACTTATACGACATTCGATCACGAAAAGACAACGGTTACGACCTGCGGTGTTGTTGACTCCGGAGAGAAAGAAAACGTCGAAAAAATTCCTCTGATGTATGTCATCACGAGCATTTTAAGACGAATAAAATTGTTTATTGTTCTAATTTACTTTTTATAATATAAACGTAATAATTATAAACGTATAATTTTCCAAAAATCAACGACTAATAAAAATTATTATTCAATATACAATTTACAAGTCGATCAATTATCTAATTATTTATATTATTATCACGGGGTCTTTAAATTTTTTTAATTTTTCGATCGAACTACTTAAATTCCAAAACATAGTTAAAAATAACCCTTAAAAGATTATGCTTTCGAACGGAAACCTGTAGGAAAACGACAAAGGGGACGTCTCTGCAGAAAGAGGTGACCATTGATGGTGTGACGGAATAAGACCTAAACACATTGGGCATGGAAGATCAGCATGAAATCGTACAAGACAGAGAAAAGTGGCGGGATATTGTAGTGACGGCTAAAACTCTTATATAGAGAGTGGTATGATCGGAAGAAAAAAAAAATATGAAATCGTATATAATATAAACGGTTACTATATAATATTATAATACGACTCGTATACGTATGGGTGAGGAGGAGGAGGAGAAAAACGTGCAAAATCGTCAAATCTTCGCGGATACGCCTTGGCGGCCATCGACATGCTATATTATATTATATATTATAGGTACGGGAGAACACCAGACATGTCGTATACAATTTATTATTATATTTATATATATTTTTGTAGAAATAATAAAATATCTCGCTTATTAAATAATAATATTATTATGAAATATAATATTTATACATAATATATATACACGTTTGAATTAATATTATATACGCAGACGCGAATATTATTCGACGTTTACCATTTTAGTACATTTCGTTTTTACAAAAAAAAATAATATTATACGTTTAACGATTCGCATAAATCATTAACGTGCGTATACAATATTATGTATACTTGTATGTACAGGTAACAGGTATATATGTATACATAATATTTATTATACGTATGTGCATAATGATTTACGCGTTTTTATAATATTATATTATTACGTAGGTATGTGTGTATTGTATATGTACGTATATTCGCAATGATACCCAATACCGGGTATGTCGTTGATACCACGCGTCAAATTATTTATGCATATATTATTTATACAGTAATTATTATGTACGAGTATTATTATGCGCGTTGCTAAATAATATTTTGACGTCGGGAAATTATTTTTAATCGCACCGTGCGTGTACGTGTTATATTATAAATTTATAATATTATAAATTCGGACGATGTAAATGAGATTTGGAAATCGAGCGTTTATATATTATATTGTTTGTTTTTGTTTACGTGTATTTCAAACTATTCACGACCGTTTTAATGATAACGATAATATTATAATTATGTCCTGTAATCCGGTTTTATTATTATTATTTATCGTCTCTAGACAGTCTACATATTTTCATAAATGGTCAAATGGATATACATATCCCGTGATATTAATTTATACAATATTATTATCATCTATTATATGTCTACTTACGTTCGTTATCAATTTATCATGTTTTATTGTAGGTTTATTATAATATATAGGTTATACTTATAATACATAATAATATTAATAGGATGTTCGATATTTTCAACCGTGGTATCGCCATCGTACTTTTTATTATTTTTTCAACCGTGCGCAATGTATTTTCCTTTCACCGCGCATACTTATAGGTTCGCACATTATTGTATGTTATATTGTATGCGTGTACCTGTAAATCATAAACGCAATAATATAGAGAACAAAAAAATAACACCAAACAAATTGGAATTTAAGCGACTTTAACGGCGGGCGTTATTTAATCCGACTTATAAATTATTCGATGAATCCATCTATTTTTAATACGTACCTGTACCCATAATAAATTGCGATATCTTATATCGATATAATCGATTACTCCCTAAGCAATAAGAATATTTTATTATAATATGAGCAATGAATGAAAAAACAAAATATAAATTAAACCTATAAAACATATTTTCATACTTCTTTGATTTTGTAATATTTTTTATAAAAAAATTCGATCCTATGGATATTATGAATGCCTATAAAATTAAGATTCGAGGTTTTTTTATTTTTAAAAATAAATCTGTAAATGATTTTAACATACGATGTGTATTTTATATTATACCTAAATAGGTACTTCGATAATGAAATTTCGAAAAACCGTAACGTAAAATAATTATTGTAAAACACGCGTTATTTTACGTTCAAATTAATACAGGGCGATCGAATAAAACAAAGAAAATAGGTAATTTCGTAATACACACACACACACACACACACACACACAATATACCTAGTAAATTATAAATATATTATATTATTCCCCATCGTTTGTGTGACGTGAAATTCTGAGCACCGATATACACACCCTGTATACATTAAATACGTATACCGTCTAAAACATATAATATACGTGTTATATTATTATAGCGATGAAGTTATATTATTTTTGACAACGACGAAATAAAACAAAAATCAAATAAACTTAAATACGTAAAAATAATAATAATACGACCTGTTATTATACTGTGTAGGTATACTGTATAGTGTATATTAATATCATAGTGTAATATTTGTATTAACGTTGATCACGAAAGCAATCATCGCCGACAACGCCCCATTTTGTGTTATTTTATAAGAATTATTATTTTAATTCGAGTGCGTTTCATTATTATTATTATTATTATGCGTGTACCTGCGCGCGCACATACACTCACAAGTTATAAATTATAAATACACGGTTTTACAAAATCGCAGTCAACACGACGTGTATACTCGTATATATATAATATTATTTAATATTATAATAACATATTGTAGGCATATTATATATAGCAGAAAATGTGATCGTCACGTGCGTATATTATTTTTATATTTTATATAGGTACATTACTTTCTCTTCTGCACATTTGTCGATTTTGATATTGTATTTTATAAAATATTACAATAATATATACGACAATAATGGTATAATATTAATAATAATATGTAATTTCCATTGCAATCGAAATCGTTATATTATATTGTACAATATAATATGATAGTAGTAGTAGTAGGTAGTACATTTATTTTTGCTACAACGTGCTCGAATGACAGCGTACAGACGCGCGTACCCTGCAGGACTTTTTTTTTTTTGTGATGGGCTTAAACGTTTTTTTACTGGAACAACGAGTCGTTTAAAACATATTTTATAAGTTATCGAAATCTAAATTAAAAAAGTACAATTTTAATGTTAAATGGAAAATAGAATAAAACTTATAAAAAATAATTTTCTCGTATTATCACTTATACCATAATCAAATATTACTCATAAAAAATATATTTATATGTATAGAAATAAAAAAATTTTGAAGGGGCTTGACTCCTGCAAAATTGGATGCACCACTATTATATAATATGTATGGTGATGGGGTTCGTATAATATAAAATATATATATTTCGTTATTATTAAATTATAGTGCGGACAGCGAAACTAGATACTTGACGGTCACGCCCCTGGCGGCCGTTTTTTATCATGGGTACGAAGAATGCGAGATTTAAAATTTTGTTAAATTATATTATATTAACGATATATTTGCAATGTATACATTATTATAATATACGTTTCTCGCGTTCAAAATATTATTCATTTCAAACTCGGTTCTAACTTCTAACCGTATAATATTATCATTGTACTCGTATTTCAATCGAATTCGAAATTATAATATTATGGAACAAAATTCGTTCTGCCCTCTCTCGATCGACGCTTCGGTGGTGCACTGCGGATTTCCAATAACCGTGACAAATTTTATATAATTAATACATAATATATATATTATATTTATGGTTATATTATATAGGCGGACGTTTTCCGCGTGCGCAAAAACAATGGACGAAATAAATATTATCAAAAAAAAAAAAATTTTATATATATATAATATAAAGTAATAAATAATTGTGAAATAAAATCTATCTACTTACGTATAAAAACTAAGTATGAAAATTTGCACGACGAAAACTCAAATCTACTGGTCCGTCACGATCGACGACTGCAGTTCGGCGAGAAGTATCCAATTATTATTATGATTATTATTTTTATTTCGTAATTTTATTATTGTTATATCATCATTGCACGGCCATTGCATATTGTGATAAAACGACAAATTGGATTTTTTTTTTTTTCGTTATTATAATATTATTATTTCATTTCTCAATATATAGTCAATAATTTATTATACACGTCCTTTCGGAAATTTAAAATTTTCTTTAAAAAAATTTCCATAATACGCATACGGAAGAAATAAATATTCGTTCTGTTTCACCGAAACATAATATATTATATAACAGGGGTGGCCACAACGAGGCTCTTAAATTAGTTTTGTACGGTTCTTGTACGTTGTACCCAAATTTAGGACTAAAATTAATAAATATAAAATTCTGAAACGTTAAATTATAGAGTTTTTATTGCCGTCGGTTTCGTTAGCATTTTTACATTATTAGGTATAGATTGACACGGCGGCGGCGGTGATTTTAATATGTATAGCCAAAAATAGTCGCTGTGATGTGTTCCGAAAAAATAAATGTTCCTTGATTTGATTTAAAATGAAAAATGTGTCTTGATTTTATAAACATGGCTTAAAATTTTCTTAAAAAAATTTCCATAATACGAGTACATAATTTTCTATTTTTCATCAAAACCACGTTTGTTTCACAAAACGTTAAATCTACAATCATCGGTAACCACTAACCGTCCATAATGCCTTAACCTTAACGTAAAAATCTAATTCCGATTATTTATACGAGCAAAACAAACATTCTTTGATAGATTTTCCTGCTGCAGACCATTGTTCCGTTTGCTTATACATAATATATCTCTTTATGCAATATTAATATTATACGAGTTTGCAAATCCTTCGAAATTATTACGACAATACAATTATATTATTAATATTTTGAATATTATTAGGTATATGTTCTTAAATTATTTTAGTTAATTTTTTTTTCTTCTTTTCGAAACCGACCACAATATTCTATTCGACGTTCGTCAATCTGATTTATATATTACATTATTATCTGTACAGTGTATTATCGTGTTAAAACTTATAACAATAGGTATATACTCTGGCGCACAGTACTATAAAAATATTATAATACACAATATGCTAATAATCGACTTAACCCTCGTATCCTTTTATTTTTAATATTGTTTCGCGACAATTCCTATAATAGTGTCCTACGAAATTCGTGTAAAATATTAATAATAATGAAAATAATATAATGGATTAAAAATAATAATTATATTAATCGTATCCATTTAACGTTTTAATATTCGAGCACGGGGTTACGCGTGTATCACGGTATAACTCTATATATTATAAGCTATCGTTTATAGGTTATAGTAACAGTTGTTATAATAATTTTACTTATAATCTCCCTCATTTTACAAAAGATATTATAAAAATAATTAGCAGAGTTCCATGTAGGTACCTATTACACAGGTAATAAATGGTACCTAGGTATATTCTCTATGATAGAAATAAATAAATAATAATATATTATGATATACATTATTACAGTTTCGTACATAACATGATATTATTATAATGACTTGTAGCACGACCGTACGATTAAAATATTATATTTTATAATAACGTGGTCGTGTAACGTGAACAATATTAAAATTATTACAACAATGCGTATATTTTGATAAAATTAATACACTCGGCGTATAACGCGGAAATAGAAGTCAGAAGATATGCAAATATCCGTTTCGGTATTACATAAAACGATTAGCGTGTATCCGTGTCCTATACGATTACTTCTCGCGTGTTGTTTTACGTTATTCGTACCCGCGATCATTACCATTTTAAAATAATAATAATAATAAAAATAATAATAATAATAATAATAATAATAATAATATTATGACGTACGCCTTACGGGTATTATAATAAACCATGGACGCTTTTTAATAACATGATTTAACATCACTTATACACCTAACAGACCGCGCGAACGGTATCACACGAAACGGATTCACCGGGCCGCGGTAAAGTCGTGGAACAAAAAATAATAATAATGATAAACGCGCGCGAACGCCGGAAACGCGCTATTATCGCGCATTTGAAATCGTCATTTTAAGTGTTTTGGTGCTCGCGTTTCGAAAAATGACACAACACGATATTCTTTAAAATAATAATAAAAGAAAAAAAAATGCAAGCAGTATAATATAATACCTACAAATACAATAGTGCGGTATATAGCATAATTTATTATTATAATGTAACGTACCTATTTTATAATACGTAGATAACGAACAATTATTTACAATCCGGTTAGTTATTCTTATTACACCCGCCCCCGTGCGACGAGCACGTTATATTATAATATAAGTAAATATACGCATTTACGTTTTTAGAAAATAATAATAATAATAATAATAATAATAATAATAATAATTATAATATATTATTATTATGATATTATACTTGTCCATTGTTTTTTTATTTTCGTTTCGACGTTGTTTTATCATTTACTTCCTCTTCGGTATATATTATTATTTATAAATTTATATAATATATTATGATATACATATTATAATATTATTATAATAATGTATGTTGCGCGCGCGGAGCCAATTTGCATATTATGAACACAATATGGCCATTAACGGGCCGCCGGTTCTATATACACACACAACTAGATTATATTGTTATTATTAATATACACCTAGACGAGCGACAAGTCATTTGTTCGATTAAATTAAAATATACACGAAAATGTACAACAATCGTTTTGCACATTTCTGCCACTATATATTTTATGATTATATTATTATAATTTATATAGGTTAAAAAGTAATATAATATTATATTACATCCTTTAAAACGCGTTTCGTTACGCGCAGGTTATTGTGATCGATTCCATTATACGGCGATATTAATACGTATTATTATCCTACATAGGTACCATTATCTACGTACCAGTAACCAGTCTGTTCTATTATTATTAACCATGTTTTAGGACGATATTCAACTATTAACAATAATATATTTAGAAATATATACGAAATACGAAAGGCTATAGTACCTATAAATATACATAGTTTTCCGTATTTAAGTAAACGCCAAACTTATAATGTTTCTACCCTATTCCACGCGGAGCGGGTAGACTTACACATTTCATATTATTACTTTTTAAAAATATTGAATTTCTATACAATGTTTTTCACAATAAATTTTCTAAACTTTTTAACATGTACCTATACCTCCTATATATTATCGTATTACTGTACATTATTATAATAATTGGAACCAATCGAGTTTAAAATGTAATAATTTAGATTGTTATTATACCTACATCGTAAAGCCGACTATTATAAAATTCGGATTATAAAAATGGCGATATCATTTTTTTAAAATCAACGATTAATCCCGTACTTATACCGTGTTTTTTTATATTCTCTCAATAATAATATTATATGGTATATAATCGTATACTGCTAGAGTCTAGAAGAACAAGGACACGCACTAGATATAATAACCACCCGTTTTTAGAGTATAATAAATAAAATTAATTTTAACAATAATTATATTTTTATAACTACGCCCAACCCGATATCTTTTGTTTTTATACATTATAAAAATTTGTTATCATCGTTAATAATAATTGTCATATTTTTATAGACCTTTATTATTATTATTATTGTTATTGTCGTCGTTATGGCTTACCAGTTATATACCTGGTTAAATTTAAGTATATAATATTATACCGTATATAATATATATATATATATATATATAGGTACCTATATGATTTTTACACACAGATGTCGAATAAGGACAAAAACTATAAAACGGTTCAAACAGTCGTATATTATTTTAATTTACGACGAGTAGGTATATATAATAATAGCATCATCCATGTTGTTTTTATTCACATTTTTTTTTTCACATCGTTCGTCGCATGTTATAAGTTATTATAACGATTATTGCTAAATAAATAATATTATATAATTGAACTGCGTTTGTACGTTATATATATATATATATTTATTATTGAAATTCCGTTCAAAATCAATTATAAATTCTGTAGATGTAACCGAAGTAAGGTCGACGTATTTATTGCAGATTGTGTTTTTAATACAATATAACAAAACAATATAAACCTTATACTATCCGACATTATATTT
This sequence comes from Tetraneura akinire, assembly GCA_021307375.1. Taxonomy (NCBI): domain Eukaryota; kingdom Metazoa; phylum Arthropoda; class Insecta; order Hemiptera; family Aphididae; genus Tetraneura; species Tetraneura akinire. The sequence continues at coordinate 2,642,739 of JAIUCT010000029.1, forward strand.
TTATACAATATAATAATAATAATAATAATAATAATAATAATAAAAATAAAAGAAACGTACACTTTTTACTTACATGGCTCGAGTTTGAATGGCGAGTTTGGAGTTTAAATAACCATCCCCAAAATATTATTTGTATTATTCATACATTCGGTCTACATATAAATTATGATAATATAATATAGTATACTACATGCTAAATATTTTATAATTAATATATTATGGTTATTATATATATGGTTAATTGGTGAAATAAATATATTACGTTACGAACGGTATACATTTTTATTCTTTGGAAAATCATCTTCGATCGAGGATATAATAAAATTTACACGGATAGGTCCGGATACGGCTTATCAATGAAGAGTGTTTAGTGAATATTATATAATATTATAGTGATAACGAGTCGAGAACGCGTTTGTTCGCGTTACATAAAATATTGTAATTGGTCATTAGTATAGCCAGTGTGTACACGCATAAAAAATATAAATAAAAAATAAATTGTAAAGGAAAAAGTAATTTGACCGATTCGTTTTGTGTTTTTTAAAACTACGAAATTAATTCTAGATGCTATATCCGTTTTCATGACGAATAAAAGTCGAAATATTATTAAAAATATCCCGATTACAAAACGTGCAGGTGTTTTTTTTTTTTTTTTTTTTTTTTGTAATAAATTGTAAACGTTTATTAACGCGGCGTGTACCTAACAATACAGAGTTTTTACAATATAACATGAGATATTTAGATATGTTATATTATCCTACACGTGATTTTTAGTATTTTACAAAATTCGTACATCGAATATAATATGAATATCTTATAAATATGTATAAATTATTATACGGCCTCAACTTGTTATCAGTTCGCGGGCTTCAAAGCGTGACGTCCTAGGTACTACAGGTGCATTGTATAAATATCAAGGATATATTATATATATCCAAATATTTATCCTCCGCGGTTTCCATGCAATATCGTATATTATTGCCGCTACTATATTATAATATGTATTATTATTATTATTATTACAGCTCTTCATTCTTGTCTTTAAAATTCAATAACATACGATCGCGTACTTTATATATAATAATAATAATAATAATACGGCTATTTACTCGGTTCGTATTATTTGTAATAATATAACGTGCCGGTTCGGCGTGTATAAATCGCGACGCGACAATCGCGGAAAAAATTTAAATAAACGAGTAAACGACTGATGTATGATATAATAAATAAATCGTCGTCAACTGTATTGTGGCGCGGCGGCGGCGTATAATATTATAATATTATATTATTATGCTCGTATATTATTATAATCGTATTTCTTGTGTACTACGTCGACACGACCGCGACGAGACGGACGGCCGCGACGACGACCGCGACGCTCGTCGTTATTCATATTGCCGCCGAGCACAAACGAGAGATATAAACACGGGCGGGCGCGCGACGCGTTATTAAAATAATTATTTTTCATTCGTCGTGCAACACTGTATTATAATATATTATAATATTATAATATTAGCTCGCACGTATAAATAATATACGACGACTAACATTTCTATTTATAAATATTGTATTTTGATTCGGACGTTAATTAGTTACGAAGTTAATCATTTCACGTTCGTATAATCACTATATACATTATTTTTGTAGTATAATATTATACAAATCCGTTTTGGCCATACATAACGTTAAATTATTTTAAATTTACATATTTTGTTACCTGTTTCTTATTATATTAGGCATAATATTTAATTAATTCTGATGTCTATTGCGAATTTGACTTCGCGTCTCTACGCGTCCAAGTTGTTCTTACGATAGTCTTAATGACCTCACGTCATCGTCATCGTCAGTTCGTCACCAAATTTGTTATCAAAGTTCAATTTCCCAAAGTGATTATATAATAATATATTATTATAGAGTCCGTGGCGGGATAGCGGAACGTCTGTGATAATACTGCAATAAATTAACATAATATTCAAATCATGTGTAACAAGTATAGTAACTTAACGTAAATAATTATTATTACCTACTAGTATTGTTTAATAATTAATATAATATTATATTAAACTCATTAAAATCGTTGAACTAAAGTGAAATATTTTCTCTACACGATCGGTAATTTTTTTTTTTTTAATATATTAATATAGGCCGTACTTAAATGTCCCATATCCGGTCCGTATTTTTTACAGTGTTGGCAAATTGTTGAAAAAAAAATGAATAATATTATGTTATTGTACGCCGCAGTGCCGTAGATGTTTAATTTTTCGCATACACGATAATATTATACCGAGCGTTATATCATATTTTTTTTTATTACGATAATATTAGGGTATATCATACTTCTTTTTTCAAACAATTGAATTATTTATACGAAAACGGTCGCGTACAATTTTTACTTTCGCAGTGCGGGCCCGCCGCAGAGAAAACAATGCCCATTACCACCCGCACGGCAATTAATAATGGCGCGTTTCGAATTCACGGTTCGCGAGTGACGCGTCTATTGTTCTAATATATCGCGAAAAACTAAAATAATAATAATAATAAACGACAAATTAATAACACCTACACGTATTATTATTAGATATCAATTAAATCTAAGTACGAGCATCGTACATTAAAAAATAATAAATTTCTGTGGAGTTCGAATAAACGAATCGTTTGATGTTATTATATGCATTATACAAGGACAAAATTATATACCTATTTTGCGGTTACGTCTTACGTGAACAGTGTACTAGAAAAATGATAGAAAAAAAAGTTTAAAGGAGTTTGTCGATTACGTGCCGTTCGAGTGTCGCTATTATATTGTATTATATACAGGGTGATGCGTGGATCGGGTTTAAAAACGATGTGTATCGCCCTGTATTTACACACACGTAACACCACGTACAAAACGCGAGTTCCTCCGAGTATTATTTTTTTTTTCTAGTTTTTCTCATTTTCGCGTATTTTATTTTCACCAAAACGTTTCGGTTAAAACCTCGAAAAGTAACGACTCGTCGACGAAAGAGAGAGAGAGAGAGAGAGTGAACGAGCGTACTTCGGTGGACGGATACGAAATAACGGTATAGGAAAAGAGAAAGAAGATAATATCTTTTAGGATATTATAATATATATATATCTACCTATTTTACACGGCGTGACTCTTATTTATATTGTGTTTATTTATTTGTTCGGTTTTTTTTTTGTTTTTTTATTATTATTCCGCGCCGTTTCCGGAATTAATTTTAAATATTTTACAACGGCGCGGGCGCGAAAATATGTATAAAAAAAAAAAATAATAATAATAAATAAATATAATATAAATAAACGAAATAAACGCGAGAACGCGATACGCCCCGAGACTTGGCGTTTATTATTCGCGGGAGATATAACATCGCATTTGAATAAATAGGCGGCGTTTCGACCCCCCGCCGGTGAACGATATTCTCATTTTTATTTTTATTTTTTAACGTTCCGCAGAATATTTCGAATTTATAATAAAATAATAAAACGGCTATTTCTGTTTGTCGTTTTTTTTTCTACCCTCTCTCCCAAAACGCGTTTTTCGTAATAATATTAGACATTTATTATATTATTTATTATAATATCATCATTGTATACGTTATACCGGAAATGTGAATGATTCAGGCATTACGCAAAATGCCGTACGACTGTAGGCGATTTAAAAATCAATTAATTTTTTTAAATATTTTTAGGCCTAGACCCCAACACCATTTTAAATAAAGTACAAAATAAAAAATTTGTTACGCATTCTTATACGTGAATATTAAATAGTATTATAATATTATTAACTGTACTTAATTCTTGAATCGTGCGATCATGCCATCATGTCCCATATGCAGTGGTGTATCTACGGGGGTTGTCCAAGGGTACTGGACCCCCCACCAGAATCACTGTAGTGATCCTTATTTTTTATATTATATTATATATTAATATTTTTATTATTTTAGTAAATTTATTGATTATTATATAAGGGAAAAATTTTGGATCCCCTCAGAATTTTGTTCAAAATTTGCCGCAGCCTATATATGACATAAGCATGCAATACATTATACATCATCAATTATCATATATAATTAAATCTTTGTTATCGATACACAATAATAGTAAAATATTGTCATACTTTTACTGAAAATATGCACATTTTCGTATATTGAACCACTAGCACATTTCAATAATTGTAAATCTCGGGTGCTTTTTTTATTTCTTTTCTTCAACTTTTTTACGCATTTTAACCATTTTATATTTTAATAATATGAATAATTTGTCCGTTAAAAACAACATATATATTTTAATATATATTTTCCATACTTTTGCGACTTTTCATTAATTCTTCACGAAATTTAGTTTTAGTCCATTATTGGAAATAGTTATTAATTTAAAATATACGTTTCACTGCACACTATAATAATTGTTAAGATCTAAAATGTTAAAATAGAAAAGGTTTTATCACATACAATCATCAGTTTTTGTGAAATTACACTTCTATAAATCAATAATCGTGATTTATGATTACTTGATAATTGACAATATTATATAAAAGATATAGAGAAAACGTGAATCCCAGAACACATATTATCAATAGTTATTTTTACATTACCTAATTTGTGTTGGTCATTTTTCATCATATACCTAGTTAATACGATTATTATATACATTCCCTGATCATTTTTAGCATTATACATAATATTGCCTAGGTATTATTTTATATGTTATATATTAGGATAAAACTTTAAAAGTAGATATATAATATTATTATTCTTATTTCGTATACGATAACCTACGATCAGAAGTAGGTATATGATGAAAAATTTGAATAAATATAGTTAAAAAGTTTATATAATAACCAAATGAATATTCAAATACAGAAATTAAATTTTTATTTTCATTATAATGCGACGATATTTTAAGAACCTCGGAATTCAATTTTATATAGGTTACTTTAATACACGACTCGCTCGTTTTGAAATTTACTTATAACTATATAAATACGTATAATATAATATATAATATGTATTCCGATATTACGTTGCATTTGATATCGAAGAAACGAGAGAATATTTTAAAAATTCATGTGGTACATCTGTTATAGCTTATAGCGAATTTATTACGTATATTATTCCCGTACGGCGGTAGGCGTGTAATATAATAAATATAATAATAACGTGCTATACATAATTCGTATATCATAAAACTCAATAATTCAATAACGTTCCAGAAAAAGGGTTAAATCGTGTGAATATACACATAGAATATAATAATATATATTATACATTTTCACCGGACATGTGGGCGCATATTGAACTACCGCTGTTTTTACTCCGTATATTATACGTTTATATAATAATAATAATAATAATAATAATATACGCATATATAGAGCGACATAAAACGGTATATACATTTTTACGTTATTTGTATATATTATATTCTCTTTGGGTCAAGCGGGATATTATAATAAATAATAATAATTTATACTCTTTGGGCTGACATCCATATATCGTATACAATGATATACATATTATATTATTGTGTAAGAGACATATCTGTATATATAATATCATATAATAATCGTATAATAACGAGCGTTCTATATTTTATACACCCTTTTCTTGCGCATATTTATTATACGTATATATTTATATTATTATATAATATGATAATAATGTAAGTATATTATTGTATATATAATATACTAAAAGAACATTTTTATATTTATTACGCAATATCATACGCGCGTATAATGGATTTTGACGCGAGATATTCTCCTGCTGAGTGACTGGTTAGGATAGGTTAGGTTCGGTTATTGATCATTGACAATTTTACGGTCTTTCTGTGTATATATGTTATTTATTGGATCGGCATGCCGATATGCATATGCATATGCGATGAGACCTTGAGAAATACACATAATAACTATATAATATTATATTATAATATAACGTACATCATAATAAATATATATATATGTGTATGTGTGTGTGTGTATATTGTTATAATAATATTATAAATGTATATGTATGCGTGAACCTTAAATGTGTTATCCTTATACTCATATAATATTCGCCGGTGGTGATCTCATCGAATAGTCCTTTTTCAAACACAAAAATGAAAAATAATAATAACAAACTTTGTCGGTTTTATTCTTTACAGCCCGACGACGTGGCGTCGAATATATACCAAAAATGTATACTCCTGTACAATATATTATAACATTACCCTGGTCGTAGTACATATCATATCATATTAGATATACGAGTGGGGGTCACTTATTTAGTGGCGCGTTATTTAAAAATGTCTAAATAAACAGAATATATATATATTTCGTTCGCGTTTAATAATAAAATATTATTGTTTCGAATTGTATTTTAATATAATATATATTATATTATAGGGACGCGTGTGCTTTTGGGGTGGCAGAACTGGAAAATAATATAAAAACAATTAAAACGAAATATTATATTATTTCGTGATGTATAAAAGTAAAACTTGTATAAAAGGTAAAGATATAAACGTAAATTACGAGCAAACAGACTGTCCGTTACATAATTCATAAAATATAATAAATTAATAATATAAAGCGTATATCCATTACCGATAGTGTATTCGGGTTGAAAACAGAAAAAAAAATAGTACATTAATAATCGTTATATTACATTATATATAGGTATACGCGTCGTTTTTAAAACGGGAAACATCAGTAATCAGTTTCATATACCAAACAGTAATAACCATAACCGGGGTATAACGCGTCGACGTTATCGTGACCGCATCGTATATTATTGTATATTATGTTATAACGCAGAGAGCAATAAAAATTTGGAAGAAAAAAAATATGGTCTTTATAACCGATATCGTATTATAACGTGTATATATTATATTGTTTTATACATCCTGTGAACTCGTCGTGGGATCGGACTTACGTTATGTATACGCGTATTATAATAACTCATCATAACACCATAAATATAATACGCATATTATTCGGATTGTTTGGATCTTCGGTTTATTTCTTTCCGCGGTTTATTCCAATTCCCAAATACTATTTATATAATACGTAATAATAATAATTATACATAATATCGAATCCGTGAGAATTTCACCAAGCCAAAACGGGGTTATATTGTTGTTATTGTTATTATTATTATTAGGTATTATTGTATATAATAATATAGTCGCGGGTTTATTCAAACGAACGAAATTTTGTTTATTTTTGACCCTCCGTGAAATTATATTACATAATATATATATATATATATATATTGTATTTATTTATTATCATTTTTTTAGACCCTGTGAAAACAGTTAATCTTATACGTACAATTTTACAACAAATCGTTTACGGATATGTATATTATAACATAATAATAACGACGGTCCATACGTATATACGGTATCCATATACAGAATCCCGGGATATATCGTATACACACGTATTGTATACAATATTATAACTGTAAACGGTACCATATTTGTTGACCGTATTTTATTTATTATTTTATATATTATATTTTTTTCGTAATAATAATAATAATAATAATAATAATAATAATAATAATAATAATAATAATAATAATAATAATAATAATAACAACACATATTATCATGTATGCTCGTTCATTATATTAATACCGCGAGTTGAACAACGTCAAAATAATAATGATAATAATAAATAGTAGGTACCTAATAAACGATATACCAAAACGAAACTCGTCCCGGCGACTTCGCGCGTAAGTCCGTATAAGGGTGTCGTCTTCGTCGTCGTCATATTATTATTATTATTATTATTACTGTGAGGAACGTGTCATCGGACACACGATGACGCGAAACGCATTTCCAGATATTATTATATACGCGTATAATATAATAAGAATAACAGCGAAAAGAAATACAAGGCGTTTGTATTTTGTAATCGATAAAAAAAAAGTAACACCGGTATATTATATAAGTGCGGTAACGCGCGGTTATTACCGCAGTGTTCGTATAGTATTATGACTTATCTGTATATATATATATCGTAATATTATTTAATATTTATATTATGATATACGCGTCTCAAACGGGAAAATGCAAACCGTGGTCAATTAAAAAACGCGCGTAACCTTCCAATAGACGCAATATCATTTTAATCATTAAATATATAATTATAGATAAAAATTCAAAGCTTCGAGCTCAACACTGTGTACCTATATATTAACACTACGTATAGTCGTTTTAAATATTTTATTTAAAAAATTGGTTTCAGACATAATATTACAATATATACGAGTATATATTATGTTATAATATATTCGTACTTGGATATAATATAATTATATTATTATGTTTTTTTTTATTTTTGTTTGTTTATTTTTTTGTTGAACGAACAAGTGATGCTTATTTTATATACCTATACCTATAATACGCGTATATACTTAACCCAAATAATCTCTATACTTATATATATATATATATATATATTAATACTCGTCGGGGGTGTGAGAGTGGAGGACAGCATCGTATATACGAGTATATGTATTATATTAACGAGCTCGCGTCGTCTTCGCCGGCTTGAAATCGATAAAACGTATAAATTCGTAATTTCATTAGGAAATGGATTTCTTCCGCGGTGGTCTTTTCTGAGCAACCGCGGTATAATCGCATATAATATATACCAATAATATTATACCTATATAATAATTTATATATTATTATTATTACGCGCGCAATATCATTGCATTATTGAAACCCGTGCGTATGTATACGCATTTATCTCACGGAAAAACGGTTAAAGGGATTCTCCAGCGCCGCATTTATAATAATAACGATAATGCGTATTTCACATAATATATAGAAGCCGTTTATAACGTCGTCCGAGGGATGTTGCGGCGTATACTCGCGTGAAAAAATAAACGCTTGTTTTGACCGAAATTTGTCTTAACGACCGATAATTTCTTGATGTTTCGTATCGCCGTATTGTATAGGTATAGGTATAATATATTATATTATGTACGTGCGCGATGGATGCGATGTTATAAGAAATGCATTATATTATTGTATACCGCGGTATATATATTATATATTTATATTATAAGTTTATATAGGTACACGCCGCGAGTGTTTGGAATACCACTCGTGCGGTTACCGCTCTATACCACCCTTCTGGTTCCGTCGACGTTATCGCACGGACGACAACCGCGTGTTTCATATTATAATATAATATGTTGCCGTGCGTGCGCTTGTATATAAATATAATATAATATAATATTATTATTATTATAATATATAGCTGTCATTGCGGTTTCCCGTAATTGGAATAAACACTATAACTTGCCGGTATATCGTATAAACTTACACCTAAATTTTGGACCGCGTCACGCGATCATCGTCGCTGAATTTTCATCATACATATACGAATATATATACATAATATGATAATATTAACTATATATTAAGGTAGGTGTTGATGATTATATTATGTTTTAACGCGATTTAATCATTTCTGGGTTGTTGCGGGATATACCCGTAATACGCGTTTATAAAAATTATTGGTTTTAGGGGGTTTTTTTTTTTAATTTTTTCTTCTTCCATGGAGATAAGACATTTGTCTTTCTATATAGTTATTACAGTAATATAAATATTATATTAATTTGAAACGGAAGACACGATAATAATATTATCATAATATTAGGTAATATATTTAGTCGTCATCCTTATCAATAATAAAATAATTATAATATGTTGTGCGAACGAGTTGAGTTGCAGCCGCCCACCCGTATATATATATATATATATAAATATAATTGTTAGCCCGTTCATAAAATAATAACAAGTTATTATTTTATTATGTGTTTTGGCATAACGGATAATAATAGAATAATTCGGTTTCGTGCCATATTCATGAATAATCGTAATAATAATAATAATAATAATAATAATAATAATAATAAAGAATATATGCATCGATACGACGGCAGATGGCTGAGGGTTGAACTCAAATATAATGTCCTATACGCAGCCAAAGGTACTTTTTTTTTTTAAAAAAAAAAAGATAATACAGGAATGTACAAATTATACGTAAAAAACAGAGAAACAGTTGGTAATTTCGACTGAATCATCGTTTTTATAAAACATGGAAAATCGCAGGATCGTAATATATACTCGTATAATCGGATTAAATAAATATTATTAACTTCTTCGTTGAGACAATTCTCGAATTTCATTTATAATTGCCATTCGTATGGACAAAACAAAATGTTATCGTACTGACGTAAGACGATAACAAACAATACATAAATGTAAAAAATGAAGACATACCGCGTATAATAGAAACAACAGACAAATGAAATCCCGATTTGTGTAATACAATATCGTCGTTGTAAACTCCTAATTTTTTTAATTTTTAAATCGTTACTTTTCTTATTCGTTTCCGTGGTAGTTTTTAACGCATTATATTTTAATAAAAAAATAATAATTCATAATTTAATGGAAATATAAATGATTTAAAAAAAAAATAAAACATAATATAGTGCTCTATAATAATATATTAATATTATTATCATTATTTCGTTTCTATAATTTTTCTCTCTACTCTTGATAATAATAATATAATATATTTTATATGCGCGAACATGTCCGTTAGGTATTATTATTATATTATATATCCGATAAACGACCGAAAACCCGTGATTATAATGATAATGATAATAATAATGATAATAATAATAATAATATACACGTCGCGACAACATCTGCCGCGTTTTATAACGTCCGCCGCGGATTTTTGATGAATTGTTTTATTATATTATTTTAGCAGCTTGACCGCTGGCTCGCATTGTGCGCATGCGGTCGTTTATTACTCCTTATATATATATACGTTTGCGCACAATAAATTTACAGTTTTAACGTCGATTTCGCCCACGCACCGGTCGACGGTGACAATAATAATAATAATAATAATATCATCCCGTTCGGTTCCTATTGTCGAGAGCGATCGGAACGCGTGTCCGGCCGACCGTCCGACAGACCGACCGACACCCCCGCGAATTCAATGAATTTGAACGGGTATGAGGGGGGATGGGGACACTTTTGTCCGGAAATTTTTATATTTCTCGTTTTATTTCCAAAAACAGGAGGATATAATATATAAAATATATTAATAATAATAATAATAATGATAATAATAATGATAATAATAATGATAATAATAATAACGCCGTGTGCGCTCGCACATCGTATTTCACGGGGGTGTGACGACTCGCGTAATATTATTTTACAATGCTGTATATAATAATATAATATAAATTATATATACCGGATACGATAGAAATTTTTCACGAGTTCCGGTCTTTAAACGTTGTTTCCGCTGCTTTTTTTTCGGATATAATAATATTATAATATAATAACAACCACCCTCCTATAATAGTATAATCTATAATATATTATATAGATAATAATAAAAATCTGTATCCAAAATTTTATAATACTCGTATATATTATTGTTTGAGGTTTGTTTTATATTATTATTTTTCAATTATATAGAAATTATATCGAAATTACGTATACGAATATATATAATGATATTCTTATATAGTGACGCGAGGGTTGGAGTTGCAGAAATGGCGAACAAAAATATGCAGTATTATTTTTTTAAATGTGTTATACGAAGTGTGTAAGGAGTGACCAAACTTTGTAATATAGTTTGTGATCCACTGTTTGGGCCGTTCTTGCTATATAAACCTTTTTTTTTTTTTTTTTAAGTTGGGCGGAAAAATAATCTCCGACGTATTTTTTCAATATTTTTGACGGAGTCGAAAAACTATTTTAATTTCAATCCTATATTATTATATTTATAATACCTATATATATTGTGGACGGGAAATAACGACGCGATCTAAAATAAATATTTACACCATATATACACATATATACACGCACGAAACAAGATATTATTATTATGATATTGTAACATAATCAATTTATCTCGTGTACGGACGATTAAAAACAGATCTTATACGATATATTGCACACAAGTTATTTTATATACGTATAATATGATTTCGTCTGCTCCATAAACGTATATATAATAATATAATGTAAATATTTTATTTGTAAGTATACATATTACATTATTACGTTTTTATAACGCCGTGTTATATGAGTATAGTAGTTCGCATATAAAAAGTTTTATGCATTTTTCGAAACGAAATAATTTTAATCATATTATTGTTTACGGTTCGGAGTGATTATAATATTATATGCATTATTATTAATTTTATTTTAATATGTTTCATTTTACTTTTTTTTTTTTAATTGCAATTAAATTTTGTGTGTATTATAAATTATAATATAATATTAATATAGGTATATAAGTACGCCCAGACCAAGTTTAATGGGTAGAAAATTAATTTATATGTCTAAAACTATACACAAATATTAAATTACTATAGAGTTAGTGTATATAAGTATATCAACATCTATATTAAATAGTTGATAATATAATAATTTATGTTTACGTCCCTTTGAAAACCATAATTCGGTTCTCTATGATTCTCTATGATTCTAGGTCATGATCCTTACACGAAAAAATATAATATAAGTAACAATAATATGACCTACATATACGAGTATATTGAATATCATATATACATTATTGATATAATACTATATAATATTATTATATTATCATATTTTTTGTTGTGCATAAATAGTTCATCCGCGAGACAGTTTAACGAGTACTGTGGTGTGTGTTTGTGTCCCTGTTACAATACATATGTAATATATTATATATGTACATTGTATTCATCGATTGTGCGTGTGTACCGTATACATAATATAGTCAAGGACCCTAATTTGGGACTCTTTAAGAGAACTGACACGTGCGGCAGATGTTGTACGTGTATTTACAGAAACGCGTGCGGATCGAATAATATTTCGACTGAGATATCATGTGTACTCGTTACTCGTATATAATATTGTAATATATTATATTGTATTGTATGCATAAATACGTGTGATGTACATATATAAGTAATATTGGCAAGGAAACTGCGTGTTATCAATGAACAGACGTGCAGATGATAATAAATATGTTTTTATTTATTTTACACGCGATATCACGTTCAATCCTAAAAAATTTTAATATATGCTTTAACTATAATATAATATATACGTATTTTTATATTTTGTGAACAGATATTTTAATAAAGAACAATTATTTTACATATTATATATAAATTATTATAATAAAAATAATATATACGTAGATTTACATCGAGTAGGTATATTGGTATATATCACTGTATTTTCGCACCCCTGCACAAAATTCAAATTCGACACCAACGTATTAATTCGGAAACGCACATAAATTTTATAAAAAAAAAAGTATAAAATATGATGTAAAGTATATACGTAGTAAATTTCTATTTTATATTTGTCTATAAAAATTATTAGTGAGATTTTTTCGATCAATTTAAAATTATCTTTCATTCGAGGGAACCCGGATAAAATATAGTAAAAGTAATATATTATACTGTCAAATAATATTATATTTATTCAAATTCACTGTTCTTCCAGTTAATTTTATATAGACTCCTTTCTACAATTTTTTTTTTTAAGGGCAATTTTGTTGAACCGATGTCGTGATAGCAATAATAAAACGCTTTTGCATTCATATTTATTAGTTTTTCATCTATAATTTTTAGGCTTTAAGTCATTCGTATAATATTTAATATCATATTATATAGTCTTATTCTATACAAATAATATATTATATACGTACTTGATTATCTCGATTTTTTTATATATTCTATTAAATTTTCCGTGCGTGCATACATCATAATAATTATTTAAATTTCTGTGCGTTGTTCTTCCTCTTCTCTGATAAAGTTATACCTATAATATTATAATAAACACTCTCGTTATATCTGCGATATCGTAATAATTATTTCCATTATTTATTGAAGTGATACTCGTTGATCGTTATATAATAGATATTATATTTTAATACGAGTTTTTTATACGTTTAGCGCGATGTACGCCAGTTATAATTTTACGTTATATTATAATGAAACGGTCGCGTAAAACATTCCCCTCTCTCCCACCCCCACCATACCAGCACTAGAATTCGTGTTGTGAATGAGATTGGAGCGGAAAAACGGAGGGGCGGGGAGGGGTTGAAAGAAAAAGATTAATTATACATATATAATATGTAAGTTTTAAATACTTCGTCGGCGAAACAAATTGCGTTATATAGTCTATATAGTTTGCCCGAGCCCGTTATACATATATATACATATTATATTATGTTGAACACGGTGCCAAGCGTTTTCTATATTTAAAGTTACAACCAAAATACATAAAACTAAACACACACCGGCAAGTCCTCTCTCATCGTCGATAATATAATATATTTATTTGCATATTATTATACACTATAATAATAACTGCACGAATTTCAATTTTGGACGACGTAATATAGTAGCAGTAGCCATGATTGTCAACTTGTTACTGATAAGCTTAACAACTAACTATCAATTTAGGAATTAATACGTTGAATGTTGAAAGTATATAATGTGTATAGAGTGTTACCCCAAAGTTTCAACAAAAAATATTCACCAGGCCAAAAAATATGGCAAAATGCAACTTACTTTTTGATTGCCCCTCGTATATATATATTATCCTCGAATATTTTAATATAATATTTCGTGTTCGGTCATCTTTTCCGCTATATTCGGTGATTTCTATATGAATAAATAATATATGATGCATATATAATTCATAATTATATATACCGAGCGCAAACACGTCGCTGCGAATTAAATTATCATAATATTAAATACAAATGACGTTGTTTTGAAAATTATATAAAATAATTTGATTATTTTGACGTTTATCGAATATACAGGACAGGGTGGGGCACTGAAACGGCCGATTTTCAAAGATAAATTATAAAATTAAATTAAAAAAACGAATAAAAATTCATTATTATTTAATATAATATTGAAGTACATATAACTATATTGCCATTTCTTTTTAAAAAATTATATCCTAAAGATGATGGCCAAGCCTCTTCTCAAGCACTCTTCTATCCTACTTCGTATATTTTCCGCACCACACGGTATATCATATCACTTCCAAAAGTGTACTGGCAATATTTTCTTTAATTTTGGTTTTTAATTCATCAATATTTCGATGCAATTTCTGTGCATAGACTTCACTACCCTCATAAAAAGAAGACGTATTTAGTGAGAATTCTTATTATCTTAAACTACTGTACTGAGAAAATTTATCTTTGAAAATCGGCCGTTTCAGTGCCCCCACCCTGTATGTATACAGGTTGGCAAAATATACTCGTAATATTTTACAGGTATTTTGGATATGATTTTTTATACAACTACAAAATATTATAATATAAATACGAGTTTTCCTATCAATATTAATTTTATTTATATAATTATAATATCTATATAAACAAAACACGACATACATAAAATTATATCTAATTATTATTTATATTTTTATAGGTATGCCTAATAATTCCCGAGAAAAATAGAAAATTTCATAAATTTCTTAATTAAATCTATTGTACCTAAATAGTATATACCTATACTTACTCGTAATAATAACAATAAGTATAATAACTATATATTTCTGACCTGTAGGGCTGGGAATTCGCGGTCGAGATTTAATAATATTTCTACACATATTATATCGATAACGTATTATTATATCGTTCGCGCGTTCGTCTGTAACGTTTTATTTATATATTATATTATATGCATATTATTATTTATTATATATATATATATTTATACACATCGTTCGCGCGTTATTATAATTGAATTTATCGGAAAACAATATAACACTCGCATTTCAGTTTTTTCTTATATAATAATATAAGTATATATATATTTTTTTTTTTAATCGCTAACAGAATGCATCGTCGTCGGCACCGCTTTCGTACACACACACACACACACACACACACAAACACACATATTATATATATATTTATATATGACGGTGTAGGTACATATTATTTATTTATTTCGCATATAAATAATTCTTTATAAAATATTGCGATTATAAGAAGAAATACATTCATTGCTTATATATATATATATATATATAATATAAGTATTTGTGTGTGTGTATGTGTGACATTATACCAACGTGTCGCGGCAACGGCGGCGGCGGCGGCGGCGGAATGGCTGTTAGTTTATGTTCATCGCAGGTGAAAAGGATAAACATTATATTACGAATAGAATAAAATATAATATATACGCGTGCGTGCTCACGCTCAAGGGCGAGTATATAGGAACACGTCTACCACAAGTTTAAAACATAAAGAAATCACACACGTTTTGTATTGTGCAGCCGTGGGATGTGAGGTGGGTACGGTGGCTGTACTGGAGAGGTGAGGGGAGTGTGAAAAAAAAAGACATTTTACATACATATATATATATATATATATACGAGCGTCTCCTTATTATAATAATTTATATTATTTTATAATTGTATAGATAGGTCGTAAATATATACCTGTATATTTATATATACGTATATATAATATTATAATATATCGATTCGCGGTTTGTTGCGGTTACCAAAAATAAATATATAGGTATAATAATTATATGTGTGTTTAAGAATTCGCGGTTTTTGAAATCAAGGAAAATATAATATTATATAGATACCGCTATAATCTGCTATTTTTAATTTAATATATCCTAAATATCCTTAAGAAATAATAAGGGTATCATTGTATACATACGTATATGCGAAGCGTTCAGTAGATGGTATGTGTCATATGTTATAACTTTTAAACGTTATATATTCGAACATTAACTGTATATAGTGTATATATAGGTATAGTACCTATGGGTTATCACAACAGTGTTGCTTTATATCGTATCGTTACGATAATTATACCGCGGTTACAAAAGTCCCATTTATATTATATCCAGGGATGGAACGAATCAAAGTTTAAATTATTTTGAATTTTACATATTGATATATAATTAATGGCAATATAATATATTTATTATCGTAAATAGGTACTATAATATATTATTATATTATAATAAATTATTTCATTTTTTTATAATATTCGACTATAATATAAATGAATCGATTTATCATGATTTCGCGCTATACAGACTATATAAATCTATAATATTATTATTATTATTTATTGCGTATATTTTTTTTTATGAGCGATCTCGTCCAAATTTCTATATAGACTTGGCACGCGTTGCAGATATCATGCATATTATCGCTAAACATAATGTAATATTATTGTTCGCGTAAAACGCGTCACAAATTGAACTTATTACCGTAAATCATATTTATTTTTACAACGAATAAAAATGGTTTATTTGTCATACTAAACGATATATTATAATATAATACTATTATTATCGTCCATGGAATTTTCGCAATAATTATATAATATATCATAATCATAATTATCTCTATATATTATAATAATTATATAATAAAACATAAACGACGAATATTTATTATGTAGCATATTATAGCAGGGAATCGACTCGTTTTATGGTTATTAAAATAATATATTATGAATCCAATCGAAAGTTTGGATTTTTCTTATATATTATTATCAACTCTTAAATTGGTCACTCTGTGATACTATAAGATCTAAGATTTACACTCCATGTAATATATATTAAAATAATAGATAATTGGTATATTTTCTCCTTATAATTATTAGAAATATTTATTGTATATAATTATTTATTTTTCGTAATACACTTGGGTTAGGTATGCCTTTATAATAATAATAATATTATTATAATATAAGTGCACGTATCAACATTTTATTGCCTATTGTGTGCTTATATATTCCGTAGTATAACTTATATATACCAATTGTAGCTATATGGTACATATAGGTATATAATATACTACATAGAATACGATGTCGTAGCAATTATTTTTAATTTATAATAATGCAAATATTCGATTGGAAAAATGTATAAAACGCGCTGTGTGTATGGGTATACGGTTATATATGGTATATATAACACGGTTATGTATTATATACCATGAATACTTATAGCTTTAAATAATAAATTATATCTAAACGTATTATAGGTAGGTATATCGCAGAAAAGTAATTACAATTAACCACATAATAAAATATAATATGAACTTTTATTAACTGCAGAAATGGTGTTTTATATTATTTGTTATTACTTATAATAAACGGTTATACTGTCTCATATAATATACGCAATTGAAAATATTCTTAATTATTTATTTTACATATTAGAGATATTCTTGATATAATAATATGATTTTAATATTATCATCCCTGCAATAAACGAATGAATTTCTTTTATTCTAATAGGTATATATTATTATATTCACTTCTGTTCGACGAGACACGTCCGTCGGCTTATAACAATGAGTATAATACCTATATATATATAAAAATTGTTTGGTATAGGTACAATATATTTTTATATACTATAATATTATTATTATACCATTACATATAAAATATAATATTATGTAGGTACCTATAAAATTGTATGCGCGTCTCGCGTGCTTGTGTATACAGAGTGATTGTAATATTGGATACAAAAAAAGGTGAGAATCATAAACTTTTTTAAAGTCATCTCTATTAATTTTTAAGTACATTACAATTTTCATCGCCCTGTATATAATATGAAATGTATCATATACGTATAATATATAATATAATATAGTATATATTATGTTATCATGATAGTGCCTATATATAGTATACAATATTATAATAAAAATGATAATAATAATAATGATGATAATATAATATTTATACGTAGGTGTAACACATGATATTATTTATAATATAATATCTATTATTGTATGCGTATTCGTCCAAATATATTTATTACTTTATGACATCAAAATATATTGGGTTATATTTTTATAATCCATAAAATATTATATTATATAAACTCCACAATTATTTTAGTATTTATATATACCTACATATTACACACGCATTTATTATATTATACTTATATATATAAATATATGTGTTATTATACCTAGGTATACTTATGCATGCCCGTTGCTGTCGTATACCGCCTATATACCGCGTTAACGAGCGACAACCGACATATATATATATTTATATTTAATATAAGCGTTTCGCATCACATCTGCCGATCTTCCATATGTCCGAGTGCCAATAATAGTTGTTGCCCCGTTGCACATATAAATATGTTTTTATTAAAATATTTAAAACGATATGATATTATGGGTTTATTATAATTTATATTAGGTATATATATTTTTCGGTCGTATAATATTTTATTAAAAATTTCTATATATAGGCGTGTTATGCATGTAATAATTATACCTACTTCAAGTTTTGAACAGCCATATAATATAACTATAATATATTAATGGTATTGAATGTACAAAATTATTCGTTTAACCATCGCTATATTATAATAATTTATAGACCAAATATAAAAAACATTCTGGATCGTACAAATATTATATTATATTTATATATAGTTATACCTATATATTATACGTACATAAATAATATTCGTTTAATCGAAATTAAATATTTTTGAATTTAAAATTTTAAATCATAGAGTATGATGTATATTATTTATTTTATTCTTTTAAAATATTTATTATAATTTATAGCTATAATATAATAATAATAAATACGTGTGATAATAAAATTTAAGATATATTATACATATATATTATATAGTTAATAATATAAAATAGGTATAAATATGGATTCACTTAAAGTAAAAAATAGAGCAGATAATATATATTATAATATAAAATGTTTTTTTAAATATATATAAAAATAAATATATGTCATTGATAAAGTAAAATGTACCTCTACATATTATTAAAAATATTGGTAATAATTTTTTGTCAACATATTGTATATTATACCTATATATATATGATTGTACGTTGAATAATTATACAATTTATAAAATTATACTATTTTGCCCTCCAGTTAAGTCGCAGAAGGGCTATTGCCCCCTTGCCTTCCCACAGTTACGTCGCAGCAGGTGAGTGATGTTGTTGGAGACGAAGAGATGTTAATAAGGGTTGATGCTGTATAGTATCGTATAAGTATAATATATTTATACATTACATATTTAGTGTTGTGTTTGATGTGTTAAGGGTGTTTACACCCCTTATAAAGTCCTTTGGAATCCTTTTATCGTATATAAAAAAAAGACTTGTAAAACTTTTTTATTAACAAATTAAAATCGTTTTATCCATTTTTAAAAACTCTATAACGTAGAGTCTATATTACATATAATATATATTATTCTTTCGTGATAAATACAGAAAACAATAAACGCGTATATCGTATAGTATTTATATAATATAATTATTAAGTTTATAATAATATATAAATATATAATATATGACTAAATGAAATAATGATTTTATTATATTTTAATACATTTGATATTGATATATTTGATTATGATATTATAATTTATAATCCATGTTCCTTTTTATATTCCTTATATATTATAAATAATAATAATAATAATACAAAATATAAGCTATTATAGATTATAATATATTATGATATGTATAATTATATATATATTAATATGTTTATAAAATTATATAATAACCAAGTTGAACTTTGAAGGTTACCTGGTATATGTTTATGCCTATACCTTCCTATATTACAATATAAATATATAATAACCAGTTTTGGTTCTATATTATTATATAATATATGTATATAATAAAGTCTATATTATAACCACAAACGCTCTATAGCTGACATGACATGAATATAATTTATTATATCAATTAGAATTATATGTATTTGTTAAATATGTAACTGTAATTAATGTCACATAATACTACTCGTATATAAACAATAATATAATATAATATTACCATTACGTATAATAAATATCTCTTATATTGTTAAATTTATTACCTATATATATTAATTTTGAAAACTTTGTAAATTATTTTATTTTATTCAATTGACGTCGTACATATATTTTTGTACATATCCTTATACTTATATCGTCATATAATCATGACAAACATTTATATGAAATAATATATAGGTACATACGTGCAATATGGACAGAGGCGTGCGACCCGAGACGATTTCAAATTGTATTTGATTTTTATTCTTTTTTTTTTTTTATTGTTTAACACACTATACACACATCATTATATTTTCACGTATTACACATATAATACTTATTATTGATATATTATTATATTATACTTTTTAGCTAAAATCACAATTATTCTGATAAAATAGGTAGTTTTATAATATTTTATATACTTAATATACAATATTACAAGAAAATAATTTATATTTTTAAATATCATATAGGCGTAGTATTATATTATATATCGTTAACAAAAATAAAATAAAATTTGGCTGTTTTTGATAACATTATCATAAGTAGATTATATTAATAATATTATATAGGTATATAAAACGCGGTTATATGTATAACGCGTTATATATTTTATGGTTTATGTGCGCGGGCGGACCGAGCGAAAATCGTTGAAACGACGGCGGCGACGGATTCTGCGCATTACGGTCGAGACGCGGCGCTGCGCAGCGCTACAGTATAATAATATTTGTGGGCGGCGGGGGTGAAGAAATATTACATAATATTTTTATTATATATTGTGTTTATGCGATATGATATTACGTCGGATTATTCGGTACCGTCCGATGGAGGGCGGGGCCGTCCGTACGCCAATCGGAAACGTCGTAACGCGCGCGCATATCATAATAATAATTTTATATCATAACTGTAATAATAATATATTATTTTTAATAATAACCGGCGGAGGCATAAATATTACGGTGGCTCGGCGCATGCGCACGCACACGTTTGCGTCTATCATCGCGAAAGGAAATAAAAAATAATAATATGATAAAAATTATATCAGCTAAATAATATACCTACGTGAATATTATAAGATAACAGCAATGACGCCGTTATCATTTATGTAATTTTTTTTAGCCAACGTATTTTTTTTTATTTATTCCGATTTATTTATTTATACGTTTTTTCTTTCATTTTTTAGAATTTATAGGTATATATACCTATTATAATTATTATAATTTGTGATTTTCTATTTATATTACATTGTTTATTGTGCACTCGAGTTCCAAATAAGAATATATAGAAACATTAGAAACGTAAGGTATTTTTTTATTTACACACACTATATATACAAAATATTATTATTTAGAAATTAAATTCGAACCTTTTTGCATAATATATATAATTTTAATATTTTTTCTGTATCCCTCCCACACCCCCAGTGATTATTTTTTACCCTCACTGCAAGTCACACCACTGATTAATGCACTAATTACATTTATATTTTTAAATTAATTTATAATTTTAGCACACCATTTAGGTATTATTATATATTATAATTCTATAGAATATTTATTTATCTTTTTTTATAATAGGATATAGGTGTTAATAAAAACACACGAAAAAGCGTATAAGTATATATAATTACTATTATAAAATTTGCATAATAATAGTACCTATATATATAATTATATCGAGTTTGAAATATATTTCGTGTATAATTTATTTAAACGACCTTTCACACGTTAAAATCAATAAAATATTATTTTACTATAATATATTATGTAGTCTATTTATATACACATATAATTATACTAAAGCGTTATGTATATACATGTATTATATTATTACACATAAGTCGATGAAAACACTAAACACACACATAAAGAAATATAAAATGTACTTATATATAAAGATATATAAGACAGATAACACGCGATATAATACCTATTAAAATATATATTAGGTATATATAAATATATATTTATGTACATCCTGGACGCACGTATAAATATAATAATAATATAATATCTGTATATAAATGTACGCATTATAATGCCCATTCAGCTTTTTCTTTCCCCCATCGTGTGTATATATACGGATATTTCATTCTATATAAAATAATATATACATGTGTATATCGTAACCCAATCTATACCTAGGTATAGGTGGTAGATTGTATATTATAATAATAATATATACGCCTGCTGCAGATATACCCGTATAACGGACGAGAGAGAGAGATTGAGAGAGAGAGTGTGTGATCGAGAGAGGAAATGATAGTGATGCGACGCGTGTTACGATTTATGGGCAACATTTAAAACAAAGACACTTTGAAATACTCTTGGGAATCGTTATAATATTATCGTTATATTATATTATCATCGTCATCATCGTCTTCCTTATTATTATTATTATTATTATTTTTCCCTCCGACTCCTTTATATTATAATAATAATATACAGGCCGGTAATGACGAAAAAATAATAAATATTATTATTATGTATATTAATGGCTGGTCGTACGTATATTATAATATTATTATAATAATAATAAATATACACGTTTTATATAAGAGAGTACGTATCACCAAAATAATATACACGCCCGTAATAAATTAACCCAAAATAATAATACTAAAAAAAAAAAAAAAAAAAACGGATAGAGAGAGAGAGAGAAAACGTCCGATTTCGATATATACCGGTTTATATATACTTATATTATATTATTTACTATATAGGCATTTATATGACTCCGTATCGACACATTGTATATATGTTACGTTTATAAATATAAAATATAATATATTATTATAAATATACGTTTTTATTTTTTTTTTGTGTTTTGTATATTTTATAAGTAGCTTATATATTCTTTTTATTTATTCACACGGTATAAAATATCAAAAAAGCATTTTATCCCCGATCGAGGCAATAAATTTCATTAGCGGGAATCCTTCGTATAAATATATATTTCTATATATTATGTATATAATACCTCTACATTATTCGTGTTGTCTATATATATATATATATATGTGTGTGTGTGTATGTATATAATATAATAATATTATATATAGTCTCTCGGACGGCACACACGCACAAACAGAAAAATATTCAGAGAATTAAAATAATAATAAAAACATATTGTGGTGCGATGCATACATTTATGTATATAATATAGTGTTTATACATAAAGATATCTATAGATTATATTTATATATTTATAATATTATTCATTTCATATAATATAATATGCCGGGTCGAAATTGATAACTATTTTATATAATATTATATAAACTTAATATTTATACATATATTATTATATTTATAGTGTATACAGGGTGTGGATAATATTATATATACCTATTACCTATAATATAACGAATTATAATATGCCTTGAATAAAATCTAGTATTTTTTTTTTTTTTTTTTTTACAAGCAGATTTGGTTTAACTATTATATAAATTAGTCTAGGTTATAATAGGCTATATAGGTTCTTAGACTAGGTTGGATTGAGTTAGGTTAGGATAGGAATTATGATATAAATAATATATTATATGTTCAAACCGTATATGGAAAATAAACGTTAACAGTTGTTGGTTTATATTTTTTTTTTTTTATATATTTTCGATGATGGTATAATATTATTATAATATTATATTAAAAAAATTTAATGCCCTCGAAAACTTTGCCCTTTTATGAAAAAAAACCAGCATTTCTTTTTTAAATTTATTATATTTTTTATCTCCCCGTTTCGTTTTTTCTATATTATATACAATATATATACATTATACATATATATTAATATTATTATCACCTTATATATAGGTATATATAATAATTAAAAATTATAATATTATACATATTATGTACGGATCGTTGGCGCGAGAAATACCCGGTATATAAATATATTTATACATGTTTTTAAATCGCTCGCACGCCGACGCCGAGCATTTTTACTTTTAATTGGACTGTTATATTATATTCATGTTTAGAGACCCATTCATAAGGCGGGTGCACGTTTATTATTATAATAATATGCGCATGCGCGTACATATAATATATATATATATATATATTATATAATAATAATAATAATAATAATTATTATTATTATTATTATTATATAGTCGGGTTCGGAAACCAATAAATCTGTCTGGCGGTTAATGGAACAGAATGAAAAGGAAAGAAGAGATAACGCGAGACGGAGAGAGAAATATATTATTATATTTATACATGTATATTTAAATAAATATCATTGTCTCCTTTAATATGAACACGGCGCGAGGACTCGGCTGTTTAGTTTAACATTGTGATGTGTGGTTCCACAGTGATAATTATTATAAGAGTCGCTTAAAATATATGCATATTATAATATATAAAATCGATAATTTTCGACGAGTCGTAAAATATCGTAATTATAATATTTATCGCATTAATATTTATCATATTCGAGAAAATCATCAGTTCTCGCGTGGGCTGAAACGAATAAAAAAAAAAAAATATTTTGCTCGTTCGTTTTTATTATACCTACCTATATTTTTTTCTATACCATGTAGGTATAATATCTGCGGATACAATATATAATAATATAAAATTAAAATATTATAATAACCGCGCACTTATATTATATTATACCCAGGTAATAGTATACTCGTATAACGCGCGGTTATATATAGTTTATAATATACGGCTAAATTTGAATATATAATTGACGCATTTTGAAAATAATAATATATAGTATATATTAATATATTATATAGTCTCGCGAAAATAATAAAAATGAATGACGTTGGATGTTATATATGTGTACGAGTATATTATTTATACGTTTATAATTTTTTATTTCGTATATATATACCTTGGTATTGGTATACAGGTACAAGATACAACCTATGATATTAAATTTATACGAATATACGAGTAAAGTATATTATTATTATTTTAAAATTTTATATATTTACGACCGGACGTCTATGAATAAGGTATATATATATCCACATAGGTCCTGTCTAATATATATAAAATTATTATATACCTATATAGCACTATATATGATATGGGATTGTGTCGGTCGATAATTTATAAAAAATACCCACCGTCACCACTACGTATAAATATAATATATTACATGACGCGTAGTTACCACTATCCGGGTATATGGTGAAAATAAATAACAATTATCATTTCGTTATTAATAAATCGCGACACATTTGCGATCGTTATCGACCGTTTTTTCTCCCTATATACCTATATATATATATATATATAAATACGTACGTACGGGCGAGGGTTGCGTTATCGCGCCTCGTCGAGAGGGTCCTACTCCCACACGCGGAGATTTTTGACGTTTTATATATATTATATTATACACTCGACTCGGTTTTGAATTGACGTCCGATTTACTTGTGGATTTTTAAATACTTTTTTTTTTGTCAAATATAGTAATATAATTTTTGTTTTTTTTTTTTTTTAATTTTTTTATGGCGTTTTACACTTTACCATCACTTATAAGAGGTATATATATACACACGCAGGTATAATAATCATAATATAATATTTATATACCTTGGTATACTGCTGCAGCCATAGATCGCATCCCCGGATAACGCGCCGTTCACGACCCCGCGGATCAACGATAGATCCGCCCGAGAGAGGATCTACGATGATAAAATTATAACGATATGCGATGACGCATATACGAGTACATCGAAACGTATATAATATTGTATTATAATACCTGTAAATAATATTTTTTTTTTATATATTATTTTATCGAGTATGTCGCGCGCACTTTTATTCGAACATGCGAGAGTATATAATTTACGAGCAACCCCGTCTCATAGGTATACATCGTCGTTGTCAAAAATATAAATGTACACGAATGTATAATAATAAATAATAATAATAATAAAAACAAAACTATATAAATTTTATACATAAAAATATAATAATATTATACATACAGATATATATACGTATTACACTTAAGCCCGTCCGTGTAAAATGGTTAAAATGTTTGGCGCCAGACGTACACACGCGTACACACTCGCATTGTAATAATAATAATAATAATAATAATAATAATAATAATAATAATAATATATGACCATGGTGACGATGTGTTCATACCACAACCGCGTTTTCGTCTGCGTCGAAAGAAAAAATATAAAGATTACAATAAGCGCGAGTATATGATAATAATAATATATTATTATTATTGCTATTATACTAAATACACTATATTTGTTTTATAGTCATATTTATATAATATATTATATACATATACGCATTAAAAAATATTTTTATTGTTTTTTATATAACGTCAATTTAAAAAAAAAAAATGTATAGGCGTGACAAATACAAACGAGCGCGCGCGCATCACTTCCTGTTAAAAATAAAAAAATAGATATAAAATGTTATAAGGCGCGACCGCGACTTAAGCGATAATAAATATATAACGTAGCGTAGTAATATTATTATTTATTTTATACTTGTACTTTGCGGGTTTGGTTTTTTGGTCGAAAATCGTCGTCTCGTGAAACTAAACTCATACGTAGGTACTGTGTCGTTACCGTAAATTGATATATAGGCATACCGCAGTTGGTTATTGTTATTAGTTGTTATTGTTGCAGGTTTCATTATTATACTCGTATACCGCGGTTAAACATCCTTCGAGCTACCGCATCTATATTTAATATAGTAATAGCAGGGTTGCCCGTGGTTGTCTCGCGGGAAATTCTATAATCACTTATTCGCGCTACGTTATCAATACTATTGGTTTTATCAGTGATCCCGATTTTTATTTTTTCCAACGATTTTCCGATTTTCGATATAGTATTATTATAATGTACTAATGTAAGTAGGTATATATAAATATTATTGTATCAATAATCGATTTATCACAAACATTATATATTATACGTGCCACATGGGCATAAAATCCGCATATGTACTTGTATATAAAAAAACATATCAAAATTGAATGAATAAAAATAGTCTTCCGGCTGGTTTAGCCGAAAATATTATAATAATATAATATATATTACGCGTTGGCAATCCTTGAAACCACGGTCGCGCCGAATACCGTGACCAGGGTAAAGAAGTATTATGTATATAATATTATATAATTATAGTTGAATATATTCGTATATTATGATGTATAGTTGTACATCGTATAATGGTATAACCTATATATTATATTATATTCATAAATGCCATCAGACGAGATGACGAATGAGTATTTTTTTACGATATGCAATTGTAATAACAAGAACACCTCCGAATTTCGATGTTAATCGATAAATAAAAAAATAAAAATTAAATAAAATACCTGTTATTAGGTATAAATTATATTGACGCGCATACATACACAGGTTTCTGCTCAGTATAAGTATATAATATTATAATATAGGAACGCAATATAACTCGATATATAATTTCAATCCGAATAAGAACACGGTATAGGTATATATAGGTAACACGGTATATACCCAATCGATCATAAAATATTAACTCAAATTATTTTCAGCAATTATAATACATATAATATATATATATATATATATTTATATAGTTGGACGAAAACAAAGCGATGATGTGTACACTATATATTATACGAGTTTAATGAAATTATAATTGTATAAAATGTTAATAACATTCAATATTCATTACGAAACGCATTAATTATAAAAATATAAAATTATAATCGAATATTATAATAATATATACAATTATTATTATATTATTATCTGTCAAAAACACTCGGTGCGTGAACAGTAACAAGTAAATATAAACGTGACGCGTTATTATAATAAAATAATATTATACGAGTATATACGAATATTTTTATGAGAATGGTGGGAAAAATAATCACTACAATTTATATAGTTTTCTTTGTTTATATTACTTATTTATAGTTGTCCTGTCTTTTTTTCTGTACAATTAAACACGTTATTTTCCTATCGTTATACGTGATCTGAGCCCAAGTTCATTTCGGTCACCGAATCGATAAAATTAACTGTCCGTAGTAATATTATATATAATATATATATTACTATTCAAATATCTCCATATCGCCCAATATTCGAAAAATATTATTTTCTGCATAAAATTAGTTAATAAACATAAATATAAATATATTTGAATATATTATTATCTAAAAAATAAAAATTCTCAAAACCTTTTTAATTTATATTAGTAAAAAAAAAAAAAAATTAATGAGTGTTATTTGACTTATTATAATAATGTATTGTTTGTGAATTTGAATTTAATTGTTTTATTAAACTTTTTAGAAAATCGATAATTTTTTTTTTATTATTAATAATTATAGGATATATCTTTTGAACGTCTTGCTATATCCTCGCATGTCTTCTCATAACCCGTATCAGCTTTCTCCATAAACTATTCATCCTAAATTCGTCATGTGTGTAGTATTTGTATATACGTATATTATATTATTGATTTATCAATCGACATCATTTCAACAATATTATTGTATATACTATATACATAATATATGGGTAGATATATCTTAACATTAAATTGATATTTTATAACTACTCGTTTTTTCGACGAAATTAATTTCAATATTTTACGATAATTCAAGCACTAAACTAACTTAGAGACTTAAAATTTGAATTAATTTCTATTTGTTCAATTAGGTGTTATTATATTAAATTTTGAAACTGTTACATTAATTATTTAAGAAATTATATAGAACATTGAATATTTACTAAAATTCTCTTTTTTATTTATATAATGTTTGATAAAATTGGCAATTTTGAGTTTATAGGTCTGACAATTTTACTAAAGTATACTCACGTGTCGCCTAACATGTTACCAAAATATTAGAAAAATAAATTTACAATAATAATCAATGAAAAGGTAAAAATTAAATTCAGTTCTAAATTATTGTGAAAATTACATTTACAACTTTTTTTTTTATGTAGCTGTTTAAAGTTTTAAATACAAATCTGGTACTACCGTGGAATGGTTACAGCTGGTCTAAAGAGAATAGTGTTAAGTTTTGATTGAAATTGTAATGCAATGATGAATCATTATATATTTATATTAAAAAAAAAAAAAAAAAAAAACTATTCTGAGCGAAATACTGCCAGATTTGGGTATTAAGTGATTCATTTTGTGGTTTTATCAGCATTTATATCGGACGTAGAGACTTTATGAATGTAAACATATTTTTAATACATAAGTCATAAATATTTATTATCTCATGAACTTCGCTCAGAATCGTTTTCTCGAATGTGATGATTATGATTTCTTATTGCATTTGAATTTCAATCAAAATTCAACAGTATATCTCTTCTTTAGACCTGTATCCCTTCCATAAGGAGTATCATCAGCTCTATTCTTTTATAATATTCGGTTTACATTTTTGAAAAAAATAAAAATAACCAGGACACCCAAAAATTGTTCTTCGTCGTACGTTCTCGCACTCTTATAAATAGATATATACGCGCAAATGAATGATGTATAATAATATATTATAATATGTACGATATTAATACAGGCGTGTTATATATATTTTTGCGTATCCCTATATAACAGAGTATACAATAATTATTGTAACAATATAATATATAGTCATATATACATATCGTTATTACAATGCGCGACGTCTCTGCTCCCACGGTGGCGGAGAATTTTTTTTTTCTCGAAATTTATATTATCAGGTATAAGTTATACATATTTATATATTCATTTATAAAATATATAATATTATATATATAGGTACATCCTCTTTTGTATAATTGTAGCTATAGGTCATGTTATATTATATATTATTATACTCGAGGAATAGCAACAACTATCAATAATTTATTATAATTGCCTTGAGAACCACTGTGTCGTTGGGGTCTAGACGATAAATCTATGTAGTTGTGTATTATTATAAGTATATATGGGTTCGTCTTGGTTTTATTTTTTTTTTTTTTTTTATGTCCACGCGCGCGGTCTCGTCGTCTGTTCGCGCGCGCGCGTGTGTGTGACAAAGAGAGTTTCAGGTTTTTAATTAAGAGTGTATATTATTATATAAAATAATGTCGCGAGAGTATATTATATATTATATATATCGTGTGTTCCTTTGATGGGTATTGTTGTATATTATTATTATTATTATTATTATATATTCAGATAAAATAAGACGATAATAAAATATATATATACCTATACACACATACGAGTCGACTGCGAGTATATAATAATAAATATATGTAATACATAAATAAATATATATATATATATACGAGTTTAAATTATTGAATAAAAAAAAATAATAATAATAATAAAATACAATAAACACAATTTTTTCAATAATACCGATTTAATATGCGTGAGGTATTATTATAATATTATATGAAACGGATCGTTTTCCATCACGTGCACATTAACATTATATAAATAATAAACATAGATAAACGAAAATGATAAAAAAAATAAGTCCTCGTTCGGCCATCGTTTTTTTTTTTTTGTTTTTTTTTTTTTGTCATTTATTGACTTATTTATTTACTTATTTATTGTTTTCGGTCTTCTGCAGTTGGTGAGCGCGGCGCGGTGTTATAATAACGCGTCCTATAAATATATTTTAATACCTATTATAATATAGTCGGGCTGCGAGATTGGATAAAATATTTTACTCTGGTTTATTCGGAAATAAACACACCAATTCCGAGTATTTATATAGGATTAGGTCTTAGGATTTCTAGGTTATAGTTTATAGGTTTACATTGATAACTGCAGGGATTAAAACGAGGGATCCAACAAGGGATAAATATAATATAATATTATATAACTCGCGGAGATACACCTAGTGATTTTTATGGAATATTTTTTTGAAATACTTACAATTCACCGACATTTTTAATAATATCCAAACGTTTTTTTTTTTTATTGAACGTGATGACTATATAGTTTTTTTTTATTTTTAAGTGGTCCACGTTCCAAAAAATGGCCGAGACACTGTCTTGATTTAGAGTAATATTATTATGTATAGTCTCGGTTGAAATAAATAAATAAAAAAACTGTAAAAAATTATAAATAATATACTTGTCTTTTTTGACAATTAATTTTCTTTCCTCTCGTCTTTCCAGTCAAAAACTCTCCAATTTTTTGATCGTTTTTCCGCTTTCCGATTTTTAATGTTCACATCGCATACTTATTTTTATACGAAATACCTCTCTATATAATATTAAATAAAATATCACGATCCGCGCAGACACGTGGGAATGTTATTCGACAATATTCACGATCACTTTCGCGTCAAAAAACAGCGGCTAAGTATATGATTATTATTATTATTATTATTATTGCATTGTGCATTATTGTAGTTTGTACAATAAAGTCTATTAAAACAAAACGCGAAAAATTATAATATATAGAATATACTTTAAACAGAAATATACATTTTTATTTAAAAAAAAAACTTTTATATTGTACCTAAATGACGTTAAAATATTAATAAAAAAAAAGTATCTCAACTTCATGTTTTTTATACATAAAAAATAAAAATAATAATATGAAAGCACACGAGTCGTTGTAAAACCAACACATTTTTTACGCTTCGCTCAGAATCTATAAATAATAATACATTATATATATATATATTCGTGTATATTGTCTTTACATACTTTATTATACCGTATGACGCGCGTTATCGAATCGTTTTATTTTTTATACATATACAAGTATGTACCTATATTTTTATTTTTTTTTATTTTTTTAATCTTTCATCTTCCAATTATCTGAAATATAATATCGACGACGATGCGACACCTACTTAAATTATACACGGGAAATCGTTTTTCTCATGCTCGTTTAATACGTATGTATATATAATATAATATATATAAGTACACATTATTTTATATTTATTTATGATCCCGCGGAGGATACAAAGACAGCGACATGATATCGGTATTATCATATTATAACCACGTTGTAACGATTATTCGGTTATTATGTATTTAAATAATATTATGTTCGCCGAAAATGTGATATCGGATCGACTACGTTACCAAGTTTTTTTAATCGCTTAACCAACGTATACCAGAGGAATGAGTTAAGTTCCGACTTAATAATAGAAAATGAGGGAAAGAAAAAGTTTTTTGGAAACAATATGTATAAGGTCGTTTTGTGTAATATTATAATATGTCAGTACTGAGTAATAATTTATGATGAGTTTAAGTCGGACGCTATTTTTATACAATATTTTGTAATAACAAAAATGAAGTCGTGTATTCGAATACGAAAATGCTCGATTAAAAAGAGTATATAGAGGGTATTTATATACGAGCAGTATGCGCGAAGGTATATTAAATAGCGTGTCACGGGTTAAACGAATAAATTATTTTCCAAGTTCACTGTCCGACTTAATTAAAATCACTGAATCTGCTTTGGAGCCACGCAACTAATACATTACATAATATATATTATAAACATTTTCATACTATATTTACTTAAACGCGCGTACTAACGATATGTAAATATTTCGCTTATGTATTATTTACACATATACGTAATACGTTATATAAACGTTATAATTGTTTCGTATTCAATCAATTTTCATTTTTTACCGAGTATAAAAATATTTACTTTTCGAATAAATTATCAATAATATAATCAATAAAAAAATTTTGAATTATTGAAATTTAAAGCAAGAAAAAAAATTGCGTTTAACATTCGATAAAAATGTAAAATATAAAATATATATTTCTTCGGTTATGTCTTCGGTGATGATAAAAGAGGAGGACGTATTGATATTATGCACAGAACCATATAAATACATATAATATTCAATAATTCAATATTATATAACATAACATAGGTACTCGTGTGTTTTGCAGGGCACACGAACATAATACGTGCTATAAAAATATACATATATAATAATAATATTATTGTTGTTATATTTCGTATATATAATAAAATAATAATAATGACGCGTACGAATAAAAAAATAAAATAAAATAAAAATATAATCTTACGACAATAGAACGACAAAATGCGCTCGCAGGTATAATAATAATAATATTTTTCATTCTTTCCGCGCGCTGGGATGACGAGACCCGTCGTCGTCGGTCTCTGATAAGTGTCTCACCAGTCTCAAAAACCACGCGAACCGTGCACACACACACAAACATATTTATATGACAACCGTACTCGTATGTATACCGCAGTAGTATATAATAAAATATAATCCACTATACGTATACCGCGGTATAATATATCGGTATATATACTGCACGGAAATATTGTCGCGGTATAATAATTTTGACAAAAATATAATACGATATTTTATCGTCGAGGCGGATCGTTGTCGCGATTATTGAAATATACGTAATATTATATTTCTTTTATAATATATATTTTATTAGACGGATATACGTCGTCGTATATATACGTACAGTCGTCACGACCCCTCGGGGTAGCTCGGTCGGGGCAATGTCAACATTATCGCACGCCAGTGTCAATATAATAATGCCCCGTGTGTACGGTCATCAAATCCGATGCCGCGTGACGTTTCTATTGAATAAAAACACGGTCTCCGGAGCCCCCGGTTTATTGCACATAATCATAACATGAGCGCAGAAAAAAAAATATAATATAAAATAATAATAATAATAATAATGATGATAATAATAATGATAATAAAAGGACAAACGACAGTAGTAGTGCGTAGTTGTCTCGTCGTATATAATATAATATTATATAATATGTTATATATATGTGCGTATTATACAAATATGATCTCTGTCCCCTCGAGTTTGGCAGCATTGGTAAAAAGAGATTTCGAAATCTGAGAGGAGGATGCGGATGGACCAGCTATTGATATTATTATTATTATTATTATTGTGTCGGCATGTTTTTCCGATTCGACAAATTATTATCCCGCGTATACATAAACACTGCGCGTTCCCCTCCACCACCCCTTCGTATGAATTTTGTATACATATATAACCGAAACGGACCAAAGATCTCGGGGGTTAGTTTTCCGCTAGGCGAATATTCTTTTGTACAGGACGATATAATATTATATATATACGAAAGCAATATTGTTCTTTTGACATTCCTCGAAAAACGAACGCGCGCACGAGGGCTGAAAAACAAAAAAAATTGATAACGAAAACAAGAAAATAATAATATGTATACATAATATATTACAATATTATACAAAATTATTATTCGAAACGTTGTGAAAATAGTAATTTTTTTGTTACGCTAAAAAAAGCGGTTAAAAAATTGTCGTGATCTCGATTTTCCCCTCCGAATTTTAGTAAGTACAATATATATATACCTACATATAAAAAAATATAAACCTAAATTAACGTGGAAATTATTTTATTATAATATAATTAATAAAAACTATGTAATGTATATACTAACCTCAATTTTTTCATTATTATTATTTTTAGAGAAGTTATAATTTACAGGTTAATTTATATTATTAAATGCAGTGGCATTGCCAGAAACGCGCGTGAAGGGGGTTACTAAATATAAATATCCATTCTACTCCTATTTAACCCCCTCTGGCTACGCCACTGATTAAATATATACTTATATAAACACGCGGGTTTTCATATTAATTATATTTCAGCGTTTAAAGTTTTTCTCTGGGTTAGGTTAATATTATATAGCAAAGAAAAATATACTCATCAAGAGACGATAATATTAAAATTTTAGAATTTCATTTTACAAAAATACGTTTTTATGTCATCTCCTAACACGTTCATATTACGTATAATATGCGTATATAATTATAATATTATAATCTGTGAGCAAATGATATGTTTAATATTATATTAATTACTGTGCTAGAAAAAACCAAAATTAATTATTCTTATAATTAACCATCGTCCGGGCGTTATTAAAATATTTATAAAAATGTGTACAAATTAAATTGAAATTAAAAAGATAAAAAATCATCGTTTCGTATAATTATAATGCGATTATAAACATTATATTTCTTAATAAAAAATAAATAAAACAAAAAAACATAATTTAAACTTATACTAAATAGTATTATATACGTATACCTACGTATACCCATCTTTGTATTTACATAAATTATATATTATATCTAAATAATTATATTATAAAACTAGTTTGTCTTTATCAATTATATGTGTAGGTACCTATAGATATAAAAATAAATCATTATTACAAAAGTATTTTAATTGAATTTTAATTTTTTAATTTTAAGTTAATGTCATTAAAAATTAATTAATTAATTAATCAATTACGCGTATATATATATATTAAAATAATTTAATATAGTTAAGTGCGTCATAGGCATAAAAATATTAAATTAGTACTTACGAATAAAAAGAAAAATCCATAATTATACCTTCATTAATTTAAATTTGTTTTTAAATTAATATATTCCTTTGATAAACAAATAATATAATAATTAATTGACCGTTTTAAAATAATAACGTCCATATAATATATTATATTATAATAATGTATCGTAGTTTTAAAATTCTAGTCAAAAATTTAAGTAGGTACTGATAAAGAGTATAAAAAATTATTCTACGAATCTCGTTTATCGATTAAAAGTTATTTTACGTAGAAAATAAAATATAAATTTCATATTGATATAAAATAAAAATAAAATAAGAGTGAGAGAGAAAAAGAGAGAGAAAGAGAAAGTTGATTTGATTTGTTTTTTTTAATTTTATTTATATTGTGACATATTTAAATCGTTGT
The DNA here is from genome assembly GCA_021307375.1 of Tetraneura akinire. NCBI lineage: Eukaryota > Metazoa > Arthropoda > Insecta > Hemiptera > Aphididae > Tetraneura > Tetraneura akinire. The sequence goes on from JAIUCT010000029.1 coordinate 2,679,328, forward strand.
AATAGTTATTAATTTATACCACGAACATAAAAAGTATATTATACTTTATGTGATATATATATCATAAAATTGAATGTAATTAAATTTTGGATTAATTAATCTACAAAAAAAAAAAAAAAAAAAAAAATTACTAAAAACGTAGCACGCTTATACAAATGATAATTACAAATGTAATGTATATATATAAGTATCATATATAATTAACTGAATATATTATAGAAATTCGAATTCGGTATAGATTAAAAATGTTTTTTTCTTCGTTAAAAAAGAATAATTTACTTCGCCGTGTACGAAAATGAAGAGAATAATATAATAACGAATAATCGAATAGTAAAAAATTAGATTTTGAAGAAAGTGAAAAGTATAGTCTTTGCAGCGATCGCACCGAAACTAATAAGGGATTCGATCCGAAGACAATATAATAGTATTATAGTTAGGTTAGGTTCAATTGTGGTATATAGAATATTTTTACCAATAATGGTTTAATTTTGTCGGTTTAATATTATATTTGATACTTTAATTATTATGGAATTTAAGTTTACATTTTATACTTTAATTATGGAATTTAAGTTTAATTAATTAAATACTTGTAGAAATATTCTCATAATATTATTTTCAAAATCCGTTTGCTATTGTTTTTTCTTTTTAATTACGAATGAAAAACATTATCCTGTCATTGACGCATAACCATCACTATACCAAAAATAAAAAATGTACACTAAAAAATAATAATCATAGTATTTATTGAAATTATTATTATTTTTTATGCGTTTTGGTCAAAGTATCGTCGGATAAAATTACGTTACCCGTATAATTTTAATAAAAAAAAAAAAAATAATAACGAATTAAACACGCGCACGTGCTACCTGCAATATTTATATTATTATTTAACATTCGATTATAATAATTATATCCGTATCAAGTTCAAGTTATTTTGAGGGTTATAACTTTATACACATCAATTTACTTTAAAATTAATTCAATTTTGGACGTAAAAAATTCGTTTATTAAAATACAATTATATAAATATTAAAATGTGCTAAAAATGTAATATGATATGGAAATCGCGTTGAGCGTTATAAATATTGTTATTTTTTGTCATTTCTGATGACGCAGGTACGTAATAAATAATATTATTGTCATAACACGAGAAACATATAATATTGTATTATAACGATATAATATATTGTATTATGAGTATTGTTTTACGTAAAGCTTCCGATCGAGCCTAAAGGGGAAAAAATTATATCTAATTAAAAAAAAAAACACACACACACACACACATTTATATTATATATTTTAAGTACACATCGTCAATAACATACGGACATATCAATATTTTTTTTTTTTTTTTTCATAATGTATGTATTGGGTTGCATATAGTGCGACTGGTGAAAATAAGGCTTCACCATCATAATGATATATCCACACGACGGTTCGCGTCGTAATTGATGGTACATTATATACGTATACATATTATATTATAATTTATATTTTATAAACGGGTCGAATGGAAATGCGATACTAATTTGAAAACAACAAAGAGGGGAAAATTTGGAAACCCCACGAGTGTTATGTGCAATACATATACTATTATACATATATTATATTGTTTTATAACAATAATAATAATAATAATTATTATTATTATTATTTACGTCTTAATATTTTTTTTTCTATTTTTCTCACTGCTCTATAACATAGAAATACATGTCCTATACGATATATTGTTATACATAAATTATTTACATTATGGTTTGCAAAAATGGCCGAGTGAAATTAACTTTCTTCAGTTTTGGGAAAAATCAAAAAATGATAAAATTGTTTTCGAAAAATGTATAGGTAGGTACATTTCATTCGATATTTTCGGATAAAATACTTTCATTTGAAATATCTATATAGGTTTACACGAGACGGGTCGTTTAACAACGTCAAAAGGCAAAAGTTAAAATACGTACCTATAAGGTATCTTGGTTATAATATTTTATTATGGTCATATTCATGAGTCGTAAATTCGTAACACCTAATGTGTCTGAACGTACGAGTTTTTCCACGACGACGACACGAAGACTTTCCATTGTTAACTATCGATATAATTATAACATACCAATATTAAAATATTAAAATATTATTAGGTGTGTGTTACAGCGTTAAGGGCGAGTGCAGTTTTTCGATCTTATTACCACCGCACAAAAGTCAAAAATTATATATTATAAATTATAACATATTGGGGAAAGAAACCGAAACGTATACACCCTTCAACGTGAATTATTATTATTATCATTATATGTTTCGGTTATTTATAAACTCGTATATATATTTACATATATTTCAATATTTATACGAATCCCGAGTGTTCCTTCCCCCGGCCCCATTACTGTTCTGCACCGGGAACGCATGGAGAATTTCAATTTAACAAAACACACGTATATAAAATACACACACACACACACACACACATACACACACACACATATATATATATATATATAATAATAATATACTTCACTGGTATAATATATGCGCGCGTGCGCGTGTGTGCACATTATTAATAATAACAGTAGTAAAAGCCACGCGCGCAGATGAAAGACGTCAATGTTAATGGTTAGCGGGACGTAAATGATGAGTCGGCAGGATTTCTGTCTATTTTTGGAAATATATTCCAAAAAGACGGAAACCGTCGACCGTACGTTCCGAGTTTTGGGACATTATAATAATAATAATAATAATAATGACGACGACGACGACGACGATGATATGTGGTAGTAAAAATTTTCGAGGGAGAAAGGACGTGAAAAAAAAAAAACATCGAAATTAACAACACGAGAACGAGGGTCGTCGACGCCGCGTGATACGTTATAGCCGTCAAGTGGGTTCGTGTCAAATAATAATAATAATAATAATTATAATTATAATAATAAAAATAATAATAATAATAATAATAATAACAAAAATAATAATAATATGGTCCGGTGTAGATTTCGGAGCACGTGCTTCAGTGCAGGGTAACGAGACACGTACTTAAGACTTATTATTATTGTACTTTTGAGCCGCGGGTAATTTTCTCGTTTTAAAACTTTAATAAATAATAACCATTTATTTTTTTTATAATATTATTTTACTATAGAGTTAATTAATTTTTTTTTTTTTATTATCCCCTTATAACCATTTATATAAAACTTAGTCCTATATATTATTATAATTAATTAAAATATAATATATTTTGTAGTAATTTATACGTTAATCGAAACTTAAATCTGTTATCAAATCGACCGCACAAGTTATTCTAGCTAATATTCCTAACAGGTGTATAATATTATACCGTGGTGGTACGACTTGCGCCACGATGAGATTCGTTCGCGAAGTGGAGGGCGCTCAAATTTATCGGGAAAACTATAAGGAAACACTTAAATTTATTATATTAGGAAAATAAATTCGGAGGTAACAGACGAACTCCCGAGGATTTCACCTTTCGACTTCTTAACTATCGTGTTGTTATGTATATTATCGTTTCGCCTTTGAATATTATTTTAAGATAAACTATATAATATTATAGTGATGCACAATAACAGTTTGAAACTCAACTCTTTACAGCTGATTTTAAATAAAAATCAATGGGACGTCAAAAAAATAAAAATAAAATAAAAGTCCACCTGACCGAAACGTGTTTATAATAATGTGTTCTATTTTTGGCACGTTGTTACGATAATCCATTAAAACCAATAAAAAATATTTTATCATATATAAAGACGAGTGAAAACGACTGTGTATTATAATAATAATAATAATAGTATATAGAATAATATTGACGATCCGTTTATTCGCCGACCCAAAACGCGTTAAATTAAAAAAAAAAAATCTGGATTTTTAGAAGAAATCTAATAATATACTTACATCAACGTCACGCGAGCATTGTCGTCGCGTGCTGTATATGTATACCAGCTGCCGTGTTTTAATAACAGACGTCTTAATATTTCACGAGCTCGTCTATGATAATGATGTATAATTTAAGACTGATAAAAAAAAAAAAAAAAAAAAAAAAAAAAACCATAATATTGTGTGTGTGTGTGGAACAATACGTAAAACAATAATTAAAAATTCTTTCGAAATCGGTTCCAAACGTCATTTAAATACGATAAAAATTAAAAATCGTCCGTTGAAATGTTATCGATATGAAATAAATATTATAATATAATATTTTCAATAATTTGTTACAATAACCGATTATATATTATGCAATAATTATATATCGTATATTTTATCGTCCAAATACGTATTATACGACCTAAATAAATAATAAATGGGTACAATTTTGGTTAAAGTATATAAAAGCATAAATTATTATAATTTTATTTGGTACCTACGTAATTATTACACTATTAAACGATTAATTATAAATGTATATATAATGTTAAATTAACATTATTAAAAAGATTTATATTCATACTTCAATTATTTATTATTTAAAAGTATTAATTTATTTTTAAGTATTATGTGTTTTGCGTCATTAGAAGAGATTTCGAGTTTTTCCCTAAGTATTTTTTTTTTCCCCGATTTCATCGCAAGACCCGAAATTTTAAAATGTAATATATTAATAAAATATTCTGTTAATATTCGGCGTGATATTATTTTCGTCGTCTGTGATTGGTACATAAAAAAAAAAAAAAAACGTGTTTTTAATTAAAAAATTAATTTAATATTTTTTTAGAATTTACAGTTTGGTTTTTTCTATTAATACGAGTCATTTAAATAATTAAAATTATAAATTGTTTTGAACTAAATTATATCTAGAAAAATATGATGACGATAAAAATATATAATATATTAATATGCAATTAATATTCATTTTCCTCGTCTTTTTTTTTTTATTTTAATTAATATCCACTAAAGCTAATTAATGTTTTTTTTTTTTTTTTTTTTTTTTTATTAAAAATGTGTATTATGTAAATTATCCGTGCTCAATATAAGTTTTTCGATTCGCCGATCTCGTCTATACTCTAATTTTTACTATACACGTTACCAAATGTTTTGAAATGTATATTTTTCTCCATGAGTACAGAGCAAAATATTTCGAAAGAAATATCTAGAAGAATGTAAACGAGTTGTATATTATATTTTTGATTATAAATTTATCGATTAGTACGTAAGATATGAAAATTTAAATTGTTTTTCTTAATACAATACGTATATTAATAACTACTACGATTAGTTATTGTTCCGTCTTCCATGATTTTTCGGAGAGATTATAAAATTATAATTATTTTTTAAACATTATGAACCGCGATTTCGTTAATCTTCACAACGTGTGTCGAACAGATTGCAGATGAGTGTGAATTGTGAATAAAGAAAATAATAATTATTATTTACTCGAACTTGTCGTATATTATATAACGCGTATTATATACCTACGTCTTTGTGTCTGGCGTTCTCTGAAAAGATTCGAAATAATCTGATCTGTTTTAAATGTCTATTGTATGCAGTGCGGTTGTCGGTAGTTGTACATAATATAATGATATATACCTATGTATTAGGTATACAATACAAAATTTACGTGTATTTTATTAATAATATGTAAAGACGCGACATATTCTATTCCATCATTTGTACATACCGGGCGAATTTAATCAACCGAACGTTTCGCGTTTGCGTCGCGACGGCGAAAAAGTTTAAATGAAAAAAAATAATAATAAGTTTTTGGCGAAAGTTATTTACGTTTCGTCGTTTTATACGAGAACGACAAAATTATTATTATTATTATTCGTATAATATATTATATTTACAATACGCAAATACGAAAAAAAAAAAAAAATCTAATTTTATATTTTATTATTATCACAATATTATACGTGTGCCGTGTGCGTGTCGTTCGAGCACCCTAGCCACCATCCAGCGATAGTCGTACCAATATAATAATAATTAATAAATAATAATAATAATAATAATAATAATAATAATAATAATAATTAATAAATAAATAAATAAATAATAATAATAATAATAATATATACGCTTATTATTTTTATGTTTCGTGTGTTGTGCGGTTTTCTAAAATATTTCTTCTCTTTCCGGGCTGGGCGGCGGCACACGACGCAGAGGCAGATGTCAACCGCGATATAATACGTAAGCAACGGGTTCCAGATTTACGGGAATTCGTTCGTCGTTCTATTATAATATTATATACATATTTATATATAAAATACGTCGCACACATGATAATATCGCAGCGTCAACGTCTCCCCGCGTGTACCGAAAAAGCTGCGCTGCGGCTTACGTCTCCACTCCCGCCCGCGCCCTTACCGCGTTCACAACCCTAATATCGTTCTGCAGTTTCGTATTTATTTTTAATAATAATAATAATAATAATAATAATAATAATAATAATAATAATAATAATAATATGTATATGTGTATATAATATTACGTGTGGCGCGAGCGGAATAAATCTCCCCGCGATTTCTCCCCGAATCTTATAAATATGTCAAAAATCTGTTCCGACCGTTTCCTGTAAAACGCGTATACGTATATTATATTACTATTATTTTTATATATAAACAAGAATAATCACGGATACGGGAAGAAAACGAATAACGCAAAAGAGGCATACGTACGTATATGCGTTTTACTTTTTGAGGTTATTATTTTTTTTTTATTTTTTTGTACGAGGGCGCGTGTACGTATGCTCGTACGCGCACGCAAACAGCACCCGTTCCGGGGTAACCGCGGTTAGCGAGACTTAACGGAATGTTTTATCACTGCAATAAACGATGTACCCGTTATAATTTGATATATCGTATTCTTTTCCCGACTAAATCGAACCGTGTTTTATTATATTATATCCGACGGTTGACGTCGAGAATTAATTTTTCAATTTTGACATTTCATCAAAAATTGTCTCTTTTAAACGTCACGTTTTGGTAAATACAATTTTTTATTAATTTTGATTTTTTATCCTCGTGTACGCGTTATGTTGTAATATTATATAAGTATATATGATTATAAAATAAGTCCTAAAAGTGTAGTTCTCACACAGAGTTTTCTCGCGACGGTCGATGGATCGTTTAATAACCGCGGCAGTATATAAGTGAATGAAATTAAAAAAAAAAAAAGAAAAAGAAAAGAAAGAAATCCCCTCGGAAATCGTCCGAAGGGTTATTCATTATCGCGTTATTTGTTTGTAGTTTGTGTGTCGTCGATTTAGGTACGTCTCGTTTTTCACCGTCGCTCGTCGGTTATTATTGCATTCACCCATCCATCACGCAGCCGATCCGAGTCTTATACCTAGGTATAAAAATAATAATAATAATATATATTATATTATTAATATTATCTAACCTGGTCGATACCCTGTGACTGGTATAATATTAAATTATTCCAAGATATATATATATATATATTTTTTTTTCGATTTGTTCGAAAACCCGTGCATAACAAATCAAATCGTCTAGTGTAAAATATGCGGCGAGACTATGATATTATTATTATTATATACCAAGGTATATAATATTATTATAAAAAAAAAAAAACCGAAAAATCCGAGAAACGGACGGGGTTATAACCGCTCCCGCCTACACAATAATAATAATAATAAGTAAGAAATTCGTGAGGTTAAACTATCTTATTGTTTTATATTATATATATATACAATATAATATTCGATATTATAATATAAAATAAAAATATTATACGTATATAAGTATACCAGTTACCCGGTCATATTTATTGATGCATGATCGTGTTTTTGTGCGTGTGTATCGCGATAGTGACTGACAATAATATAATATATATAACTAGATCCGTGATCCGTCCGTCGTCGTCGGAACTATTCATCCGAGACGCGGGCACTTTATGCTTTAATTCGAATACTTCCGGTCCGCGAGCGCACGGCGTGTATTTATTATTATTATTATTATTATTATTATTATTATTTTTATTATTATTATTATTATTATTATTATTATTATTATTATTATTATTATTATTATTACATCGGAAAATATGAAACCACGAGATCGTAATGATGCGATATCTTACAATATCGGAGCACGATTTGCAGTTTGTCCGATCTATCGAGAATAAAACATAATTTTTACGTTTTGGTCCGTTTCGGTACATATTTTATATTATTATAGTTACAATTCGTGGGCGTTTTTACAAACTCGTTATTAATATATAAACATATAAAAAACTGTTTCCAATATATCTTATCATATTCGCCGTCGAATGACTTTTATATTTTTATCGCACGTCTTCGTTTGAATATTATTATAATGTTAATATCATACACGTAACCGTTTAACCGGTGACCGGGTTACGTGTGATGACATAAAACAAGTAACACGCGATATATCATTATGAGTATTACGAATTTTATACGTATATTAAAACGTGAGAGACATGTGGATCGCGGAGATCATTTTTTTCCCCCGATTTCGAGATGACGAGGGACCGTCGCGTCTATTATTATATTATTATATTTGTCATATTATACGGATGAAAATCGTTCTCGGAACAATAATAACACACGAAAGATTCGAAAAATGCGATATATATAAAAAAAAAAAAAAAAAAAACGAAATTAATAGATTTTTAGTCTTTGGTGGTATGACGCGAACCAGTTTTTTTCATTGTCATGTCATGTTACTGCCGCGCGACTCGGATGACAACGACGAGGGCAAAAAATATGCTTCTTCGAAAGAACGACGGCTGCGGGGGGAAAGAAAAAAGTCTTCTTGCGTACAGGGCGATCGTAAAATCGTATTACTAAAACGAAATAGGCAATACACGCGTGTATTACTCTCGTGACGTCGTGAATTTTCGATCACTCTGTATATAATATGCGAAATTATCGTTCTACGTTATATACCTATATTACGTATATACATTCGCGTGTTTAAGGTATATAATATACTCTTTGGAACTCGCCGTCTTCGATGTACTTACGTCTTGCACAGGAAACGTCTGCAGATTATATTCGACATATATCGGCGATTGACATTCCTGAGGTATTAATAAATTAGTGTGTTCGTTATTCTTTTTTTACAAAACTTATACACGCGAAATATGAACTCGACGACGATGATGGTCGTTTTTAATAGCTCGCGTCGTCGTCTCTGTTTTTTCATCGTCGCGGATTTAGCTATAATAATAACAATAATAATAATAATTGATGAGGGTTCCGGTTTTTTTCTCGATCGTAAAAGTATACCAAAGAATATAACAGATTAAAAAAAAAAAAAAAAAAAAACATAAATATAGATCTTCTGATTCCTATAGGATCAAACCGTAGATGTATAAAGATAAACTATATAGTTGCGCATGTTATAAATTATATAGAAAATTATAAATATATTCTTATATTTATATATTAGACTCGTCACAATGTCACGAACTTTATCACTCTTATCGCCGTTAAATCCGTTATTGTTTGTCCGGATTACACTTTTATTGTCTTTGATAAAACCGCACGTTTACAATGTCACATAACGTACGTATGTACTCGTATAGTTTCAAAGACGGTATATGTTTATTATATTATTATGTTTATTTGGAATTTTGGATCAAACCGTCAATCGTACATTATATTATATTCGTAAGACGTCGACGAGAGAGTTTCATGTTTTTGAATCACGCCAGTGCGTCCGGACGAGGCAATACGAAATTTTAATTGTTCCACCGATATCTTTGGTGTAGATAAGGACAATGTCATCGTTCGTGGACTCGTACGACTTTATGTCATTAAAAATAATTTAAATTGTTGGGGTTTCAGAGTAGGTGCCTACTCCGAGTTTTATCTACCGTGTAAAAAGGGAACGTCTAAATTAGCGGGCGACGATAATTGTATTATAAATAAAATATAAAACAATATATGCGACGGACGAAGAGAGCGGTGAGAGGATGGCGAGCGGGAAGGAACGAGAGTTATATTTATCTCCGGGCGTCGCGCGGTTATATACGACGACGTGAAAACGTTTTAAATTCGACTTTTTTCCCTACAATTTTACTTTGTACCAATTTTGTGTAGCCGATATTATAGCGGGACGACACGGGAGTTTGCTTCGCGTCCGGACGGCTGAAAAAATAATTATTTTGTAAATAACCGAACGTCCAGAATGTTATCATTTATCCAGAAATTAAATTATAAATTGAAATTTATTATCTTCTCGCAGAATACGAATAATATATACGAGTATATATATATATATATATATATATATATCGTTATTAATGACGTCTAGACTTTCGAGAAAATAATAAAGAAACATTTTCCGCACGTCGTGTTTTAATCGATCGCACGTTTTTCGTATTATATACGCTATTACTCACGGACACATATTATTATATATATAGCGACACAATACCATAATATTATTCGTTACTATAGGGGGATACCTGCTCAATCCGATTAAACCTAAAACTGACCTATAACAATAATATACTTATTATTTATTTATGTATTGTGATGTATTGTATGTTTTAATAACGTTCGTTATCCGTTTTTGTCCCGCAGGAGCCGCGTCCATGACCTCAGACGACGACGAGGATACAGGTCCAGTACACGGTGAAAAATTCCCAAGAAAATTATCCAATACGTGTAGACAATGCGCGATGGGATTTATGAGCTTTTCCGAACTTTCGGAACACAACAAAACGTGCGTGCTGCGCACTGGCATGGCGGCCAGCCGCGTATCCGGAGATTACCATCAGAACAATCAAGACGACATAGAAGATGAGGACGAAGACATTGACGAAGACGATGACATGATGTACGACGAGAATACGGCGGTTGCTGTCGATGACTACCGCAGCAACGGACGTAGATACGTCGGAACGGTTCGCAATAACCGTGTCGTCAGTCACAATATAAGTAACAACAACAATCATAATGACAACAAAGTACACGAAGAACAGAGGAGACAACGGCAAGACGCAGAAAATAACAACCGTCGTTACGGCGGCGGCTTGCCGGACAACAGCAGTGACGACGTGTCCAGCATCGGCGAAATAGCCACCGCTGACGATCCGTTGGCCGCATATCAGGCTGCTGCCGCTGCCGCGGCTTCCAATGGGATCATCAGTATCAGCGGCCATCACGTCACTTTGGAGGCGTTACAAAATACAAAAGTTGCCGTGGCCCAGTTTGCCGCCACTGCAATGGCCAACAACAACGGCAATCAAATCGTACTTAAGAAGGATCTGGCTGCCGTCGAATCTACATTAAGTACGTTACAAAATCAGCAAGTGATGCAGACGAACCTTATCAACCAGCTAAAGTATCAGTTGCAGATAACTCAACAGGGCGCCAACAGTGGCGACGGCAGTTACTACTGGAACCAGTCCGTGTCGCCATCACTTCACAGTGATGTTGGTAACGAAGAGATGATCACCGTGGTGACCATTCCCAATGCAGCCGTCCACGGGAAGACGCCGTCTCCACCCAACGTCAGGCCCATGACAATGCTGCAGGCCATACATCAGAGCACCGATGATCTGATGCTATTGAAAATGCAGCATCAACAGTTAAACAGTAAGATTGTTGAAGGACATTCACCCACGTTTCTGGGTCCGATGCAGCCACTGGGCATAATCACCGGTGACTGTACAACCCAAACGCCTGATTATCACAAATTGAGCAAATCTCCGTCGCCATCGTCCATGATCACGCCGACGTCTCCCCAACAACTTATAGTTTCCCTTGCATTGTTTGAAACGCACAAGTCGAATCCGGATTCAGATCAAAATCCGAATCCAAATCCAAATCAGAATCAGAATCAGAATTCGACTGCCGGAAATGCGACATCTTCCTCCCCGTCTCCCCTGCAAGCACTGCAGACGACCATTACCACGGCCGTACCGTGCGCGCAACCACCAGTTACAGCCGCCGCGACTGCTGCCCAAACGGCTGCAGTGGTTGCCGCCGCACCACAGTCAACGTCATCATCGGTTCTGTTGCCGTCATCATCCGCTTCACCGTACATGTCGTCACCTATAGTCACGCACCACCATTCCATTCCGTCGTGTTCCGTGTCATCCGCTTTCGCGTCGTCCATCATCACCAATCTGGACCCGCCCCCTTCACCAAGCGAACCAAACACGCTGGAAACGCTTCAACGCCGTGCCCAGGAAGTACTAGAGAAGGCCGGTCAGGATATGTTAAAAAATAATCTTGTGGATGACATGTCTTTCCGCAAGGGATCAGGAAGTGGTGGCAAGGGCAGCTCGTTATCGCCATACGACGGTAAAAGCGGCAGCGGTGGCCGTAGCGGCGACAGTTTTTACAAGCACAGGTGCCGATACTGCGGAAAGGTATTCGGTAGCGACTCGGCACTTCAGATACACATCCGGTCTCACACGGGCGAGCGTCCATTCAAGTGCAACGTTTGCGGCAGTCGATTCACGACCAAAGGCAACCTGAAAGTACACTTCCAGCGGCACACTACTAAGTTTCCCAACGTGAAAATGAACGCAATGCCGGTGCCCGAACATTTGGACCGAGACTTCCCGGCTCTAATGCCGCCGCATTCCGGGCACAGCCCCGTTCATCAGAGCAGCTGCGCGTCCCAGGCGGGCCCGGTTACACCTCGCTCACCTTTGTCACATCAGTTTCCCACCGCTATGCCTTCTTATCCGCCATCATTGTCCAGCCTGTTTCGATCCAGTGGGGGACACCACGTGCAATTATTACCGAAACATCAGTCGTCGTCCTCATCGGACGTAGTTTTGCCCTCGAACGTACACATATCGTCTCAACAACAGCAGCACCAACAGCCGACAGCAGAACACTTTTTGATGATGAGTCATCATCACAATCAATATCGTTCACGGGAGCAACTCCACCGCCAACATAGGTCCAACAGCCATCACCAAGACGGAAACCGTCCATCGTCCTTACACTTGTTTCCGTACAAACACGAACAAGAGGAGCCCGAGAACTTAAGTAAACCGACCAACGCGACCAATACTTGTTCTTCTATTGAATCGTCGACACCATCGCCGTTGCCGTTGTCGGATTCCAGCCTGACGCACAACAACCGTAACGGCCGCGCATCAAACGATTACGTCGAAGACGGCCATGTAGACGTGGACTCCACCGACGCGGACGGACGTCAGGACGACGACATGGATGACTTAAGCGTGGAAACCAAGTACAGTGGAGAAGAAGAACGGACAGATAGCCTCGCGACAAATGACGGTCTGCAGGACCAACCTGAAAATCTATCTATAAAAAGTAAGTAATATTTCGGCACGTCTAATATACTTACTTACTTATTATTATTATATTAATATGTTTTTGATTGTATGTATGCATTCCTATACCTATACATTGCTATACGGTACTAATATATATATATTATTGGAATATAGTTTTTGAAAACGGTTTGGTTTTGCAGGCAGCAGAGCGATGATGACACCACTTATCACGTCGGAAGACGATGTGTCCTTCTCGCCGAGGCCAACCTCGGAGTCTTCGCGACATCTCAGTTCCCGTCCAACTTCACCGGTGTCCATGTCGTATAACAACGTCATGTATTCACCCCCTCGCCCGTTGGACTTGACACCCAAATCTTCCGCCGCGATGTCCGCCGCCAGTCACATGTTACCCACTTATCTTTCTCCAACATTTGCCGGCCTGATGGCGAGTGCCGCCACTTCTGGCCCAGGACTTGTCGGTCACGGGACATCATTCGGGCCATCCGGTAAGTGCATGAATTATCTTAACGTGTATAATTTATAACTTATATATATTCTAATAAATATATTATTATTATTTCTAATAAATATATTCTAATATGTCGTTAAAAAAATGTGTTTAAAATATCATGGTTGCTTAAAAATATTTAAGGACGATAGACCCCACGAATAAAATATATTTTTTGGAGCAAAACATGTAAGGGACCCACGGTGCTCAGGGTTTACCAAAATTTTAATAAACCGTAAATGTATATCGTAAAGAGAATATTATCATTGATTATAATTTATAAATATTTATAATGAATGATATTATTTAATATCCGAGTACAAAATAGTAAATATAAATATTTAGTATTTACCAATTTTAGCATTTGATCATCGGACAAAGAATTACCGACTTTTTAAAATTTCTCAGAGTGTAGAATTTACCCCCCCCCCCCCAAAAAAAAAACAAAAAAATGACGCGCCTGGATATAAGGTTATACTGTTATAGATTCATGTAAAAAACAACCATTGTAACCGCAAGTAGCAAGTGTGCGTATAGGCATTAAAAATTATAATATAATATAATATGCATTATACGTAATTTTATTATTGTTTTTATCGTCTCGGAGGATAAATAATTGCGATCCGCGCATTTTGGCACCACGTCAAGCGCGTCAAGCTCGTCGCGTATATGAAAAACGCGTGTCGCATATACATCACGCGCGTGAATTCCATCGCGTTATATTATCATCCGCTCGCCATTATTGTCTGGGGTAAAACGCGCATTGACATTTAAAAACGTTGAAATGTCCAACGCGATCGTCATTATACGCGTATTTTATATTTAGACGTGATCTGTCATTTCGTCGACTAAAACTAAATCAATATGAAATATATATATAATACGCGAAACGCATTATAAAAGTATAATAAGAATCCAGAACATTTATTTTATTTAAATTTTTTTTTTCCTCGTCCGGTAACTACGCGCCTCTGCATATTATATTATATAATATTATTTTAAAAATAATAATAATAATAATAATAATAATATTTTAATAATAATAAAACAATAATAATAATAAATTAATAATCATAATAATAATAATATAGTATGATGTAAGAGTATAAAATAATATGTTTAACGTCATTCTTCATCGCCGCCGTCGTCGGTTAAGACGAATAAGAATAACAAAAATATACATTTCGATATTTCACGATCATAAAAAAAAAAAAAAATTAATAATGCTAGTTATAAATAATACGGACCGAAAGTAATAATTAATTATTTTATTTTTCTAGAAAATAAATAAGATTAAACGATTTCATTTTTTATATAATTTATTTATTTTCATTCTCCACCCCAACAAATCACAAATAATAATATATCCGTATATAATATTATAAAATATAATATTAAAATAATATTAAACGAGCTGTGATACTCTTGCCTCAGGGTTATAGCCTATAACCCTGAGGATAACTTATAGGTGTGCAAATCATTGTGTTCAATTTTAATTAGAATTTTAATTTTTCGTTTTTTCGTCGTTTTTCTATCGCATAAGATCAATTTTGGGAAATTTGAAAAACGACCTAAATAAAGTACCAACAAGTTCCAACCGGAAACATATTATGCTATTCGTGATAATCGGAGCATTATTTCGGGTAGTAAAAATGTCTTCATACTTAAAAAGAAAAAAAAGACACACATCATTATAAAACCAATACATTCAGAATCTAAAAGGAATTCATTTTAATTTCATTTTTCAAATTTTCGAACCGATACTTTTTGATTTAGTTTTGTTAGTCGTGTCGTTATAAACATTGCGTTATTAATATTTATTAATTATAATTATAATTATAATTATTATTATAATTATTATTATTATAATTATTATTATTATTATTATTATTATTATTATTATTATTATTATTATTATTATTATTATTATTTTTATAATAGATATTACATAGGTATTATTATATTATATGCCGTTGACAATATTTATCGTGCACATTATCGCTTGTAAGTTGTAATACAAGCAGCGACCACATGTGCTTCACATGTCTTTTTTTAAAACGTAATAATATAAATATAATGTTATACTATTATATTCATCGTTATCCGTTACAATGACGTATTGTCCGTATTTATATACACATTTTGTTTTCTCTTGTTTCGGTTTTAATTAAAAACATAAATTATTATAATTATTATTCTTCTCGTTAACTTTTTCACGGCGGTCGGAGGACGTTCGCGGAAGAGCGATATTATCATTCCGTCTCGGAATCGTTGTTGTTGCGTATAATATCAATAATAATATTAATATTTTAATAATAATAATAATAATAATAATAATAATAACAACAAAAATAATAATAATAATAATAATAATAATAATAATAATAATAATAATAACAATATTAATAATATACATTATAATAAATCGTTGTTACACAGATATATTTTATCCATTTTTGGACGTAAATATTATATCTTATTATAAAATTATATTATTATAATTATCATATTTACATTTGAAATATGACGAATAGAATATACAGAAATCGAAACGGAAATTTTGTTTTTTAACGGTACGTCGTGTACTTATACGCAAATCCGTATTTAGTTCGTTGTTCTTGTATATATACATATAGAGGTACGATAAGGGATTTTAGATTTGCCACATTGGTTACGTCTAACCCTAGCCACTGTATAGTGTGGTATGATATTTTTAAAATCGTTGGAAATCGCGTTTGTTATTATAATTTATTTTATACCGCAGTTGAGCGCCTATAAGTCGAACCGCTGAAACCGCAACCCTCGTATTAATTTTTTGTTTTTTATCGTCTTTGTAAAAAAAAAAAAAATATGTATAAAATATAGGCGTACTTATATCATCATTACAGGCACACGCGTATACTTTGTACGCGGACGGTAAAGGAAACATTGCAAATTAATCATTTCCGTTTTGTATGTTTCAGCGACCCGAGGAAACACCACGTGCAACATCTGTTTCAAAACGTTCGCGTGCAACTCCGCGCTAGAAATACACTACCGGAGTCATACCAAAGAACGGCCGTTCAAGTGTTCCGTGTGCGATCGCGGATTTTCGACAAAGGTACGATCCATCCGGCCTTGAACTTTTAATATTAGTTTATTAGTATTAGTATTAGTATTAGTATTAGTTATCCCCGCAGGGATCCCCGGTGCGAAGTTCGTCTGTTGACAACTAAAAATTAGTATACCACCGATCGTTTGGCACATTTCATATTTTTATTAGAAGCAAATATTTTGCGTATAACCAACGGATTTCTCAATGGACATGCACTGTTATCTATTCCTTATCATTACCTAACCTATAACCCGTTTTGACGAACTTTGACCGCCACCCGCCCATCCGTTTTTAGCACGAACAATATTTGCTTCTCGATGGTATCCTCTTCGCGCCACCACTGAATCCCCTGATATACGGAGACACCCTGGTAAAATGTAAGACGTGTTTTCGAACTTACAGCCGAATTTACAGCAATATTTACCTACCGCGGTATAACTGTGAAATAGTTTTAAATCGCGTTATCGATCAAATAGGATAATACGACACGTAATTTTATTATAATATTTTTGAACCGAGATTAAATTTTACGAATTAGAAAATTTCATTTTATTTTCTATATCAATTTCTTATATACCTATAAATACGTGAATTTAAAGCCAAAAAATTTATAAAATGTACTTCCTCAGAAATGTTTAAACGTGGATATAATTTGTTTTTGTTTTTTTTTTAATCGCACAGCAGGTACGAGATTATGTTTATAAATAATTTTATTAAAATTGTTTTATGACTTTGAAGTTTGGAACGGACAAAATAACAGAAAAATGTCTCGGATTACGCGTGTCTTGTCGTCACTTAATAATACACACGTTAATAAATCGCGACCAATATATTGTCTAATATATTGTTTACGGTGTCGGTCGCCAGATGTGCGTTTCGGCGTTAAATTATTTAAAATAAATTTTATCCGACGGCGCGGCGGTTATTCTTTCGCGATTCGATTTCGAACGAGGCGCGTCCATTAGCGTATTATTATGTCTTATCGTAATTTATAGAAGCAAAATATTATAAATCAATTACGCGATATAGTTTTTTTTTTCGTTAAAAATAATACAAACAACTGAGTAAAATATAGTCGGTACAGATTTTTTTTTTTAAAAAGTTCTTGTTTGAATAGCTCTTGATTTAATATAATTTACCGTTTCTAATCACTAAATCTAGAACACTCTTATAAGATCATTTTTGGAATCGTTTTCATAAAAAAAAAAAAAAAAACATAAAATATTAATATATTATAGATAAAACCAATATTAAAATGAAAATACTGATAATGATATCCAATATTAGCGTTATAGTTATTTGTAATATTTAAGTTTTTCGAGATTGAATTGCCAATTATTATTATAGTTAACCGAAAGTGTGCCGCAACTATTACCTAGTCCCTAATAATCGTGTTCTGTACCAGAAAAAAGTTTGGGAGTCACTGATGTATACGGTTTTTACCAACATAAAAAAATTGATAAATTTTTAATATTATTCGGAGTGTTATTATGTTTCTTTTTTTTTTTCATTTAAAATTAAAATAGATTAGTTAAGTAAACCGATAAAATATTTCAAAAAAAAAAAAAAAAATTGCGAAACACAAATTTTAACATTACCATAAAGTATAAAGTAACTAATATAATTTCGAAAATATACGCAAACAAATTTCACTTACTATTATAATTATACATTATTGTCTATATCAGCTAGTGGTTTTTAACCTTTTATGAATTGATACCCCCAATGTCTTTTTTTTTTGTAAAACGAACCCTTTCTTTTGTTAATAAAAAAAAAATATAAAATATTTTTTAAATGATATTACGATAAAAATATGATAACGATATTTACCTTTACAAAAAAATTTTCAACTCTAACATAGTTTTAAAATTAAATTTTTGTATTTGGACGACATTTGATATTTGATTCGGTGAAATATACATAATTTTTTTGACGACCCCCACAATTCGCGACCTCAAGGTTGATAACCACTGGTCTATGTAAAATATATACTATACATATATTCGGAAAAACGAATCGACATTACTTTTACAGTTTTAAAAATCATTCCAATATACAGAGCGTATTATAATATTTAATATTATACGTTCGTATAATACGGTGATCGAATACGATAAATAATAATAAAAAAAATCATTTCGACGAAAAAAAAAAAAAATACACATTTAATAATAATATAACGTGTGCACATCCGTCATTTCCTCCATGGCACATTATATTTCATTATTGTTGTCACCACGATTATTTCACAATTCATTGCGCGGTTTTTCTTCTGTATTACGATGGTTATTAATTTTATTTATTTATTTGTTTTTTTTTTCTATTTTTTTACTTCATCGCGATGGTGACGTGGATTAATTTCGGCAATTCGTTTCTCGCGTAAAACGACGTTTTTTTTTCTCTATAATATATTTTATCATATACCTACTTATAATATTATCGCTTTACTAATTTTCACTACCGTTTTTCCTCACACCCAGTTGTTGTTTTTTCATATATTTTTATATTATACAAACATGTTTCGCTGGGATGATTAATAATAATAATAATAATAATGTGTTGGAATTCTAAATTATTTCCACTCGACATTTCAGTCGAATCTCATATTATTATTATTATTTTTATTATTATTATTATTATTATTATTATTGTAATACGTGTATAATATTATACTTACGTATCATCGTCGTCGTCGTCATCGTACACACGGAAATGAACATTTCACCCCCCACCCCCATCCTCACCAATAATATATCGAAAACAATAATGTCACGGTTTGTATGCGTGATTGGATTTTTTCAGCCGGATTCACGCTGTTTACATTTGACCGTATTTTTCTTTATTTTATTATTATTATTATTATTATTATCATTTATCATCATCCATCGATCTTGCGTATTATTGTAATATTTTCGTGTATGGTAAAAATCATTTAGAATAATATGTCATCAAAAGCCGTGTACAGAAGCGTAGTGACCCCGAGGAAAATATTTAAGGTCGTGTAGTTTTTCTAATAACAATATTCCGTCGAATTTAATTTTCAAATCGATTTAATATCGTATCATAATGTGACCAAATATTATAAATATATTCTTCGATACGACAAGAAAATAGGATAACCGATAGGTCAAATTTTAACTAACCAACTGTCATTCGTCATATCACTTATAGATAACTATTAATTTAATGCCTCACATAAAATAAGATAAAAATAAATATATTATTATGACTTTAAATGTACGTTCACCGTAGAGTACTGCTCATAGACTTTCAGTATGTATTCTGCATGTGTTGCAGGGCAATATGAAACAGCACATGTTAACGCATAAGACCCGAGACATGTCGGCCGGAGGAGGAATAGGCGGTGGAGGAGGAAGAGGAAATGGTGGTGGTGGAGGAGGAGGAAACAGCAGAGGAGGAGGAGGAGGAGGAGGAAGTGGAGGAGGAAACAGTAGAGGAAACGGAAATAATGGTGGAACTGGTGGAGATGGTGGAGGTGGAAGTTCGTCGAATCACATGTTTGACGGGAACAACTCGACGAGTTGTGGTCACGACGATACAACCAGTAACACTAGTTCTGAGAGCCGGGACATGTCCCAACATCACAATCAACATCCACAACAACAACATTTATATCATCAGCAACAAATAATGCTCTTGAGTGTGGCCGCCGCCGCGGCTTCTGCAGGATCGAGCACTGCTGTTGGTAATGCGGCTAGATCTCTGGCACCATTGGTGCTACAACAGCCGCAACAACAGATATTGCCACAACAGTCATCGCACCAGAAGAGTACTAGCGTACCAGTTACCACGGTATCTACGTCCACATTCACGGATACCGCAGTCCAATCACCCGCCGAATTGTCCGAAACTCCGCAACCACAACGGCCATTATCTCCGTCACCACCTCAGCAACAACCACCACAAACTCCATCTACATCAAAATCTGCTATCCCACCACCGCCGCCGCCGCCGCCCCCACCACCGGTCACACTGTCCGTACCGTCCATAAGTCAATTATACAATGCTGTCACGTCTATTTCTAGAAAACCATCAGCCGAACAAGGTCATTCGCCATCTTCATCATCACCAAAACGTCCTTTGACTGACCCTGATATGCCCATGGCCAAAAGACAATCAAGTACGTATCTATAATATTATAATATAAATTATTTATAAAATTTTATCCATTATTGTTTTAATTATTTATTATTATTATTTATTAATTAAAACATTTATACCTACTTCTGAGCATCACAGTATTATATTAATTATATATTCAATGTTATGAATTTACGATTATAATAATGTGAGATTACAATATTGCAAGTGGGAATTTATATTTTAGTTATTTTAAGACAAATATTATTAAACGAATGACGGAAAACGATAATATTATTTATACAACGCGTGTAAGACAGATAAAATAGCAGTTTAATAAGACGGAGAATTTATTAGATAATTTTTGAAGAAATATATGTGTATCAAAGATCGTCTCATTTTTATCGTTAATAAATTAATATCGATAACAATATAGAGGCATTTAGATGATTAATGATTTAATTTTAATTTATTTATCTTTTTAAGGTTCGCCCAAACACTTGTGTAACGTGTGTAATAAAAATTTCTCATCTTCTTCTGCATTGCAAATTCACATGAGAACACATACTGGGGATAAGCCATTTCGTTGCACAGTATGTCTAAAGGCGTTCACCACAAAAGGAAATCTCAAAGTAAGTTACAAATCAAACCGTAATTGTTAGACTGCAGAATACGAATTCGATTAAAATATTTTAAAGCAATATCAGTTTTTTTATTTTCTATATACTCGTATAATGCGTATATCAATATAGTGATAGATAAATGACACACACACACAATATTATATTAATATTTAATAGACTAATACCATGCGCATAATATCATATTATAGGTTCACATGGGAACGCATATGTGGACGAACGGTACATCCAGACGAGGACGTAGAATGTCACTGGAGCTTCCTCCATTGCAGATCGCCAACAGTGTAAAGGAAACAGACTTTCTCCAAAGGAGACCAGATATATATTACAATCCGTTCATGCCCAGTCCATTCTTAAACGGGATACATCAACAAAAAGTACGTAATGCCCGCTTCTCGTATTGCATGCGATCAAAATGTTTATACCATTCGAAAGAGAAATAATAATTAAATCATCGATATGAGAAATATCGATATGTTATGATGAATTTTAACCGGAGTATGATTAATGTATGAAAGATGTAAGGGAGAAAAGGAAGATAAAAAGTGGCGAAATTGGAGTAGGCGAGGAAATCATACGAATTAAAGACTATAAATAGGGTCCACTGAGAATAAAGACGAATATAAATGAATAGGAAGGAGAATATAAGGGAGATAGTTAATGGTAGAAGAAATTATCTATAATGTGTGTTCCGTTTTCTTTTCCAGATCAACGAGATATCGGTAATACAGAACGTGAACAGTAACGTCGGTAACCGTCTTATGGGCGGATTCGGGAATTTCGGTTCCACGTTTCCTGGCGACTTGATGAAATCTGAAGCAGGAATCTCGGCAGACAGGCAGAACATGTCGTCATCGCCCCGGCATCATCACATCCGTACCCCGCCGATATGGGATTTGCACTACGACCGTCAGTCGTCGGTCAACATTAAATCCCCGGACGACCAATCACCACAGTCTTCTCCGATAACGCACAGCAACCACATCTCGCAAAACCGTACTGAAGGTTTGGCCACATAACATTTATTTGAATATTTGCGTTTTAACCGATGATAAAACTCAAATTTGTACAATTTGTAAATTTGTAAATTTGTAACAATATTGTTACATATGTATATATCGTTACTATTATTGATTCGTATTACTTTTTATTATTATTATTGACCGCATTGGCGTCATTATTGCTTATTTTTTATATTATTATTATAATTATTATTATTATTATTATTATTATTATTATTATTATTATTATTAT